>JAMWET010004999.1:165000-387394 GCA_024036415.1 Prochilodus magdalenae
CCCATTAAGTCTCTGTGTGGGATCCCACTTGCTCAGATCAGTGCGGGAGGACACCACAGCTTCGCCCTTTCTCTCTCTGGAGCCGTGTTTGGATGGGGCAGGAACAATGCTGGGCAGCTGGGCCTGGGGGACACTGAAGGTGAGGCATTTATTTGTTCAGTTTCCAAACAATGTAAAAAGTGAACATTCAGAGCATGCCATGAAACTAAAGCCAACTTACTGCTGACGCTGATAGAAGGGAACATATCATAGAACATGTCAGCGAATTAAAACGGACCTATTACATCAGTTTCAGTGTTGTTTTTAAGATGTACCAGCTCCTGTGTCCTCCCAATGAACCACACTGGGTTTGCTCCGAGTGGATAGCTCTATGTCACCACAAAAAGAGGCCAGAATTCCAGTGAGGTGTTTCAGGCAGCTGAGAAAAGTGGTTTCTGTGGGAGAGAGTTTCTTAATGTGGCATGCACTTTGGGCTTTATAACTTTACAAACCTTTTGCACAAAAACCTACAACATTCCAAGGAGAAGGGCTTGAGTAACAGGTCCCCTTTGAGCTTTTATGGAAAGGTTTAAAATGTACCATACAGTCCTCATATGGAAACTAGACTGCATACCAAAAGACCATATACCAAAAGATACACCAGATTAATATAACGTAGAGGTATGAAAGTAAAATATTTGAGTTTGAGTTTTACAGTGGCGTTAACCTCCTGAGACCCCAGCGTCCTCATATGAGGACATTACATTTCTACTTTCCTGCACCATGATACTTTTTAAAACGTTGAGCCTTTGGCCTCATATGAGGACAAAACAACTTTCTGTACAACGACAACGTTTAGGTTTTCTACTTTTGGGTCCTACTGATCACAAATAGATAGGAGAAATTAAAAACGCAGCCCTATCCACAGTGCCCGGGGAGCAGTTAGGGGTTAGATGCCTTGCTCAAGGGCACCTCAGTCGTTACTGTAGGCTCAGGAAATCGAACCGGCAACCCTCCAGGCACAAGGCTGGTTCCCTAACCTCCAGCCCACAACTGCCCAAAATATACCCTGGCAGCGGTGGGATTCAAACCCACGCCCCCGAAGAGACTGGAGCCTTAATCCAGCGCCTTAGACCGCTCGGCCACGCTACCTTGTCAAAGGAGTTGTGTCCGAGCTGCCCATAACGGCCCGATCCAAACGTGAAGCCGGTTCCTCCCTGAGGAGAAATAACGAAAGCATCTTACAGCAACTGTTTCTCACAGATGATACTTAATGAGACATTATATCAGTGCACATTCTGTCTTGTTTCTTTCACTCTGACTCTTCGTTACGTGAAAATCTGCCTCAGCACTCATGACCAGGAGAACATGCCGCTATGAACTGAGGCTAAGTCCTTCATATGTACTCACAGCTCTTTGATGCAAGCTATATGACTTCCTCCCACAGACAGATACACCCCAGCCTGTGTGAATAGTCTGAGCCTCAAGAAGACAGTCTTCATCTCATGTGGAGAGGAGCACACTGCCACTCTATCGAAGGTATCACGACTGCACCTTACTGTACATGTACCACATGCTGAACACCACACTGATATAATGTCTCATTAAGTATCATCTGTGAGAAACAGTTGCTGTAAGATGCTTTCGTTATTTCTCCTCAGGGAGGAACCGTCTTCACATTTGGATCGGGCCGTTATGGGCAGCTCGGACACAACTCCTTCAGAGATGAACACCGACCTCGAGTGGTGGGTGGACTCTGGGGCTCAAAGGTGTCCCAGATCACCTGTGGAAGGTAGATTGTATTTGTTTATGGTTTGGTTTATTCTACAGGGTATCTGGTTCAGTACTAGGGTTGCAACTGACTTGGACATTAGAGAAACATGCTTGGGCTTTAAATGACTCTATATCTTAATCATGTTTATTTTAATAAAGCAAATGATTAAATATTCCATTTTACCACAATCATAACAATACCCAACTTCACCAAATGCTTCTGTAGTGACTGTTTTAGCTGTGACAGGTTTAGGTCATTTTGAGCAGACCTCAGAAATGCTAGCCAGTACATGACTAGCAAACATAGCTGACTCTGATTCTGATTCAGCAATGGGATCTAACATCTCACCATGTGGCCACCAAGCACAGTGATGTAGTCTCACTTCTTGCTCTGAAATGCAGAGATGTTACCCTTTGTCTATGGATTAAAACTCTGTATCGTGTTTTGATAGTGACATTTGGACAGCGCCTGCCAGCATGAAGTCGCCTATAGAATACCTTATTAAGATTCAGCAAATAAACAGCAAACTGCATTAAAATGCATTAATATGTGCAGATGTCTGCAGACGGTCTTACTTTTATTCAACTAAACATTTATCACTTCACCAAACATTGACAGAAACATTGGAGTGCCTCTTTATGCATGAAAGAACAGACATTTAGAATGACCCATTCAGCCTGTGAGCCATACAGAGAGCACTGGAGCTCAAATAGATAGGAGAAATTAAAAATGCACACCAGTAAACGTCCCCCAGAATGGAAACATTTCAGTACAGATACACCAAACAACCATTTAAGTACAGTAACATTACTGAGTATATGAGTCAAATACATACAGAGAGCACTGGAGCTCATTTCTCTTCTTTACTTTCCCCTTCTTTAAGACATCACACTCTGGTACTGGTTGAATCATCAAAAACTATCTACTCATTTGGTTGTGGAGAACAAGGACAGCTGGGAAACGGACAGCGGACCAATCAGTGTGTGCCAATTCCTGTACACCTGCCACCAGGTAATCACCATCCAGTCCTTCTCTCAGTAGAAATCCCTGTAAAAGCAAAGATGAGACATCATCTCTAACTTTACGTCAACTACAACAGTCTCTTAATGTGGCCTGATCCACTTATACCCACCCCTATTAACATGAAGCTGCCAGGTCAGAATCACAGCAGTGCTGAGAATGAGATATACAGCACCTGCTCAGCAGTGGGAACTAAGTAACATGAGCATGTTGGAGTGTACAGTATTTACTCTGAAAGCTCAGAATTAATAAATGCTGATATTTTTAATGCACAGAAGCAAATCACAACAAGTCCGTTGAGCAGATTGTCGCTGGTGGGAACCATTCCTTCGTCTTGTGCTCTCGGCAGGTAAGATGTGGTGCTATTGCTCAAACTGGTAACTGATGGAAGCTTGGATATTAACTGGAGGGTCTGTTTGGAATTCTGCTTCTAGGAAGCTGACAGTAATTCAGGGCACCCAGAATCAACCCGAGGGAGAGGGATTCTAACGTTAGGGGACCGAATGATCAACAGATGGATTTCTGAATGTGAGTCAAATCAGTGGAGGACAATCAAGACGTGAGTGTCTACAGTAACCTCTATATGCCCACATACACAGGTTTACAGGTGAAGATGTTTTTGTTTGTAAAACACTAATTAAATAATAAAGGTCAGGTCATCATTTCCTGGCCATACTGACCCTTTTATATTATAATCAGAACATTGCTGTGAAATGTAGTACAGGTATATGCAGAGTTGCCAATGATTAAACTACAGGCTTTGTTCATTTTAAAAAGTAAAATTATGTGAACACATCCTCTATGAAGAAAACACTGCTGCTCATTGGAAAGCTGTTTATATGCTGTGTTTAATAAGTTGGGGAAATTATAAAACATGAAATATTGCCTTCGCAAAGGTTATCTGTGTAAACATTTTTCCAGTTAACAGACATTTAGCTCTAAAATATGCAAAAAAAAATTGTTTAATTTTTTACCAAGAAAATCTTATTTAAAACTATTAAATAAAGGTACCACTGGATTCGCTTCGTATTGCTGTGTACTGACTTGTTTTTCTGTGTTTAACTTTTAGAGAAATTAAAACAGTCTTCTCATCTGCAGCATGTTTGAATGCGAGCTTCATTAAGAAAAGGTACTTCAGTCGTATTTAAACCAGCATGGTTAAATGCTAAAACAGATTAAGCTATTCACAGTCGTTAACATGCACTGATTTATGCCTCTCTGTTTGTATGTAGTTGCGATGGACATTATCAAACGTCCACAAGCTTCTCCGGGTTGGATGTGGAATCAGTGAGAGCTGCTTTTGAGCGGTTGGCTGAGAAGGAGAAGGTGTTGATGGAGGTAAAGTTACACTAGAAAAAGCTCCTCAAGGCACAGTTTAGACGTTTGACAGATTGCACACGGTCCATATCATTAGGACCAGGTTCTTCAAACCCATCAGTGATCAGGAGTGGAAAGATTTGTACCTGTGTATGGTTGAAATTGAACCGAGTATGAATTAAGTGTGTGAAGTTACACGCACTTGTTAATGCGATAGCTGCAGAAAATCTGATTTGGTCTGTAATACACTCCCCACGTTCACATGCATTATTAGATAATGGGGAAACTCCAGCTCTACATGACTCAGACAGCAATTCGATTTCTGATTTGCATTCAGCCTGTGTACCCTTCGAAAAAGACATCAGCATAACAAAACTCAAACTTCGTTCTGCGACTTTACTGGGAGGTTGTTTAACATTAAATTATGGACGTGCATCATCTAGAATATGGAGAATATTTAAATTAGTTATTTTGTTAAGCATGAATTCTCTCGCAGTGTTGCTCCAAAATGTTTTGGTGTCATCTTGTGGTTGCTGTGGTTATCTGCTGCTTGCTGGGACCTCGGTCTGGTTTTGCACTTGCACAGACCGAGAAATCTGAAAGAAATCAGAGAAAGAGTCAAAATGCACCAAGAAATCTGATTACTCCAACTCTATTAGACTTATTCATTAAAATTCTGAAATTCTTAATTGGATATAAGAAATTGGAGTATGGTGAATACATGACTGAATAATCAGATAATTGCAGAAAGTAATACATGCATGCAAATGAACTCACTGTCCTAAATGGTAGCTTAACAAGTGAATGCAACAGTCCTCTTAACTTTTAATACAAGTTTAAGCAAGAATGGTCAAGGTCATTTCCCGCAGCGATGATATTTAGCCCTGTGTAAAGTAATTGGTCACAAACTTTTTAAGAACCCTTTTTTAGATCTTAAGGTTTTTTAGAAACACTGATGTTCCTTTTGCTACACTTCCTGACTGCCACAATAATGCCTTGTGGTGTGTTTGCTTCAGGTAGAGAAGATTGTGGAGAAGAGCCTGCTCCCCTCTCTGGACTCCACTGGTGTTGGTGCTGAAGCTCTGAGGGTTTACCTCATCCTGCCCGAGCTCCTCAGAGTGTTGAACAAACCTATGCATGAAACAAAACTTACAGCTGAATTGGCCTGTGCCATCGTAAAGCTGGCACCTCCTATGCTCCAGGCTTTGGGTAAGGAATAATTTAATAATAATAACTTAAAATGACTTTATGATTACTTTTGTTTTCTTGGTGAAATCATCTGTTCTGCTTTGCGACTGGTCATCTCTCTGATTTTGGAGCTTTATCATATTTTTTAACTAAAAGAATCCCAAAAAACAATTGAACCATACAAGCTTAAGATCCTACATTGATAGATTCTGGATGTTTTAAGAAGCTCCACTGCAGGTCTTAAAGTTACTCAGCAGTGGTGGACAAGTATATAAACCATGTACTTGAGTTAGAGTAGAGATCTCCATGGTAAAACACTCCTCCAGTAACAGTAGAAGCTCCTCCCTTTAGACCTCCACTTGAGTAAAAGTACTAAAGTATTTACCTCCAAATGTACTTAAGTATGGAGAGTGACAGGAGCATGATTTATTAAGGCTCTGATGCACTATTAGCATTTCTGGAACAAGACTCTTAATCAACTCAGTGTAGGTGACGAGACTCTAGTGTCTCTCTCAGTCCACCAGTCTTTTAATACAGGGTCAATAAATAGTCTGACACTGACGTCTATGTAAATGATCACGAGGACCGCATACTAAAGGAGAACAGGTTCCATTAGCTAAAACCAAGCTCTGTCCATCATGTCAAAACAAGCTCAAGACACAGTCACCACTGTACCCTGCTTGTTGGGCTCGCTTCACATTTATGTCATTTGGACATTAATATAACGTAAAGGTGTGAAAGTGGCGTTAACTTCCTGGACATTACATTTCTGCTTCTCTGCTCCATGATACTTTTTAAAACGTTGAGCCTTTGGCCTCATATGATAACATTGTTTTTTGCCAAAACAGCTTCCTGTACAAAGACTACGTTTAGTTTTTATACTTGTTGGGTCCTACTGATCACAAATAGATAGAATAAATTAAAATTGCACACCAAGCAAGTCCGGGTCTCAGGAGGTTAAAGTAAAAGTCCCCCAGAATGGAAACACTTCAGTACAGATACACCAAACAACCATTTAAGTACAGTAACATTACTGAGTATATGAGCCAAATGCTTACACTGTACTGTACTTATACTGAAGTTGTTTTTAGACTTTCACTTCAGTCATTTATTACCCAGGTATCAGCACAGAGGTGGATATACCCACCTCTGGCCAGGAGTGGGTGGAGATATGCTGTAGACATATGGATTCTCATTTGTCATTTTAGAGAACTACTGGTCTGAGCTCCCTGACAGCTTCCTTAAACCCTTGGTGGAAATCTTCCGCAAACCAGCTACACATATCATATCTCAGAGGACGTATGGACAAGCGAAATCCTTGGATGAGCACCTACAGAGCTCTGCGCATGTTTTACAGATGCTCTACAAGGTGAATATATGGTGATAGAGAATACACAGTGTAAACTCTTCAGGCTGTAAAAAGATTTTTACTCAGTGACATTATTGGTCTAAAATTCTCCAGGTGTCCTGCAGCGGCAAGAGGGACATCACACCTAGTGATTTCTTCATCGATGAGATCAACTTTCTGATGGAAATAGTGAGTTTTTGCTCTTTTGTATAATTATATCCATACTTGTCCTTCAGTGATTTACAAGTTCCTGTTATCAGACACAGTGTTCCTCAGCCAGTCCAAGGTTTTATAAACATTGCGGTGGAATGTCTAGAGCTGCACACACACCTAATAGCAGGATGTTTTTCTTTAACCACAGCTGCAATCTGTAAATTACATGGGGATTTATTGTTTTCCTGACCCTGCTGTAGCGCTCGCAAATAAACAGTGTCTAGAGGTGAGTATCCTCCACATTTAAAGGCAACCTAAATATATACATTCCAGATCATATATCATCATTATAGCATTTTCATTGTTGCAGGACACCCTGTGGCTTCTGAAGTCCAGTGCTTGCATCTTTAACCTGGAGGCCAAATGCAACCTTCTAAAAATGAGACAAGTTGGCGTACGTAGCCTTTGTTTGTGCATTAACTGTCTTCTCTGATCTATTCAGTGTTCTCTGTGCTTTAACACCAGTGCTGTAATTGTAGGTGTGCTTCAGAATGGAGTTGAGACGCACTGCACTCTTGGAGGATTGTTTCCGTCAGTTGAAAGCAGCTAATGAGCTTGAACTGAAAGGTTGGCTACAGGTACGACAAACTGGTACAACTGAACTTATAAAATTGTTCCTTAAAAAAAGTTGCTTCTTAAAATTCCTGCTCAGCTTGTTTTTGGAACTGGAAAGAGTTTGGAACATTTATGGCATTTAGCTGACGCTCTTATCCAGAGTGACTTACAAGGTTAATCACATTACAGGTAGGCCAGCGTAGTGTTAGGAGTCTTGCCCAAGGACTCTTATTGGTGTAGCACCGCATAGTCATCCAGACCAGGAATCAAACCCCAGTCTCCCACGTGTGGTGGTGGCTATTTGGCAGGTAGCGGTGTATCCGCTGAGCTACACCAACCACATCAAACAAATGTCCTTCAAGCCGGATTTGAACCAGCAGCCTAAGGATGGCTATTAGTAACATGTACAGTCCTCCACTCTACCAACTGAGCTATCAAAGGTGAACATGTACGAGTAATATTTAAAACTAAAAAACAGGGAGCATTGTTGCCCAGTTAGCAGCAGTTTAGCAGTTGCCAGCATCCACACCAAGCTATGACTCTCTCACAGAGAGTGCCCACCCTGCATGGGTAAGTTCTTCCTAATTTGCGATTTCTGACCACTATAGCTGGGTCATAGCATGAACTTGAAATCATGCACACTTTGTTTCTTTGACCTGTTGGACAGAGCTGGGTTCTAGCTAATGGAAACTATTGCCCATATCAGTCTAAAACTGTTAGAGTCTCTCTTTACCCACAGTGAGCTAATTAGAAGTCCTGTTCCAGAAATGATAATAAGACATCAGAGCCATAATAAATCATACTGCTGTTACTCTCCATATTTAAGTACATTTAAAGGTAAATACTTTAGTACTTTTACTCAGGTGGAGGTCTAAAAGGAAGACCCTCTACTTGTAATGGGGGAATATTTTACTTTGGGTATCTCTACTTTAACTCAGCTACATGGTTTGTGTACATCATCCACTATTGTCCACAGTATATTTGAGAATCAGATTTTCACAACAGAGGAATGAAAAGTTGTGGCATCACTGCTGCTGTAGGGTGTAAGGGAGTAGTGAACATGGGACTCCAGGGGCTGTTTTGCACACAAGTGTTTTCCTGTCTTCTAAGCACAGACAATACCCTCTGTTTAAACATGAGGAACTATGTAAGCAATGACAGGGCTGCTCATGTTTTATCTGACACAGAAATTAAAATAACTATGGCTCATGTGTGGTGAAACTAACTTTCAGCCAAATCCTCAAGACATCATGAGGCCGAATCCAGTTGATGCCCCAGCTCTCCATAGCTAGTTATCTAAGAGGAGGTGGCACTAGACTAAGTTGGAGGTGCTAAGTAGATATAAAGAACGGATAAACGTACTTCATTTGTTGAACCCATGATGCAGTACTAAACTACATTTTTACTAAGCTTGACTTGAGCTGATTTTTGAATTCCCATGCAATGCATGTATTTTTGTGGTTAACGTCCAGGTGGTGTACTCTGAGAAGGATGAAAAGACAGACGTTAATAAGAGGGACTTCTTTCACAAAGCAGTCTGCACGCTGCTGACACCAGAATCCAGAATGTTCATGTACAACGACACTAAAACCCTAATCTGGTTTCCTGTGGAGGTAAGACAAAGAGCTGATTCTGAAGGTTTGAGGGCACTTTGTGAGCAACACCTACCTTATACAACAGCTACAAAGGTGGACAATAACAGACTGCAGCTGATCTTTTGCTGTGCAGTTTATCAGCTCCCCTTAATCCATTTCCCCTGCCCAACAGTATCCAACCATAACTGGCTGGTCAGAACCTAAACACTGATGTAGATCTAGAGGATTACTAAAACAATCTGTGTAGGAACAGATGGGCTACAGTCTCTATACACCAGCAAGGTGGAGATACAAGGTAGGGGTTACTAATAAGGTGGCTATGTATATGAGGTTATACCTTTATAACACCCACATTCAGTTAACTTTTTTATTAATTTTCTAAGTGCAAAAAAAATTGCATATCTTCCGCAAAGAACACATATCATATTTCATATTTTATTTTTTCCACCAATATGTTAAATGCAGCAGATACAGAATAATAAAGTTCTCAGTAGAGGATGTGTTCAATCATTTCATGTAGAAATCAAGAAACGTGTTATTTGAGTAGGGCACCCAAACCTTTGTATAAGACCCTCAGCAGGTACATCTGATGGAGCTATAAAAACAGTATTTGTGGGGTGGGATTCATAGATTGGGAAGAGGTGGTACAGTGCAGTGAATGTCTCGGTCCGCGTGTTCGTTGTTGCATTTGTGCGTGCCAAAGGCCATAGTGTGAAGGAAATAGCTGAATTTGCAGGTGTATGGAAGCGTATGGTCATATACATATCCAGCAGTGGCACAAATCCTAGCCTACATGCACAAACTTGTCCAGAACATACCAAATCCAGTCACAGCTGGTATCCGTGCTCATGGATGTGTTACATGCTATTAGGTAGATTAAGTTTATGTCTGCTGAGCTTTTATTACCATTATGTTCCACTTGTATTGCTTGTTGCAGTTTTTGTGCCTGGTCCATTTTTGCCCACTGTATTATGAAGGGTTCAAAGAGAATTATGGACTGATATTGAGATCTGTGGTCTCTTCTGACCTGTACTTTGACCTCTCTTTCCAACAGCCCAGTTTGGAGGAGGAGAACTACTATCTGTTTGGATCTTTGTGCGGTCTGGCCTTTTACAACAACTGTGTAGTAAACCTGCCCTTTCCTTTAGCTCTGTTCAAGAAGCTTTTAGGCATCCAGCCGTCTCTGGAAGATCTGACTGAGCTTAGCCCTGTTGTTGGGAGGTAAGAACTTTCAAGACACGCATCTTTATTATTGTCTTGAGATTTCTACTGTACAAGCAGAAAACTGTGGTTCATGTGTCGTTAATACCTATTACATGTTCGATATTTAGGAGCTTGCAGTACATACTGGACTACAGTGATGAAGATGTCGATCATATGGACATGAGTTTCACAGTAAGTGTTTGATAGTGTGTAAGAATGATTTGAAACAGCAATCAATTTCATTTTGGTTCTAATGATTGAACTTTTTTTTAACATATTTAGATCATGTGGGATGACATGGAGGTTGAACTGGATCCAGAAGAACCTGGGAAAGTCGTCACAAGCTCAAACAAGTTAGTTAAAGATTCAGAAACGTAACATTTTAAATAAGAAAGGCAGTTACATGAACATCAAGAAAGAATCGACTGACAGGACACCATCATGATTGTGGACATTCAGTAAGCAGTAATGATGTCCTCCGTCCTGTTAATGCCAGCACCATTAGCAGACGGCTGCATGATGCACGCAGACTGTTATGACGACTGACTTTAACACCACGTCAATATCTGTGTCTAAGAATAGCAGCAGGGCATCCTCAGCAATGAGTCCTGTTTTTTGTATTGGTGGAGATGACCGAAAAATCCCTGTGTGGAGTCACCGTGGTTAGCACCAAGATGAACAGCTTGATGTGATGCTTTAAGGCCTGGTGTCACTCCACCTCCACCCCACCACACAATGTGTAGGAACTGTGTGAGAATATTCAAACTGCATGGGATGAATTATCACAGGACACCATTAGGATCTACAACTCCATGTCAAGATGTCTGGCATCTTGGGTTAGCAAACATAGCACCCCAATACTGAGAGACACTACTTCTGTATGTGTAGCTCAATAAATATTCCCCATATCAAGTCTAAATTTATCATCATTATCATTTTAGCTTTCTTCCCATTACAATCCGACATCCCACACTTCCTACTTGGGGGCAACTATTCTTTGACGAGTATATATATATACTTTAGTCAACTTTGCGTCCTGTTTAAGAATAATACAGTCAAACATGCCTGAACCACAGAGATTCATATCCTATTAAAACTGTACTGTACTGTACTTTTTAAATGCTGACTGTTATGTGTGCTGCAGAAAGGAGTTTGTGGATGCTTATGTGGATTACACAATGAACAAGTCAGTGAAACGGGTGTTTGAGGAGTTCAGAAGAGGCTTCTACAAAGTATGTGCCCAAGACATGGTAGAGTTCTTCCAGCCCGAGGAGCTGAGAGGAGTGATGGTGGGCTCAGAAGAATACGACTGGAGTGCACTCAAGAAGGTGGGGTATCCTACAATGTCATCGTACTTGAAGTCCTGTCTCTGTTTTGTTTTGGCCTCAGCATCATTTGGCCTCTGCCTTGTGGCAGTATCGGGTTATTAAACTGGAAAATCTTCTATCATTATTGAATAACAACAAAACCTTTAAACAGAATAGAACCGTCCAATCAGCTCTCAGTTGGACTAACAGAGGACGCAGCTGCCCTTATTGTTTAGTATCTAATCTATAAACATGTGTTTATTTCTGAATGTTTTCTAGATGCACTGTATGACCTGCACATGGTCATTCTTAAATAATTTTATATAATAGAGGTAACATATAAATGGACAAATCTGTATTTATTTGTGTTGAATAGAATGCAACATATGAAGGACTGTTCTATGAAGGACACTCAACCATTGTGTCATTCTGGGAAGTGTTTGACGGACTGTCAGACAAGGACAAGAAAGCCTTCCTCTGTAAGTCCTTTCTCTCTTTCTACAAGCAGAGTTTTGCTTATTAAGACCTTTTCCTGATGGTACTTTCAGACCACAGTGCCACTCTTGGCTGGGTATTTTTGAATGGTGGATTATGTTTAACGTATCAGTGACACAGCAACACTCTAACTCTTACTCACACACTCATACCATGACCACACACACTACCATGTCAGTGTCATTGCTGTGCTAGGATCCACCACCCAAATAAGATCCAATTGATGCTCCCGTGGTCAAAAATGAACCTATGAACAGTTCCCTATTCATTGCTAGCTTGAATAATAAATGGAGAAAGGAGGGAAGATCAAGAACTTAAAATATTGCATGGATAATTTCTATACTGGACTGTGACTTCATGTGTGGGTAATCTATAACAGTATTTCTCAACCCTGGTCCTGGAGGCACCCTGCCCAGCACATTTTAGTGAACCCCCCCACCCGCACAACCCTGAAAGTGTTTGTTAAAGAGCTGATAACTTGAAATGGGGCTGTTGGTAGCAGTGCCTCCAGGCCCCCGGTTGAGAAACATTGATATACAAGATGGTATGTGATGTTCCTCTAACATACATGTAAGATTCCCACTTCCTGTTTTGCATCCTCTTTGCTCTACAGTGTTTGTGACTGGCTTTGACCGAGTGCCGATTTTGGGTATGGACCAAGTGAAGATGAGGGTGCGCCCCTTATTATGCTCTACTGAAGACCACCTGCCCCAAGCCCTTACCTGTCATTCCCTGCTGGAACTCCCCATGTACCAAACCAAGCAAACTCTCAAAGCTAAACTCATGGAGGCCCTACACCACAAGAGGGGCTTCTGGGAGGAATGAAATCTGTCATTGATTTACTGTACATAAACATGCACTGGTCGTTTATCACATAACCATGCTGTTACCTGCTCTTGTTATGGAATTCATGCCAGAACACCAGACATAACCTCGTTTGTAGAAGAACATGGTTAAAAATGCGTTTAATTACACTGTTTTAACTGTGAAGTGAGAATATATTTAACAGCTGAGCGAAAAGTGTTTATATTATTATGTATATTATTATATATTATAAAAAATAAGTATTAGAGCATTAAATTATGATTCTTAAGGTTTGAAATAAAGAAATCCGTTCCTATAGTTAGTGGTGGTGAATAGGAAGGGTGCACAGATTTCACACGGATGCAGTTTTGGCTAGGGGTGATTTTGTATTATGCTTTGTTCTTGGTATGGGGGCAGTTTCCCTGCTGTACAGCTGTGAACCCTTAAAGGTAAATGAACACTGTATAGGTTGATTATGCAGAGGTGGATTGTTAATTTAAAGGCGGCGGTGCACTGGCTGTGGTATGGTGCACTTCCATACTAGCAACTGCTTTTATATTTATACATTTGAATGAAAAGGTTTGAAATGTGGTTTTTATTTATATTTGGATGATAATATAAATGTATAAATGTATAAACTTTTGAAATAAAATATGTTTACATTTGGCGACTGCTTTTTTGTTGGTGTCAGATGATTTATAACACTGGTTGGAGTGGTGCTGTCACGTCCTGTCTTGTCTTGCCCCTGCTTGTTGGTTTTCTCTGGTTTTCTGTTTCTTGTCACCTCCATGTGCCTTTGTTGTCCTGTTCCATGTGCTTCTGTTTGTTTTGGTTATTGCTCCTCCTGTCTCCGCCCTCTTGTCAAGCCTCTCACCTGTCCTTAGTTTGTAGCTCCGCCCCTTCCCAGGTGTTCCTTGTTAGTCCTTGTTCATTTAGTTCCAAGTTGTTTCTCAGTTTGCTGTTTTTGGTTTTGTTTTATCTTATTTGTTCTTTATTCAATACTTGCGCTTACATCCTGCCTGATCGTCTTGATCCCAGATGACAGGTGTGACTTTTTGACAAGGGGTCCAATAGACTCTAGAACTTATCCACTCTAGAATCCATGCTATACAGTGTGTAAAACCAGTACACCAGCACCTTCAAACAAACATATACGTTTTTGTGTATAATGCCACATGTGTTCTCTGGTGGCCTGCTGTAGTTTGTAATTCTTATCATGTGGGTCTTGGGGAGGAAAAGGCGGAGAAGTCCTGTTCTACAGTATGGGGTAGAAGTGAATGAGAGTTTATTGAAGGAAAGAGGGTTAAAAAACAAACAAACAGATGAGTGCAGGTCAGAGCAAAACTGAATTTGTGCCAGATGGTCTGTCTGTGTGAAACAGTCAGTGTCTGTTGGTTCAGCAGAGGTTTAATGGATGGTGGTGCAGAACTTCAGTGGATGGTGGTACAGGAGTTTAGTGGATGGTGGTACCGACGTTTAGCGGATGGAGGTACAGAGGTTTAGTGGACGATGGTACAGAGGTTTAGTGGATGGAGGTACAGAAGTTTAGTGGATGAAGGTACAGGAGTTTAGTGGATGGTGGTACAGAGGTTTAGTGGACGATGGTACAGAGGTTTAGTGGATGGAGGTACAGAAGTTTAGTGGATGAAGGTACAGGAGTTTAGTGGATGGTGGTACAGAAGTTTAGTGGATGGTGGTACAGAGGTTTAGTGGATGGAGGTACAGAGGTTTAGTGGATGGAGGTACAGAAGTTTAGTGGATGAAGGTACAGGAGTTTAGTGGATGAAGGTACAGAGGTTTAGTGGATGGAGGTACAGAGGTTTAGTGGATGGAGGTACAGAGGTTTAGTGGATGGTGGTACAGAAGTTTAGTGGATGAAGGTACAGGAGTTTACTGGATGAAGGTACAGGAGTTTAGTGGATGGAGGTACAGAGGTTTAGTGGATGGAGGTACAGAGGTTTAGTGGATGGAGGTACAGAGGTTTAGTGGATGGTGGTACAGAGGTTTAGTGGATGGTGGTACAGAGGTTTAGTAGATGGAGGTACAGAAGTTTAGTGGATGGTGGTACAGAGGTTTAGTGGATGGAGGTACAGAGGTTTAGTGGATGGAGGTACAGAGGTTTAGTGGATGAAGGTACAGGAGTTTAGTGGATGAAGGTACAGAGGTTTAGTGGATGGAGGTACAGAGGTTTAGTGGATGGAGGTACAGAGGTTTAGTGGATGGAGGTACAGAGGTTTAGTGGATGGAGGTACAGAGGTTTAGTGGATGGTGGTACAGAGGTTTAGTGGATGGTGGTACAGAGGTTTAGTGGATGGTGGTACAGGAGTTTACTGGATGAAGGTACAGGAGTTTAGTGGATGGAGGTACAGAGGTTTAGTGGATGGAGGTACAGAGGTTTAGTGGATGGAGGTACAGAGGTTTAGTGGATGGTGGTACAGAGGTTTAGTGGATGGTGGTACAGAGGTTTAGTAGATGGAGGTACAGAAGTTTAGTGGATGGTGGTACAGAGGTTTAGTGGATGGAGGTACAGAGGTTTAGTGGATGGAGGTACAGAGGTTTAGTGGATGGTGGTACAGAGGTTTAGTGGATGGTGGTACAGAGGTTTAGTGGATGGAGGTACAGAGGTTTAGTGGATGGAGGTACAGAGGTTTAGTGGATGAAGGTACAGGAGTTTAGTGGATGAAGGTACAGAGGTTTAGTGGATGGAGGTACAGAGGTTTAGTGGATGGAGGTACAGAGGTTTAGTGGATGGAGGTACAGAGGTTTAGTGGATGGAGGTACAGAGGTTTAGTGGATGGTGGTACAGAGGTTTAGTGGATGGTGGTACAGAGGTTTAGTGGATGGTGGTACAGAGGTTTAGTAAACTAATCCATCCCATTAACAGGATGTACTGAAGAGTACACAGAGGGCTACCTACAGTGCTGCCCTAACTTTGCTCCGTCACTAACAAGAGAGTCGTGTAGTTTCCACTTTCATTTCGGAGGAAGCGCTGGCTGAGCCGCTGTCTACCGACTACTGCTTTGTGACGGCGTGTTCAGAAGGGTGTGTAGAAGCTGCTCGCGCTGTAACTCTCGGTTTCGCTTTCCAGGCAGCCCGCGTGCCTGAGCGCCACAGAAATAGGAGACCCAAGTCGCGCGAGCCTCAGAGCCCTGCCAACTCGCTGTACAGCCTTCACATCGAGATGTTCTGCTACTGGGGAGATGAAGTCATACCGGGCTTCGGACTGGTCAAGGCTGACGGAGTGAAGAAGACGAGCTCTGGTGTTTTCTTCTGTTCTCCAAAATCCAGCATCAGGCGCGTCGCGCCCGGCAAGGGGCTGGTGGGCTTCGTGCGCGGAGAGGGAAATGTATCCGTCATCAGTGTGCCCCCTGCTGGCGGGCTGCAGCGTGACAGGCTGAGTATGTGTTTCAGCAGGACAGTGGACATAGATGAGTGAGTGAAGCTGTACCTCACTGTCTGCCTTTCTGTCTTTATCTCAGAGAGTCTGCAGCTGAAACACAAGATCAGACTGATGAGCTGTGGAGAAACTCAAGCTGTGCTTCTTACATACGCAGGCAAAACATTGTGGATGGACCAACGCAGAAACTGCAGGTGTGTTTTACAACAACAACAAACAACAACAACAACAACAAGAACAATAATAATAATAATAATAATAATAAGCACTACTTCTTAAGTACTTCTTAAGCACGTCTTCTATTATTATTATTATTGAAACTGTATTATTATTAATGTGATTACATGAAGAGGACGTAAATTGAAAGTGTAATTGAAGTATGAAAATTAACTTATAATATAGTATGCTGTACTGAGTAAAAGTCAGATGCCACTCTTTTGATAATTTAAAATACAGTTTTATGTTATCTTACACAATGTTACACAGAAAGTTGCACCAAAGCTTCAAAGAGCTAACTTTACCATAATAAACATTTCCATAAATAGAAGGAAAGATATGTATACATAAAAATAATCTAATAATCAGAGATGCGTTGTCACATCTAAACAGAGATGGCCACAAGTCACAAAATACAAGTCCAAGTCAAGTCACGAGTCTATAGGTTAGAGTCAAAGTCCAATCACGAGTCTTTAGGCTAGAGTCCAAGTCAAGTCTTAAATCAACTTACACAAAGCATGTATAGTAACTGTAGCATTAAAAAAGTGTAGATTAAAAAAACACAACAGATTAACTTTGTGTGTAAAACACTACTGCATTTTTTACAGCCCAACACTCCTTTTTTTAAATTATTTATTTATTGTTTAAATGCTACATATTTCCTTAAAAAGTTCACTCACAAAAAAATGACATGCTCTACAACTCTCAGACAGAACAAACTAGAAGCAATATCACTTTTTGTTTCGGCACCATACTCTGCCTCAAACACTTCCTGCTTCAGGCCAGCTTAAGGGGTTAATACTGTATGTTATATAGCTGGAATGATGGCTAAACGGCTAAGCGGCTAGCACAAACCTATCCGAGTGTGTTTTCAGATGTCCTATTAAGTTTGATGTGGTCGATCAATTTTCTTTCATTTGTTTCCCACACTCTTTGTGTAACCCAGTATAAGTAAAGTCTGGTGGTTGCTAATGGAGGAAATAAATACACAGGGTCTAGGATCACTACCAACAAATAGGGCAATGTCCCGGGCTCGGATGTTGAAAGGGATCATGAAACGAAAGAATACCTCTCATACTCGAATCCCACTTTCGCAGTTAACAGAGGAAATCATCAATTTGCAGAATAGAACACATACACACACTTTTAGAAGATGAAATTCTTAATTATAATTATATAATAATAATTATCTATGAATACATATACATGAACATATGAATGCCCATTCAGGAAGAAATAAAATAGCTGCAGCTCAAAATTTGGTTATTGAAGTGTTGTTAAAGGACCAGTTTCCAAAGTGCAGACCAGTCTTACTGTGCAGGAGTAGATTAACCAGTGTCCCGTTGGGAGTCAAAGGACCAGGCTGCAGGTGATTCCAACGGCGATTCACAGCAGCAGCGTCGTTGACGAGCCCCTCTCTCTCTCCCGAGCAGCAGCTCCTGCAGCAGCAGCAGTTTGTGTCGAGTCCCCTCTATTTCCCCTCGCTCGCTCTTCCAGCACAGCCTCACTAATATGAAGAATAGTCCGTTCAGACACATTCTGGAGGCTTTATCAGAAGTAAACTGTGAATATGATTCACAGTAGATGCGAGTCTCTATGCGCAGCCACGAGACTGTTATACTCTCCAAACAGTAAAATAACTGCACAATGAAACAACCTAGAGGCAGTAAGTGGAGAGATCCTCACCACAACATGTGTCTGAAAAACAAATTAAAAGTCCTGTGCAAAAGAAAATAAATGAATAAAAACTTCTTTAAAGAAGTATTAATAAAATAAAATTAAGCCACTTTATGGGTGGGCTACATCTACACTATGCCACTCTTCTGTTATATGCTAGGACTGTGAATTCCCTATAATCAAAGGCTACCACGTACGGCGATCCCACCGAAGACATGCTGCAGTGTTGTGTTTACACTTGGCGCCGCTCACTGATATCACGCACGCGCTGAAGACGGATGTTGTGATTGGTCCGTGTCCGTGGGCCGTGTCCCAAATCACCGAAATAAAGTACACACACACAAAGGAATTATTTTTCTGCAACTTTCGCACACCGTGCCTGGATGGTAATGGAAATAAACTTGATGTTCGAGTGTTATTTTGGACCGAGTCGAGTCGGGAGTCATTATAGACGAGTTATAAGTCAAGTCTGAAGTCTATTTATATACATCTGAAGTCTATTTATATACAACTCGAGTGCCCATCTCTGCATCTTAATGCGCTCAACCCGAAAGCCAAGTATAATGTTACTCGTAAGTGTAATGTTACTAAATTCATACAACTCAGTATATATGACTGTATATAACTCATTGTACGCAATAATAAAAGTAATATACATTAATAGATGTGCAATATGTATTAATGCATAGACAAAATGACAGGTTTACATTGAGGAGCATATGTTTTTTTGCACGCTACTGAACACAGCTGTTCACAATGTCTCTGCATTTCCACATTATTAAACCACTCCAGAACTCTCTGAACTCAGAGCTCCAGGGATTTTGTAGTATATCATATTATATTATAGAGGAAGAAGACAAAGAAGAAGGAATAGTAAAATATGTGTATATATTTTAACCTTGTATAAATATAATAATACATTAGACAATAATAATATTTTAAAAAAATTATATTAAAACATCACATTTGTAAAGACAGTTTAGTTTTATGGTAATATTATTTGTACTGTAATATTATCACATATAATATCATTGCAGATATTATTGGTATTAACAATTTTAACATTATGATTGTTTTCACAGCCCCTTAAAAGAGCTCTCCGATAGGAACGTCATTCAGGTTGTATGTGGAGACCACCATTGCATGGCGCTAACTCACGGTATGCACATCACTCTTCCGAGTAAACTGCAGAATAAAGTCTAAAATTGCTTAGATCTGAGGTGCACAACTACCATACTGGAGTATGGTAACCATACTCCAAAAGTTATGCACCCAAAGTTATGCACCCTTGGCTTAAACAAGACTCGTTATCTGATTCATATGAGGAGCCACTATGTGACTCATTCCTGGACCAAAGCCCAGCAGCTTGTTAGATAGAGATAACCTTATTTCCTTGTGGATGAATTGAATGAGGCCTGTGGTGTTAGATTACAGTTCCCAAAGCAGTGAAGACACGTTTCTGACTTGCTATGCTTCTTAACCCTTAAGAACCCTCTGGATTTTAGCTGGTTGGGAATCTCTGGTATGTGAAGGAATGATGTTTCTTTGTCGTTCCTCTCTCAGATGGTCAACTGTTCACGTGGGGTCAGAACTCCAATGGCCAGCTGGGTTTGGGGAAAGATGGGCTCAACTTTCCATCTCCTCAGCCCCTCAAGTCCCTGTGTGGGGTCCCGCTGGCTCAGATCAGTGCGGGAGGAGACCACAGCTTCGCCCTTTCTCTCTCTGGAGCCGTGTTTGGATGGGGCAGGAACAGTGCCGGACAGCTGGGCCTGGGGGACACTGAGGGTGAGGCATGTCTTAAAGAAGTCATGGAACACTAAAGTGTATATATATATATATATATATATATACATACACAACTATGTACATGTCCATCTACATCATACTGATACTCACTGTCCATCAGCTCCAACTGTTTCTCTGCATACTCTGTTACCTTGTTCTAGAATGGTCAGGACCACCACAGAGAAAGTATTATGTGGTTGGTGGATCATTATCAGCACTACAGTAACACTGATGTGTGTTAAGCTAATGTGAGTGGACCAGACACGGCAGTGCTACTGGAGTGTTTAAACAGCTCAGTGTCACTGCTGGACTGGGAATAGTCTACTATCTGGCTAACAGCGTCCTGTGGGCAGCATCCTGTTGCCACTGATGAAGGACTAGAGGATGACCCACCCAAACTGTGCAGCAGCAGATGAGAAATCATCTCTGACCTTCCATCTATAAGATGAAGCAGCAAGGTAGGAGTGTCTAATAGAGTGGACAGTGAGTGGACACAGTGTTTAAACACTCCAGCAGCACTGCTGTGTCTGATCCACCCTCACCAGCACTAACACACCAACACATGTCAGTGTCACTGCAAATCCATCACCCACATAATACCTGTGTGGTGGAGGTCTTGTGGGGGTCCTGACTATTACAGAACAAATTAAAAGAGGGGTAACAAAGCATGCAGGTAAATGGCCTGAAACAAGATAGGTGTACTATGACGTGATATATATACATAACGTATACATAACATGACGTATATACATATGCTAATTACAAATCTTACTCTCTAACATGCTTGATGCAGTATTGCTATAGCACTGTTTGACTTCCTCCCACAGACAGATACACCCCAACCTGTGTGAATAGTCTGAGCCTCAAGAAGACAGTCTTCATCTCTTGTGGAGAGGAGCACACTGCCACTCTATCAAAGGTATCACGACTGCACCTTACTGTACATGTACCACATGCTGATCACCACACTGATATAATGTCTCATTAAGTATCATCTGTGAGAAACAGTTGCTGTAAGATGCTGTTGTTATTTCTCCTCAGGGAGGAACCGTCTTCACATTTGGATCGGGCCGTTATGGGCAGCTCGGACACAACTCCTTCAGAGATGAACACCGACCTCGCGTAGTGGGCGAACTCTGGGGTTTAAAGGTGTCCCAGATCACCTGTGGAAGGTAGATTTGTTTCTGTTACATATACAATACTGTTCAAAAGTTTCAAACCATGTTCAAAAACGTTTTTAACAGTTCTTTCATACTTGTAAATTAATAACCTAGACCATGACGACCTAAAATATGAGCCAGTCATTACTTAAATGTTTTAATCAATGGATTTTTGATCTCCAGATTTTGCTGTAGTCTAAGCTTTTCGGTTTGATATGTCTTATGCTGCAAAACAATCTGGTTTTGTGATAATTTTCGGGAAGGAGAGTCTGTTTTTTGTAATGCATTGGCCTGGTCAGATGCTTTATGATGTCCACAGGGTGCAGTTGGGAGTTGGATGCCTTTCTGGAGTTCCTCCACACCAAACACATCAAACCATTGGTTTATGGACCTCACTTGGTCCACAGAGGCACAATCATACTGGATCAGGAAAGGGCAGAATTGAAATTAGAACCATTGAGCAATTGTGCATAAGCACAGGGGAATTTGACCTCTGCGTTTAACCCATCTGTGCAGTGAAAGAGCCACATACACAGACTCCAGTGAACACACACAATAGGGGCACTGAGCATTCTTGCCCGGAGCAGTGGGCAGCCCAGTCCTATGCAGGGTGCAAATGAGGGGTTACTCTTGCCCCCCTATTGCCCATATTCCTCATAGCTCCATCAAAGAGGGAAGCATGTAAAGCTGAAGTGTTGTTGCATTTTGTATTAGTCTGTATTAGTCACTGAAACTAAGGGGCCCAAACCATGGCAACCTGCCCCATACCACTGTCCCTCTGCTACCCAACTTTACTCTTGGCACTACGCATTCCAGTAGGTAGTGTTCTACTGCCATGTGGCAAACCCAGATTCATCCATCGGTTTGCCACATAGCAAAGCATGATTAATCACTCCAGCCAACACTTTAGAGTTTAGTGGCAGTGTGCTTTACATTACTCCAGCCGATGCTCTCAGATGCCTCCATTTTACAATAATGACTCTTACAGATGACTAGGGCAGATCTACTACGGCAGAAAGTTGCCATCCTATGATAGTGTCATAGGTCACAGTCATCTACAGTACTAAACATGAACATCCCCAGATAACTCTGCTTCCCCGAAATGAGAGAACTGTGTAAAAAATTCCCATCATTCACTCAGTGTAGCTGTACCATGAAACTGAAGCTTTCAATGTCCAGTTACTTACATACTTCTTATTATCTGCCCATGAATTTAAGGTATCACACTCTGGTACTAGATGAATCATCAAAAACGATTTACTCATTTGGATGTGGAGAACAAGGACAGCTGGGAAACGGACAGCGGACCAATCAGTGTGTGCCACTTCCTGTACACCTGCCACCAGGTAATCCTCTCATTAGGAAACCTTGTAAATGCAAAGATATCAATTTTACATATACTAGAACAAGATTGGAATGTCTCTCAGTGTGGACACTAAGTGGACACAGTGCTGTGTCTGATCCACTCATACCCACCCCTATTAACATGAAGCTGCCAGGTCAGAATCACAGCAGTGCTGAGAATGAGATATACAGCACCTGCTCAGCGGTGGGAGCTAAGTAACATGAGCGTGTTGGCGTGAACAGTATTTACTCTGAAAGCTCAGAATTAATAAATGCTGATATTTTTAATGCACAGAAGCAAATCATAACAAGTCCGTTGAGCAGATTGTCGCTGGTGGGAACCATTCCTTCGTCTTGTGCTCTCGGCAGGTAAGATGTGGTGCTATTGCTCAAACTGGTAACTGATGGAAGCTTGGATATTAACTGGATGGTCTGTTTGGAATTCTGCTTCTAGGAATCTGATTCAGGGCACCCAGAATCAACCCAAGGGAGAGGGATTCTAACGTTAGGGGACCAAATGATCAACAGATGGATTTCTGAATGTGACTCAGATCAGTGGATGACAATTATGAAGTGAGTGTTTATATGAAACTGATTTGGAAAAAATCTCATCTCATACATGACACACACACTGCAAACCGGTGGTTGGTGTAGCTCAGCGGATAACACCACTGCCCACCAGGGAGCCACCACCACACATGGGAGACTGGGGTTCGAATCCTGGTCTGGGTGACTATGCGGTGCTACACCAATAAGAGTCCTTGGGCAAGACTCCTAACACTGCACTGGCCTACCTGTGATATGATTAACCTTGTAGGTCGCTCTGGATAAGAGCGTCAGCTAAATGCCGTAAATGTAATGTAAATTCAAACTGTGATATTTTGCCAAGAGAAATGATCTTTGGTCTAATGTGTCTCATTGATTGATAGTGATTTTGAGATTACTATAGGAATATTATAATATTATTTAACTCATTTCTAGATGGTTTTTGCTTGTTGTAAGTAAAGGTCTCTCACTATGTTGGAATACTTTATTATACTGGATTAAATTGAATTACGTGAAACAAATAAACAGTCTGTATATATGTGTGTGTGTGTGTGTAAGGCACTCATCATCAAAAAAATTAGCTGCATGAATAAAAGGAATTCATCAACAGGAATGAAACTTGGTGGGTAGGTTTGAGACATGCGAATCATTTAATTTTCACATATGGCCACATATGTGATGTAAGCATGGACGGGCCTTATCACTGTACCTTACTGACCCAGCAGCCATAACTGTGGACATTCAGCGAGTAGTGATGTCCTCCATGAGTCGTCCTGTTAGTGCCAGCACCATTGACAGATGACTGCACGACACAGGACTACATGCACACAGACTGTGACGATGACTCCCCTTAACACCACGTCAACGTCGCCAAATACTGCAATGGTGTCATTTCAGACTCTCATGTAGGGACTCGGAATGGCAGCGGGTCATCTTCAGTGACGAGTCCCGCTTTTGTCTTGGTGGAAACAACCAACAGTTGTCACATGTCACACATCCAGGGGTCCTGGTGTCACTCCACCTGCACCACAGGAAGAAGCACCATTAGGAACCTCTACAACTCCATGCTGAGATGTCTGGCATGTTGGGTTAGCAAACATGGCAGCCCGACACCATACTGAGAGACACTACGTCTGTATGCGTAGCTCAGTAAATATTCCCCATATCAGTCTAAATTTACCATAATTTATTGTTCCTGGTAACCTTTATCTTCCTACCCAACAGCACTGCAACCCCACACTTCCTTCTGGGTGCAGTTATTCTTTTGATGATAAGTATATACAGTATAATAAAAGAACAACTGTGAGCAGACAGAATAGCTTATTGTGATGTATTGCTGTGTACTGATTTGTTTTTCTTTGTTTTAACATTTTAGAGAAATTAAAACAGTCTTCTCATCCGCAGCATGTTTGAATGGGAGCTTCATTAAGAAAAGGTACTTCGGTCGTATTTAAACCAACACTGTTAAATGTCAAAAACAGCTTAAGCTATTCACAGTCTGTAACATGCACTGATTTATGCCTTTCTGTTTGTATGTAGTTGCGATGGACATTATCAAACGTCCGCAAGCTTCTCCGGGTTGGATGTGGAATCAGTGAGAGCTGCTTTTGAGCGGTTAGCAAAGAAGGAGAAGGTGTTGTTGGAGGTACAGCAACTTCACAGAAACATCCCACATTCATATACTGGCATGGTTCTTCAAAGCTAACTAAATGTACGTGGGGTGTACATGGTTACATTAAGAACTCAACCTGGGAATAACTACCAGGCATGTGGGGGGCAGTGCCTGGTCCCTCCCTGAAAAGGTGTTTTAGAGCCCTGGTTTTGGAGTGTGTGATAAAGTACCCTCCATTATACATGTTCAACCTGCTAAAATGGCATTCAGCTCCTAGGCCTTGTTCTAATGGCCCGAATCAGATTTGTAATCCGAATTTTGGGAATTAAAGGCAATTCCTAACTGACTCAGTCTGGACACTCAAACCACATTTTAAAGTGTCTTTTGCATTCCTCACAACATGACCAACAACAGCAATGTCATATCCAGACTGACTTAAGTGCTGGGATTTGATACGTAGTGGCTAATTACCACAGCAACTTATGCAAATAGGTCAGTGATGTAGACGGGAATAAAAGAGAACCACATAAGAGGATTACAACAGTTTTACACATATACAAAAGCAGTTCCATAAACAATAACTCATTAACTTATAAAGATCTCATTTTGTAACTCCATTAAAATACACTCATCATTGAAACAATAGCTGCACCCAGACGGAAGTGTGGGGATGCAGTGATATTAGGAAGGAAGATAAAGGTTACCAGGAACATTAAAAGAACATTTAGACTGATATGAGAACTTTTAGTGAGCTACACATACAGTAGTAGTGTCTCTCAGTATGGCATTGAGCCGCCATGCTTGCTAATACAACATGCCAGACGTCTCGGCATGGAGTTGTATAGGTTCCTAATGGTGTACTGCAATATTCCATTCCATGAAGCTTGAATAACATGACAGTTTGGCATAACACCATTGCAGTCTTTGGCAACAGTGACGTGGTGTTAAGGGTAGTCATTGTAACCATCTGTGTACATGTTACCAAGTATCATCACTGCTTGCTGAATGTCCACTATTGTGGTTGTTGGGTCAGTCAGGTACAGTGATAAGGTCTGTCCTTGCTTGTATCACATGTGTGGTCGAGTATGAAACTTGAATCATTGGCATGTCTCACAGTGTCAAACCTACCCACCAAGTTTCATTCCTGTCGGTTGATTCCTTCTGGGTGCTATTTGTGCAATCGTTGTTTTGGTGATGGGTGTAGATTCTATCAACATCATTGAAGAAAAAAGTCACTGTGGGAACAGAACAGGCATAGAAGTGAAATGGTGTTAATATTGTGTGGTGCTGTTTCCTTCAGATAGAGAAGACTGTGGGGAAGGACCTGTTCCCCTCTCTGGGCTCCACCGCTGTTGGTGCTGAAGGTCTGAGAGTTTACCTCATCCTGCCTGAGCTCCTCAGAGCGCTGAACAAACCACCGAATGAGACAAAACTCACTAGTAAATTGGCCTCTGCCTTCTTAAAGCTGGACCCCCCTACGCTCCAGACTTTGGGTAAGCTCTATAATGACAGTAGTGACAGTTATTTAGTGAACAAGGAGTTAGATACTCTGTGTGGATTGACACTTTGGTGCATTTTCAGAGAACCTCTGGTCTGAGCTCCCTGATGACTTCCTGAAACCCTTGGTCGAGCTATTTCGCAAACCCTGCTCAGACTACATATCACAAATGTCACTTTTGCCACAAGCAAAAGCCTATGACAAATTTCTGAGGAAATCTGTGTCAGTCCTGCAGAAGCTGTACAAGGTGAATCATTGTTAATGTAAAACTTATTCCAGCTGTGTTGAACAAGGAACAAAATCCAGCTCCTTTCAGACATACCGTAGTTCTACACTGAACACAAAAACAAGCAGATTAGAAGATTACACCATATATATTGTGATGATGTGAGATCATACATGCTGTTTCATTTGACTTTAATTGGCTGTTTATTTTTTATTCTACAGGCATTCTGTAGAGGTCAAAGAGAAATGACACCCCAAGATTTTATCATCTATGAGATTAATGATCTGTATGACATGGTGAGAATTTTGCATATCTACATTTCTTGCTTCACTTTTTAGTTTTCTAATTCATCAGCAAAAGATAGCTGCACAAGATGAACGATGTGTTGTCACACTTCACATGTTCAGAAGGCCTGGTGTCACCTTCACCCCTACCATGAAAGAATATTCAAGCTGCATGGATGGTTTATCAAAGGACACCATTAGGAACCTCTACGTCCATGCCGAGGTGTTTGGCATGTTGCATTAGAAAAAATAGTGGCCTGACGCCATACTGAGAGACACTACTTCTGTAGGTGTAGCTCAGTAAATATGGACCATATCAATCTAAATTTATCATCATTTATTGTTCCTGGTAAACTTCCTTCCCAACAGCACTGGAATCCCACACGTCCTTCTTAGTGCAACTGCTCTTTTGATGATGAGTGTAATTTGAGCTCATTAGCTGTCCTACACATTCTGGGAAATTTCAATAACTGAACAGACACAAGAGCTCCAAATGAACTTAACATGCATTAAAAGTAAAGTAGGTTGTTGCACCTGTAACCTTACCATTTTGGAGACACTTTTTTTTCATTTGGACAGCGACAATATGTTTTTCAGGTCTTTGCTGCTCCTGTTTTGCTTGTAAAGTGCTGAACCTGTCTATTATTCAGTGTCTCTCTATGTAGATAATAAGCCTGTCCATTATTTGGGTTTGCAATATTTCACACAACTAATGGCTGAATGTGTTTTTTTCTAACCACAGTTGGAAGCTGTTTGTCACGACTTATATGATTTCAACTTTTTTGGAGATGTTTTAACTATGTTCAAAGACAAAGAGTATCTAGAGGTGGGTATCCTATATATTAAAAGGCAACTTTGATATGAATATTTTAGATCACAGTACTGAGCACTGTAGCCTTCATTTGCAGCACACCCTGCACCTTCTCAACTCCAGCCCTTGCATCTTTAACCTGGAGGCCAAATGCAACCTTCTGAAATTTCGAAAAGTTAGCGTATGTATCTGTCCTTGTGCATTCACCATCTTGCCTGACATTACCCTGCTTTTTTCTTATTATTGTTTTCCTGGAAAACCAATGCAATGCAATGTACTTGTAGGTGCGCTTCAGACTGGTGTTGAGACGTACAGCGCTCCTGGAGGATTGTTTCGCTCAGTTGAGAGCTGCTGATGAAAGCGCTCTGAAAGGTCGGCTGCAGGTATGGCCAGCTTATTCAAATATACTTAACTGAAGGCTAACATTTCATTTACTGTGTATTTTCACATCACTTAAAAGTACTGTTCAACTGATTAAACGTCTTATAGAACTCATTCTATGTAGTTTTATTTAATCCATTCTGTTTTATGTGGCTCTTTTTTAGCCTTTCTGGTAAGTTTTCACATTTAAACTATTACACATGCAGTCAGGTAACTAAATATTTGGACACTGGAGTTCAAA
Source organism: Prochilodus magdalenae (assembly GCA_024036415.1). Classification (NCBI taxonomy): domain Eukaryota; kingdom Metazoa; phylum Chordata; class Actinopteri; order Characiformes; family Prochilodontidae; genus Prochilodus; species Prochilodus magdalenae. Next base: position 192,977 of record JAMWET010004999.1, read on the forward strand.
CAGAATGCATGTGAGCCCAAAGCACAGGTTTTCAGTCGTAATTTAAGGTTACATGAAACTGTGTTTGAATTGCAACCATTTTCATATCAGAGAACTGAAACAGACAAAATCATACTGTGATGTTTTAGCAAAGAAGGAGACACTGAAGCTTCTGGAGTTTCTATTGCCCTTTATTAATGAGTGCTTCTTATTGAACATGGCAACAGAATGGCCGGGGTAGCAGGCACAAACCCTGACCACTACCCCACTAAACAGCGACCCATCATAGAAAGGCCCTTACAACATAAACTTACGGTAAACATAAACATAAAATATCTTATTGAATGTCCAACTATCCCCTGGCAACTTTACACATGGTCACGCTGGCTGGCCTCATGCTGGACAGTAGTGGGACCCTGTTCTCTCACCACGCCCTCATTTTTTCAAAGAGCCATCCTGGCAAGCCAACATTGCAGCCTGAGTAGAGGCTGAGTAGAGTCTCTGGGGCACGCATGGCCTCACTGAAAAACCACACTGTAAACACACATACCATACATATACATTCAGTCTGCTTGAGCCCCAAAGTAGGTATATATATATATATATATATATATATATGCTTATATATATAATATATATATATATTGTATATGTTATATATGTATATATGTATATATATATATATATATATATATATATATATATATATATATATATATATATATATATAGTCATATATGTTTATAGTCATATATGTTTCAGGGTTCATCCATTTGTCAACAGTTACATATCAATAAAAATGGCAATGGCAGCCTTACATGCTTCTAAGCTGCTTCTTTCGTTTTTCACATTCTTCTCCTTCCTTTTTGACTCTTTCTCTGATGTTTGTTAAAATTTTTGAAGAGTCAAATTTCAAGTGCACATCCTATATGTGAAATGAACATTATCTGCCCAATTGAAACTGAAATAAAGAGGGAATTAATTACACATGGCCATGCATGCATGTTGTTGCAGGCAGATGTTTGTCAGTAATCTTGAAGTTTTGATTTTGTAATTGCAGTAGCATACTGTATAATGCACATATTTTATGGTCAATGTGCAGGTGGTGTACTCGGAGAAGCATGAAAACACAGACGTTAACAGGAAAGACTTCTTCCACCATGCATTTTGCACATTGATGACATCAGAATCCAGCATGTTCATGTACAATGACACAAAAACACTGATCTGGTTTCCTGCAGAGGTAAGAAAACAAAGAAAGACTGATACACTTTGAAGGGTGCAAACAGCATTATGGACTGATATTGAGATCTGTGGTCACCTCTGACCTGTACCTCTCTTCCCAGCAGCCTGGTTTGGAGGAGGACAACTACTTTGTGTTTGGATGTTTGTGCGGTCTGGCCTTCTACAACAACGGTGTAGTAAACCTCCCCTTTCCTTTAGCTCTGTTCAAGAAGCTTTTAGACATCCAGCCGTCTCTGGAAGATCTGACTGAGCTTAGTCCTGTTGTTGGGAGGTAAGAACTTTGAAATCAAAGTAATGTAGACCCTCATCATTGTTCTCTCTGGATTTCTTTTGTACAAGCAGAACATTCAGGTTCACGTGTCTCTAATACCTTTTACATGTTCGATATTTAGGTGCTTACAGTACATATTGGACTACAGTGATGAAGATCTTGATTGCATGGACATGAGTTTCACAGTAAGTGTTTGGTGTTGTGTAAGCTGAGAGAAGTTCCCTATTATACCAGGTTTGTGTTATAATATTTTCTTTTTTAACACATTTAGATCATGTGGGACAACAAGGAGGTCGAATTGGATCCAAATGAGCCTGGGAAAGTCGTCACAAGCTCAAACAAGTTAGTGAAATATTCTGAGAACTTAACTAAAAGTACCTTTAGTATTTCCGTGTTTAGGTTAGTTGTGAGTTAACACTAACTTTAACAATGCTGACTGTCATCTGTGCTTCAGAAAGGAGTTTGTGGATGCCTACATCGATTACATCATGAACAAGTCAGTGAAATGGGTGTTCGAGGAGTTCAAGAAGGGCTTCTACAAAGTGTGTGACCGAAAAGTGGTGGAGTTCTTTCAGCCCGAGGAGCTGAGAGGAGTGATGGTGGGCTCAGAGGAATACGACTGGAGTACACTAAAAAAGGTGCGGTATCCCATAGTGTGAAAGTCCTGCATTATGGCAAAGAGAAGACATTGAAGAGGTAGCTCAACATTTGTAAATGTCTGCACCCCTAAGTACATAACCATGGGATTCACCCAAAATCTCACAGCATAACTGTGCTTCAGAGAACAGCCTTTAATTATTTCATTTCCAATCAAAACTGATTCCAACAAATCCCAAAACTAGAGAAGAAGCTGCTGACATTTTCAAGCAATTGCCCATCCTCAGGGGCAGGAGGTAGTCCATAGTGGGCCTGTAACATATATGAGTAAAAACTAAGAGATCCATCACATTCAAACTACAAACATTAAATAAACATCAATAGAAACCCACAAATAAAAACATATGCAGATGTAACTTAGGCTACACCAAATTAAACGTCATCAGTCTGAGACAACACAGCTACAGGCGCCTGATGTGGCAAAGCTGGTGAGGTACTCTAAACAAATATGTGATGTCTCAAGAACAGTTCAAACGTCAAAGTTAGCTACCCTTTAGCCAGATGTATAGTAAGAAAGCAGCGGAGGAATTGGTGCTGCCAGCTGTCATAGTATATGTCATAGTGATATGTGCAGTGATCATTTTCTTGTGGGCCGTTTCGTTTTCTAGTTTTAAAAAGGTTGGTCGTGAGGTTGAAATAGTTAATTATAGCTAATACAGAAATAGTAGAGAAGCCTCGGTTTAGAAGACGAATGAATAAAAATGCAACTAGCTTTTAACTCGGAACTTTAAAGGTGTGGAAAAATATCCTGGTAGTTTTCTATGAGAAACTGTAACAAGCCTCCACAAAGAATGCAAGCTGTCACTTTGCACTGCTAAATTATTTATATTACTGCGTACTTGCACTGTCTATATGGCTGACAGCAGCCATCCTCTCAATTGCACTGTCTATATGGCTGACATCAGTCATCTTCTTAATTTGCACAGCAAATGGTGTACCACTACCTCCAATACACAGACACTAAGGACTCTATTTTTATACTTTCATACTTTATATTACTTTATATCTTTGTCTCTATCTGTATAACTAATTATCTTGTTCTTCTCTTATTACTTCTGTGTACTTTGTATATCTACTACTGGATGCCTTGAATTTCCCTCTGGGATCAATAAAGTATCTATCTATCTCTATCTACTTTCAGACACAGTAAATACCAAATTTGAATATTCTTAATTGTGAAATGTTCTATTTTTATCCTTATTATTTCATAATATACATGAAACACACTGAGATTACAGTTCATGTTCATTTCTGTTAAAAACACCTGTATGGCTTGTAAAATATATAAATGGTAATCCATGGTCTTCTAGTTTGGACTGGCTGTTGCACAGGACTGTGTAACTAACCTACTGATGCATACATTTAACCCCTTTATGCCCAAAGAGAGTAAACTGGGTGCTGTAGTCAAACCATTTGACCAGAATTGCATTTTTGACTTTGCGCTCAGTGAAACTGAAATTAAATTAAATTCAGCTTATGGATATGAACTGATAAATAATATAGAATCCTCTGAAGTGCATCCAGTCTGAGACGTGATGGATTCATTTACAACTTTTAGCTAATGGTCTTATTAAGAGCGCTGTACAAGGTTAACTGCATTACAGATAAGCCAATGTAGTGTTAGGAGTCTTTCCCAAGTACTTAGCACAGCATAGCCACCCAGACCGGGAATTGAATCCCCTGTCTCTCACCTGGGGTGATAACTCACTGGCATGTAGTGGTGTTATACATTTGCACTATGATAACCAGAGCTGGCCTTTATTAGGGTGTCAATGAAACCTGTGTGTTATAGATATGAATTTCACATTGCTGTTTATAAAAGAGAGAAAACCAGATAAATAAATGTATATCTGTATTTCTTCATGTTCAACAGAACGCAAGTTATGATGGAGTTTTCCATTCAAAACACCCAATTATTGTCTCGTTCTGGGAAGTGTTTGACGGATGGTCGGACAAGGAGAAGAAAGCCTTCCTCTGTAAGTCCTTTCTCTCATTCTTCAGGCAGGGATTAGTATTTCACTCCTCGTCTCTATCTGTAGATCCTCCTGAGTGACCAATTCCCCGTTTATTGGTGATAAAAAAAAAAAAAAAGAATTTTAAATACTGCGAGGAGACAGGTCATATTCTCTGATCTCGACATGTATCCAAACATACATAAGCATCAGAACATCTATACCTATAAAAGCACTGGGGTCTTGTTGTTTTGCAGTGTTTGTGACTGGGTTCGATCGAGTGCCTTATCTGGGCATGGACCAAGTGAAGATCAAGGTGAGCCCCTTGTTTAAGTCCACCGAAGAGTACCTGCCTGAGGCCCATACCTGCTATTCCCTCCTGCAGCTGCCCATGTACCAAACCAAGGAAACACTAAGAGCTAAACTCACTGAGGCCCTGCACCACAAGAGGGGCTTCTGGGAGGAGTAAACGGACTCTACAAGCATCGTAGAAAACACTATACACCAAGGAATTTGTTATTGTTGTATGCACATGTTTATGGACTTTGCCTTTATTCTCACTTTTGTGACTTTTTATGATTATATAACTGCCTAATAAGATATTATGTGTCTCTGACCAGCTACAGATGCGGTTAATAACCTTTGTCATGTTTTTACTTGTAGTGTACATTTAACCATGAAGCTATTTAGGAAGCGTGAGAAAGTTTTGTACCCTGTTGCGATCCATGATGTGAGTTCATGTATGTTCATATTGTTCACAGCAGACTAATAAAGAAGTATTAGAACGTTAGATCATTATTCATAAAGCCAGAACACACTGACTGGACAAGCATACACATACTGTGCTGCACTGTTAAAACACAATTGTCCAGTTAGTGCACTCTGGCCCTTAAAGGGGAATTCCATCAATTTAAAATCAGCTGCATAATTGTATGATTGGATTGTATGATTATAGGATCATAATTCAGATGTAAGTCATTCAGTTATGGTTTTACAAAATATGTTTATATGCTTCTGTACACTGAGCCTTTGGAAACAACAGGATGTTGCAGTACCTACAGTCACAAAACACTTTTTTAGAAATCCTGACACTAACTGTCCACATCTCTGTACATTCAGAGACTTGGTGTTAATAAACCTGGTGTTAATGAACTGTTTGTGTTTGGTTGATGGGGCACTCTGAACCTGACAGGAACCTGGCACTGACATGGTGGTTTAACAATGTTTAACAATAACCTGTGGCCTCTATATTGTAATTTGTAGCCTCTATATAGTAATATGTGGCCTCAATAGAGTAACCTGTGGCCTCTATATAGTAACGTGTTTCCTCAATACAGTACACTTCGGCCTTTATATAGTAATTTGTGGCCTGAATAAAGTGTCCTGTGGTCTCTATATAGTAATCTGTGGCTTCAATACAGTAACCTGTAGCCTCAATATAGCAATCTGTGGCCTCTTTATAGTAACCTGTTTCCTCAATACAGTACACTTTGGCCTCTATATAGTAAGTTGTGGCCTCAATACAGTAACCTGTGGCCTCGATACAGTAACCTGTGGAATCCATATACTAATTTGTGGCCCCTATATAGTCATTTATATATAGTCATATATGTGGCATCAGCCTATTATCAGCCTAAATTGTGGCCCCAGTGTAGAAGCCTCGATATGCTCATTTTGTCGAATTGCTACTCGGAATGCCAATCTCCCTGTACTATATGCTGTTAGGTGTAATAAGCATATGAACAACAAAACAACTTTCAGTCACATGTCATGATTTTACTGTGAAACCGTGTTGGGGTTGTTTTGGTTTTGTCCTCTGGACCTGGTGTTGGAGTAGTTTCGGTTTTGTCATCGGGAGCTGGTGTCGGAGAGCCGGATGTTGATGTAGTTTCGGTTTTGTTTCGCTGTGGCTGATACAGAGTTTCGCTTTTCATGTTTAGCCTAACAGCAGCGCGACAGCTTCTCAGCATCGGTCAGTTCAGACAGCTCGCGGCGCGTGTTGTACTGGCAGCAGGTTTAAACCCTCCTCGGTACAGATGATTTACTGGGGTGAACTGAGCTCTCCGGAGTGCGCCGGCGCGGATCCGAGGTTTGGGGAAGGATTGAAGCGCATGATCGGCTCCGACAGACTCTCCGGGCTCTCTGTTAAACACAGCCTGTTGGCGCTTCTCACACCTGACGGAAAGGTGGCTGTAGTTTCACCGAATGGACAGAGTGAAAAAGGACAGAGGAAAACACAGACGAATGGAGGAGGAGAGGCGAAGAGTCTGAGTAATCGTGAGTGTAAATAGAGTCCTGTCTGGTTATTGTTATACCACTTCTGCTTTACAACACAGCATACAGGACAAATAACACAGAACTCCACTTAAATACACCATTAAATGATTATTATTAATATTAGATAGATAGATAGATAGATAGACAGACAGACAGACAGACAGACAGACAGACAGACAGACAGACAGATAGTTAGATAGATAGATAGATAGATAGATAGATAGATAGATAGATAGATAGATAGATAGATAGATAGATAGTTTATTGATCCCAAAGAAAATTTAGCAGCCAGTTTCAAAATACTTTCTAATTATTAATAAAGCATCTCAAAATTATGAGAAAGATTTTTAAATTCATTAGATAATATCTCAAAATAATGGCATAGTATTTCGACATAATGGCAAAACAGTTCACTTAATATTGTTAATAATACTAACATTAATATTGATAATAATAATAATAATAATAATAATAAATAACATCAACAACAATAACAAAAGTAGTATTATAATAGTAGTATAATGTGCTGAATTCGTTTTTTTCTTTCATAAAATTGTAATGGAAATGTTTAATGTTAAATAGTTTCTGAATATTTCAGTGGCTGAGATGCATACACTGTCAAAAGTGAAATGTTGAATTTACTTAATATGTTATTGTTATGTTAATGTTATTTTCATGTATAACCCAAAAATGAAATGTTGGATTAAATTACAAATGTTATCCCGAGTGGGTCCATGCTGTTGTGTTAAGGAGCTTTCTAGATGTTTGTTTGAGGAATATAAATAATAATAAATAATTCATGTTTATTTATAGAGCTCTTTTCAGCTCAAAGTGCTTTACAGACAGTCAACATCAGTACTTTAAAGGAATACTACTACTGCTACTTACACACATATATTCATATACATACACGTATATATACATACACACACACATACAAATACACATACACACACACATATACACTGAAGACAAAACCGAATAATGAAGTTAATGAAGTTGCTTTGAACTGTTCTCTAAGGCATGCTTCGCTTATAAAGTCAGAATGAAAAGTACACACAACAGGACGGCCTCATATATTTATTATACATTTAAATGTATATATTTATATTATTTTGGTGCAGTGAAAAGGCCCGTCTCTGCTTACATCACAAACCTGAATCTTTCACATGTCTCACAATGTCAAACCTACAGACAGAGTTTCATTCCTGTCAGTTGCTTCCTTCTGGGTGTAGCTATTTGTTTGACGATGAGTGCAAATAGAGCAACAGTACAAACAAATATCCTTTTTTTCAGGATTTATTTTACCATTAAAAGGGAAAATTCAGCATCTCAGTAGTGGAAAGCACCATGTGGTGCTTGTGTCACAGGAAGGGACTGTGGGGGAGTGGAGTGAGCAGGCCTTCAAGGCCAGGTGAGTGTCAATATAACTAGTGTGTACAGGGCTGGGTATTAAACTGTGATAACTCCTTGTCTAGCTGTGTCCATAATGCATGTCTTCTCTTTGCATGTATAGGGCCTTCAGCAGCTTGACTAACAGACTGATTGCACAAGTCGCATGTGGAAATGATCACTCAGTTGTGCTCACCCAAGGTAACGTTATATTCATGCTGATGAACCCACCGCTCACATAGTACAACTAAGCCGTCATGATATGTCCTGTTGAACTGGACACTTCCTGATACTGACACTGATACTTCCTGGTTTTTAATATGGTCAGTATCTTGATTATAAAAGCTGAATACTGTGATTCTGTTCTACTAGATGATAACTGTTATTGACTTTTGTACATATACAGTAATTCAAAATGTGATGCCTGCAACACATTCCAAGTAGTCGGTCCAGAGCATCTGTACCACTGCTTTGCATCACCTTTCCCTCTCAGAGCCTGTAATAATCATCCAGGAACTCAAAACACAATCTGATCCAGCTTTACATTTTCTGTTTAATGAGCCACATGATCTCAATGAGACACGTTCCAGGAATACAGGGAGATCCACATTCTCTGATTACACAGCTTCACTGCTCCTGTGCCCCATTCAGAATGTTTCGTGGTGTCCTGATGTTGAAATAATCATGATTGTCCGACGACGTTTATAGACGACATCTAAAAGCCCAGAATGTTCAGTGGTGGGTGTCAAGCATTACTGAGCCCGTGTGGGGATTTCTGTCACAGAATCATGCTGTTTTGTAATGTAAAGGGGTCAAAGGTCATAAGCATTCATTAGTGGTATTCGTCCTTGCACAGATTCTCAGATATGCCTAAATCATTAGTTAACAACATGGACAGTAGGGGGTGAAATAACTTTCTAAAGGACATATTTTTGAACTGCTGATTTTTTTCAAATGCATTATTGGTAAAGTGGCAAGCCTCGAGCCTTTCTTGCTCACCCAGGAGTTTTATGGCCATTCATCAATGCTCCTTCAATAACCATGCATAATTATATCACCTGTTTAAGACGTTCTTTGAGCGTTTCGCGATACTCCTAGCCTTTACCCGCTCCTGTTTTGTTGGAATGTGTGCAGGCCTGTCTTAATGAACACATATTTTCCACAACAATGACTACAACAGTTTTCATTCAAATACAGGTCAAATTGAATTTATAAATCACTGCTTTTGGGTTTTTAATCCCCTTTTAGCAACTGTGTCCCACCCTTTGTGGGAATATGCTTGTAATTAATAGCACTTCACATTAAGTGTTGACTAACTAACATTACATAATGCATTAACATTGGCTACAATGCTTAATGAGTCTTAAGTAAACACGTATCACCTCCATGTGCACACTGTAAGTGGTTATTACATGTTTACTTAACATTAGTTAACCATTGTTAGTGAATTACTTCTTGGTTAGTGGATCAACACTGAATGTAAGTGTTACCGTATTTTCTCTCAGATGGTCAGCTGTTCACATGGGGACAGAACTCCAGTGGTCAGCTGGGTTTGGGGAAAGGTGAGCCCAGCTCTCTGTCTCCTCAGCTCCTCAGATCTCTGGGTGGGATCCCACTGGCTCAGATCAGCACGGGAGGAGACCACAGCTTTGGCCTTTCTCACTCTGGAGCCGTGTTTGGATGGGGCAGGAACAGTGCCGGACAGCTGGGCCTCGGGGACAGGGAAGGTATGGAATTCTCTATACTGGTTCAGGGGTGATGTGTATGAGTGTTAAATGACACCTGCGCTACATTTGACGGTACATCTGACGGAGATGATGCCACTGCATTTGATAAAGCTGTTGAATTCAATCATTTGAACAATTTGCTATTGGAATTGGAGATGCTAAATTACCCTGGGTGCAAGTGTGGGTGTGTCTGTGTGTGGGTGTATATCTGCTCTGCAATTGGCTGAGCGGCCTGTCCACTGTGTTTCCTGCCTTCTGCTCATTGAGCGCAGGGATAGGCTCCAGCACCACCACAACCCAAAAGGATAAGCAGCTCAAAAGATGAATGTGTGACTACCATGTTTAGTGGCATCATGTTCACATTTGTCTTTTACAGATAGGTATGTTCCTGTCTGTGTGAAGAGCTTGAACCAGAAGAAGACAGTTTTCATCTCCTGTGGAGAGGACCATACTGCAGTTCTAACAAAGGTTAGTTCAGATGTGTCCACTACAGTCACTGAGGACTCGGAGCGAAGGGTCCAGACAGTCGTGGCATATACAGTCAAATTTGCAGCCAGGTTATTGGCGGTATTATGGCTGTTTGCTTTGGAGTGCTCTTTATGTAAGGAATCCTGCATTGCAGGTCTTTCAAAACACAACTATTTGATCATGCACACAGGGCTGCCAACTCTCACACGCTGGCTGTGAGACTCACTCTTTTAAGCCTAATGGACCAGCTCACTAATCCACGAAGAACTAATCAGCATTCACAAATGTAAAGAAAAAAAGCCTAACAGATTAGTAGAGTAGAAACCAAACAGGAGATAACAAGCACAGCAGAAACAAAGCACACAACTAGGGGTGCAAGTACACAGGGAGCAAACAAGACACACCTGGGTGTTAGACAAAAGACTTCGAGACCGACGTGTGCAGAACTAAAAACCAGGAATGGTTTATTAAAAAACAGGCAACCACAGCAAGCACCAGTACACAGCGAAACAATGGGAGAAGCTAAATCAGAGTCAGGGACAGGCGGAGGTCAGAACCAGGTAGAACAAGCAGCGAGGGCGAACAAGTTTAAAGGGGAAAACCTAAGAGAGAAAGCAGAGGTACAAACCGTAGAGTCAGGACACGAGCAAAAGGGATAAGGCGAAAGAGTAGTAAAGGAACGAAGGGAGCCGGAAACCAGAGTAAGACCGTACGAAGAAAGACCGCTCAGAACTGCTAACCTAGGTTTGGCAAAGCGTGAGTGTTTGAGAGTGGCTTAAATACAGGAAGTAATTGGATACAGCTGCGGTTAAAACTCGGGCAAACTAGAGTTCGACCGGGGGCGCATAGACATGACGTCATCGAGCGCGGCCCTCTGGGAAGTGGAGTCCTGAAGAGCGGAGAAGCCGGGGAGACGCGGAGGCGTGACACTGGGGATTACCAGAGGGTGGGGCTATAAACCACACACAGGTGATACAAATGACAAGGAGAAAGGAAATGGGAGGAGACAACAACATCAACAGAAGTGCACAGTGAGATACCCAGGCGAAGGTTAAAAAAGACAGAAACAGGAAAACCATGGAATTACAAGTACGGGGCCGGGACAGAATGGGACAGTTTGACATTTTTATGTCTCTCATAATGACTAATAAATCTGAGCACTCTTAAAGGATAGCTGGGAACAAAAAAAAAAAAAAGATGATGCAGGGAACAAATGGCTTTAAGTATAATCAGTGCCAGAAATGTATTTCCTATATTGTATTAAAATGGATGCATTATTTCCCTTTTCAGGGAGGTGTGCTGTTCACGTTTGGGTCAGGGTGTTATGGGCAGCTTGGACACAACTCGCTCAGAGATGAACATCGACCTCGTCTGCTGGGTGGACTCTGGGGGTCAAAAGTGACCCAAATCGCCTGTGGACGGTAAATAACTACTGCTAAGTGCTGCTGACTTGATGTGTCCTTTGGTGCCCATTATTGCTTTTTGTAAATATTTACATCCTGCATCATCCCAGATACAGACACTGGTAGCACCCTCTCCTTTCAGACCACTTTTATACTTTGAATTTTGGACGTCATGCACAGATATGTATGATTGTTCTTTTGAATTTAAGACATCACACACTGGCGCTGGTTGGCTCATCAAACACAATCTACTCATTTGGATGTGGAGAGCAAGGACAGCTGGGAAATGGAGAGAGAAGCAATCAGTGCGTGCCATTACCCGTACACCTGCCACCAGGTTTGTGTAGTAATAAATTACTTTTAGAAACTGAATGGATGTATTCACTGCAGTGAAAAGCAGTTTATCATTTTACATTTATATGGAAGTTTAACCCAAAAGATAGATAGATAGACCAGATAAAGTCAGAGATGATAGCTCAGCTGCTGCACACTTTTGGTTGGTGGACTATTGTCAGTCCAGCAGTGACACTGAGGTGTTTAAGCAGTCCAGCAGCACCGATATATCTAACTGACTTACAACACCACAACACACACTAACACACCACCACCCATCAGTCTCACTGCATTGTTGAGAATGATCCACCTGCTCTGTGGTGGTCCTGTGGGATCCCTGACCACTAAGGGGTGAAAGGGGGATAACAAAGTATGCAGAGAATCAGATGGATTACAGGATTACAGATCGAACAACAAAGTGCTCATATATCGTTGCTGTCCAAAGAAAAACAGATATCTCCAAAATGTCAACTTTACAGGAGAGGCCAAAAACCTCATAAAGTTTGAATGGAAGTCAATGGAACCAGAAGTCTTACCAAGCAGTTTTGGGTCATTTCTGTTGATCCATTCTTCATGAAATTACCACACAGTGTAAATAGCAGCTCATGTGATCAAATGAGGCATAAAAGTAAAAATCAACAAAAATGGAGATACATGTTTCTTTTTGGACAGCGGTGATATGCTAAGTGGAGCTGATAAAATGGACAATGCATCTACATGAATCTAGTTACTGGTTGGTGTGTTTCTTCTACAGATTGCTTTTAAGGTCATTTGAAGATATTTGTAGATTTGATTTGAGGTGAAGTTTACATTTTAAGACGTATGTGCTTAATGTAAATTTAAAAATGCTGTCAGTACTAGAACCCTAAAGCCAAGTCTGCAGCTAAGGATGCACGCCGGTGATGATTCTCTGCTAGTATTACACAGAGAGCTGTTCTGTTACGTAGGATGCTTTGAATGTAGTCACACTCTCTTTGTTTGTTAGAAACTGAAGGACTCGGCTGGTGCATCTATCGAGACCTTTAGTCTCCCTGATTCCATTAAAACGCTGTTGTTGTGTTACTAAGCTGTTACGTATCAGTGCAGCCTGTTCAGGCCATCTCAGACACGTTTGAGTGCGGTCTGAGTAAAGCCTTCATAAAGGAGCAAGGAAGATGTCTCCTACCTCTATAGCATCTTTAGCTTTGAGTAATGTCAAAGAGGTTTATTCCACAGGTGGAGCCTTATTGTAGCCACACCCCTGTATTTTAAAGCAGGAAGTTTTGAAGTAAGCCTTTCCCCAAATTTGAAAATCGTTGTGGAGCATTAAGAACCGTCACCACTGAAACATGTTTTCTGCAATTAAGTAATAGAAAAAAAAATTAGAGTTTTAATCAAAACAAATATATGTATAGTATGAGTTTGTGTATGAGCAGCTGTTCAAATACTGACTAACATAGTGTTATGATGACTTTGAACCGAATGATCCAGAATGACCCATATAACTACATAATTGTGATGTTATTAAACAGAATCCAAGCCTAATCAGACAGTCGAGACAATCATGGCTGGAGGAAATCTTTCTGTGGTCTGTTGCAAGGTGAGCAGGAGTCTTCTGTAGCTTAAGTCAGTTTTTCTTCTTGAAGTCTGTAGATACACATACACTGTTCTGTCATTTAACCGTGGTAAATGCTCTGTTGTTGCTCTAAGGCTGGTGAGCTCATCTCAGCACGGTCATGCACAGGGACAGCGGGACTCGATGATGAAATGATTGACAGATGGATTCTGGGCTGTGAAAAAGAAAAAGCATGGAAAACTGTGAAGAGGTAAATGTGATTGCACATGCACACTTCCCTAGACCACAAGACAATAGACCATCTGGTGGTCATAATTAGTATATTATAATACTAATTAGAGTGTTCATGACTGGCGGATGAGTGACATGGGGCGCTGACATCATTTGGAGGTGCATTATGGGAGATGAATCTGTTGGATGCAGCGGAAGAACCTGGAAGCGTGATATATTAGGTTTTAAAGCATCCTCTGCAGGAAAGGAGCCTATGTGTGGCATTTTCAGCAACTTTTACTGCACTTTTTTAATTGTCTAACATATTGAAAAAAATAGACATCCCATCCAAACTTTTGGAAAAAGTATTTTCCCCCCTGTGTTTATCCCCCAGTTCAGCAAATCATCAGTATTCAGATGCAATAAAATGTTCTGTGTAGAGAATGGGATTATTTTCACAAAACCCGAACTGCTGAACTGAGTTAACAGAAGCCAGTTCAGTCTGAGCATTCCCAACTTATGTTGCTCTTTGACAAGCTATTGCACAAACACAGCTTAGCTGCTTGACATATTTCTCCTTAGCATGGAAAATGGCTAAAGGAGAAGGAGAGTGTAAAAGCAATATTACATTAATGTCCAGCAGCCAAACATAATGATCATTACCAGTCTGAGGATTTATAACAACATTTGATTCTGATCATTTCATGCTGATAAGTACAAAAACCCATTTTATTAATGAATAGTTTTATTCTGGACCTTCAGTGATGCCCTACATGAGTCATCCTGTTAGTGGCAGCACCATTGACAGACATCGGCTGCACCACGCAGGACTATATGCACACAGATTCTTACAATGGCTGCCTTTAACACCATGTCATAGTTGCCAAAGACTGCAATGGTGTCGTGCCAGACTGTCATGGAGTGACTCAGAACAGCAGCGTCGTAATAAGTGCCAGGTCCCGCTTTTGTCTTAATGGAGACGACCAAAAAATCTGTGTGTGGATGCACCGTGGTGAGTGCTGAGATGAACGGTTTGTTGTAACTAGAAGGCCTGGTGTCACTCCACCTCTATCCCTACTGCACAGTCTGTGGGAACTGTTTGAGAATATTCAAGCTGCATGGGACAGATTATTGCAGGACACCATTAGGAACTTCTACAACTCCATGCTGTGGCTCTACGACTCCATGCACATGGCTGAAGACCAAGCCTTGAAAAGCGTGGTCTCTGACGTTTACAGGACTGTAGTTTCTGGTTATAGTTTGACTATAATTTGGATCATTTCTTGAATTAAAGCTGAATGTACTAACTAGAATCTGTTGATAGATAGAATATTCTATAATAACACAATTATTTTGAAACAACATAATAAAGTATTAGTAATAATTCTCAATGTGTAAATGTTAATGCTGTGTCTCCTCACGTAAGACCATCTATCCAGCTCATTAGTTTCTCTGTCTTGTTAGAGAAATCAAGAGAATGTTCTCATCAGCGTCGTGCATCAACGGCAGTTTCATTGACAAAAGGTATGGAAGGATTTTGTGGCTCTTTTTTCCAGAACTGTTTCAGCATATTCATCTCCGATGTTGTTCATGTGTTTCATTAGCGGCAATAAACATTATAAAACGTCAGAAGGACAGTCTGGTCTGGATTTGTCTTTGGCTCGTCTTGCTTTTGAGAGGCTGGCCCGGAAGCAGAAGGTTCTGTTGGAGGTATGGCTGTGTCGATAACACGTTATACACCAGATTTTATTTTTTAGTAGCAGTGATGTTGATACAGACAGTGAAGAGTTTGTATAGAAGTAGATCTGTGACTATGAGGCTGAATTCAAAGGTTGAATTCTCTTCTCAGGTGGAAAGTGTGGTGGAGCGGGATCTACTCCCGTCTCTGGGCTCCACCACTGCTGGTGTAGAAGCTCTGAGGGTGTACCTTATCCTGCCGGAGCTCCTTAGAGTGCTGAACAAGGGACAACGTGGCACGAATCTCACTGTAGCGCTGGCTTCTGCCATTTTAAAACTGGATCAGGAATCAATGAGAGTAATTGGTAGGTCTCCATTTAGAGATCTTACAGACCTTACAAGAAGAAATAAAGTCAGAAGAATCTCAGATTTCCTTGATACAAGATGTCCTTGAGGATAGGACATAATCCCCACAAGGACAACATATAATAATAGGTCAACACAGTTATTGACAAAAGTGTGTAGAAGTGTTGGTGTAACCGAAATTTGGTGTGGTCCTTTTAGGATGAAATAGATGCTCAGCTGACTCTCCATAACAACATATCAATTCAGTACATTACTGAGGGACATTTATTAATAATCTGCTGAATTCAGTTGTGTTTTTCCTATATCTGGAGTCACAATGTTCATACGTATCTGTAGATGATCACGCGAGAAGTCTGACACCATCCTGCAACTGGAGTATAACTGGATTAAGTTTGGATTATTGTCAGGGTTAGGGTTAGGAATAGGTAGGTGGGTGGGTAGGTAGGTGGGTATGTAGGTAGATGGTTAGGTAGATAGGAAAGTGGATTGATAGGTAGGTGGGTAGGTAGGTATGTAGGTAGATGGTAGATAGGTGGGTGGGTAGGTGGGTGAGAGGCAGGTAGGTGGATGGGTGGGTAGGTAGGTAGATATGTAGGTGGGTAGGTAGGTAGGTGGCTGGGTAGGTAGGTGGCTGGGTAGGTAGGTAGATAGATGGGTAGGTAGGTAGGTAGGTAGATAGGTATGTGGGTAGGTAGATAGGCAGGTGGGCAAATGGGTAGGTAGGTAGGTAGATAGGTAGGTGGGTAGGTGAACAAATGGGTAGGTAGGTAGGTAGATAGGTAGGTGGGTAGGTGAACAAATGGGTAGGTAGGTAGGTAGATGGGTAGGTAGGTATGTAGATAGGTAGGTGAGTAGGTAGATAGGTGGGTAGATAAGTAGGTAGATAATTAGGTAGGTAGGTGGATAGCTAGGTGGTTAGGTAGGTGGTTAGGTGAGTAGATAGGTATGTGGTAGGTGGGTTGATGGGAAGTTACGTAAATAGATGGGTAGGTAGGTATGTAGATAGGTAGGTATGTAGATAGGTAGGTGGCTAGGTAGGTATGTAGATAGGTAGGTGGGTAGGTAGGTCTGTAGATAGGTAGGTGGGTTGGTTAGGTATGTAGATAGGTAGGTGGGTAGGTAGGTATGTAGATAGGTAGGTGGGTAGGTAGGTAGGTAGGTGGGTAGGTATGTAGATAGGTAGGTGGGTAGGTAGGTAGGTAGGTAGGTAGGTAGGTAGGTATGTAGATAGGTAGGTAAAGTGTGTAGTGTACAGGCATATGGGTAGGTAGGTGGATGGGTACGTATGTGGGTAGGTAGGTAGGTGGGGAGGTAGGTATGTAGATAGGTAGGTGGGTGGGTAGGTAGGTATGTAGATGGGTAGGTAAAGTGTGTAGTGTACAGGTAGATGGGTAGGTAGGTGGATGGGTACGTATGTGGGTAGGTAGGTAGGTGGGGAGGTAGGTATGTAGATAGGTAGGTGGGTGGGTAGGTAGGTATGTAGATGGGTAGGTAAAGTGTGTAGTGTACAGGTAGATGGGTAGGTAGGTGGATGGGTACGTATGTGGGTAGGTAGGTAGGTGGGGAGGTAGGTATGTAGATAGGTAGGTGGGTAGGTAGGTAGATGGGTAGGTAGGTGGATGGGTACGTATGTGGGTAGGTAGGTAGGTGGGGAGGTAGGTATGTAGATAGGTAGGTGGGTGGGTAGGTAGGTATGTAGATGGGTAGGTAAAGTGTGTAGTGTACATGACGGTTTAAACAGCCCAGAAGCTGTACATATTCCTTTGTTTGTGAACTCTCCTCAGGAGGCCTGTGGACCACCCTGCCCTACTGCTACTACAGAACACTGGTGAAGATCTTTAACTCAGTATGTGGACACTTTATGTCCCAAATGACAAACAAGATATGCAACCACTGGGATGAAACATCACCTCTACTAAACATCCTCCAGGAACTGTATGATGTAAGGATTAATAATGATCTTTTCCTTTTATCACTCTCTCCATTTTCACACTCGCACACACGTCCTGACAGACAGACTTTTCTCACGTAACATAAACATCTAATCATATAATGTTGCTGACAAACTGCTCCTGTGTGAGAAGTTAATGACTTCATTCATATTATTATCTAACAATGTAAAATGAGGATCAGATTAATATAAAATTATGCCGTGCTGTAATAAAAACAAAGCTGTTTTAAAATAATATTAATAGGATGATGTGATCATATTTTTAATATTATCTAATAATTCAGTACCACTAACAGATTCTTATTATGTAATAATTATGATAGTTATTATACTATCATTATCTAATGACTTAATGCTTTTATCAGATTTATCAGATGTATCTTATAGTTTCATGTTGTTATCTGGTTATTATTATATTATTTATTATTATATTATTATTTGAAAATTAAATGCCATTATTATTTTATCATTGCTGTCATTGCTGTGTATTATTATAATTGTATGTCATTATTTGATTGTTGTTATGACTGTCATTGTGTCATTGATGTATTATATATGTGGCAATATTGAGACATTCGGCTGTGTTTTAAACTGTGACACAGATTAATAGTAGGAGAGCCGCTCAGGTGATAGAGGACCATTTCTGCATTCAAGAGCTCTCTGACTTCTTCAACTCAGTAAGTGCTGAACTAATTCCACAGCAATTAATATTCATATACTCCTTTAGAAATGTGTGATATGCCAGTGCCTGCCCAATGTAACTGGAGGTCCTTTTCTGAAGTCCTTCTCTTTAAGCATACATACAAATTAGCTGGAATAAAATATATAATACAAATAACTGCTGAAAGCTTGACGTTCGTTTAATAACTGTATTTTGTGTTCACTCAAGTTTCTTTATCTGGTATTAAAATTAGTCAGATGATCTGTTGAAAAAACTGCTGAAAGTTTGACGTTCTGTAGATCACTGTAGTAATGTTACTGTCTTCACAGATTCCATTGTATCCTGGAGATCAGCAAAAAGCTGCAGTGCTGCAGAACTTTATGGTATTCAGTCTTGGTTCACTTGAGCAGGATTATTCTGTCTTCCTGTTTATATTGGTTTACATGTATTTATTTATGTCCCTTGTTCAGACGAATGTCGACATCCTTCGCAGTTATCCTTTCATACTTGACATGAGCTCTAAATGCAAACTTTTCAGAGTAAGTTAACTCACCCAGTCACACGACACAGAAGCTATAATCAAATCCGTTCTGTTAGTCTGTCTTTGTTGTATGAACGCTTCACTCTTTTCTTATTTTGTGTCTTAAGTGTTTGCAGGGAAGACAAAAGTGGTCAGCAGTTTTACAGCCCGCTGGAAACCGGTTGTGTGTGAGGAGAGAAGAGGTGTTGGCAGATACCCTTACATACCTGAAAACAACTCCTCCTGATTTCTCTTTCCCGTTAAAGGTTTAGAACAGTCTGTTGCTTCTATTACTAAAGGAATTATACTCTCTTTCAATGAACCAAAGTTAACCAATAATAAAATTAAATCTGTTCTTGACAGGTGACGTTCCATCTAGAGGACGGCTATGATGTTGGAGGTTTGTGTACAGAGTTCTTCACACTGCTTGGTCAGAAAATAAAGGACGTCTCCAGGGTGATCCAGGCATCTGAAGACTCAGGACTCTTCTGGTTTTCTGCTGATGTGAGTCTGCAGTTGAGATATGTGATTTTCTCATATTGACTGCTGTTAGACTGGAAGTAAATCTATCAGAACCATTGCTCCTGTTTTATTGTGCATTATAGTCCACTGGCACCACTGATGAGTTATACTACCTCGGAGTGATCTGTGGAATGGCCTTTTATAACCAGTGTTATCTAAACATCGGCTTCCCATTGGCACTGTTCAAGAAGCTGCTGCATCAGAGTCCAACTCTCTGTGACCTGGAGGAGCTGTCCCCGGTGGAGGCCAGGTTCAGTTTGATTTTCTATTAACCCCTTAAACCCTGTCTACCACAAATATTTATCGTAATGTTTATTTATAGTAGTGAATCATGTATAGCAGTTACTGAATTCATACCTCTCATGGCGTCTCAGGTGGTTGGACCTTTAACATTAGACGTGGTGTCTCAGACGGTTGGAAAGACCTCTGACATGTTATCTCAGACTGTTACTGTCAATATTCATTTTATTGTTAAATCTTTTATTATTTCTTTACAACTTAGATGCCTGAGAGACTTACTAATGGCAGATGAAGAAGCTGTGGAGATGTTCTATTTGGATTTCACAGTAAGAAATGATCACAAAATAATGAAATTATGAAATATGAAAAATAATGAACTCTTATGGAATGTTTGATTTTGCTGTGTATTTGTATGTTGATGAATATACATGCGTGTTCTTCCAGGTACAGGACAAAGAGCTCATTCCAAATGGAAGGGAAATCCCCGTCACCAAAGTCAACAGGTATGCACAATGCGTTTCGAAGGCAGCGTCACATTGTTGCCAACGTTTTGCTAATAGCATTAGAAGCGTGAGCTTTGGATTCTCTCCTTCGGTGTGTCAGTGCTGGAGTTCTGTTGTTTTTCTTAACCACATGGATGCTGACACAAAGGACCTACACTGCCTTCAAACAATGGCCTAGCAGAGCACCCTCAGCATGCAGCGTTTTTTACAGACATCAGTTTGGGACATGGCTGGGTGTCTTCCTGTCGTAGACTGTTTGAGCAGTAGGTGTTTAATCTGTTCCAGATACTGTACAGAATCTGCTTTCCACTGTTTTGCAGGCAGAAATACGTGGACTTGTACCTTGACTTCTTTTTCAACAAGGCTGTGGAGCACCAGTTCAAGGAATTTGAGAGAGGATTTTCTTGTGGCAACTACTCCGACTTCTGGAAGATGTTTCTTCCGGAGGAACTCAGGCTTTTGCTCTACGGCACAGCGGATTACGAGTGGGAGAAGCTCCAGGAGGTAAACCGTAGTCGTTTTGGTAGGCTATGCTGTTTTGCAATGCTATCTGCGTTGTTTTAAATGCTCGGTATATATTTTTGCATATTACATTTCCCTCAGGTTGCCGCTTATGAGGACTGTGGACCCTGGGATGAATTGATCATAAATTTCTGGACCGTTTTCCTGGAGCTGTCTGAAGAACACAAAATGAAGTTTCTGAGTAAGTATTTACATTTACGTTTAAGCTATTTAGCAGACACTCTTATCCAGAACGACTTACAACCGTGCTTAGTGTTCCATTGGATAATATTCCAGCTAGTACAGGAAGTTTAGAGGCTAGAACTCACCATGAGCTCAGACACTGCCCGAACAGGGGGCCAGTGCTGGTACGTAGAGATTAATACACAGACATAGAGTAAGTAAAGCATTACCTGGCAACCCCAGCCCAGTGCTCATTCCTATAGAGGAGAAAAGGTTATTATAAGTGCAACACAATACACACAGTTTACACCTCTACTAGAGCTCACTCACTTGAGTGCATTTCGAAGAGATGGGATTTATTTTCTCATGTACTGTATGTGAGCAATCGTTAATGCATAAACATTAAACACAACTGTATATAAAATATTGTATATTTCTAATGTATAATATATAATACAGTGTAGACTGAAATGCTATTGACTACACATCAAACCTCAACTAATACTTGTTTACAGTTTACAGTAGTTGGGGAAAAAAAACAAAATTTGAACAGGGTGTAAGAATATGGAAATTATATTAAATAATAGCTATTTTCTGTTTATTGGATCTTACTGTCCTACTGAGATTTGGTTTGGTTTTCAAATTACATGAAATTTCAAACTGCAAAATTTCACAGAACAACAAATAAGAGCAAACCAGTTCACTGCCAGATCAGATGAGATCAGTCTGCTGTTGTAGGAGTTGTAGGCATGAATGTGTACAAGGACAGTTAAGCGAGAGGATATCTTCTGCTAAAATGCTGCAGATCTGGGGTTGCTTCTTGGATTCTGGAGAAATATTTGCTCTTCAACTCAAGTCAACATGACTGATACGATATATTAATCCCTACAGTGAATTTCAGCAAACCTGATTCTATCTATCTGCGTGTGTGTGTGTGTGTTTGTGTATGTCCAGATTCTGCAGCCCATGTTAGTTGTAAGATGTTGGTTGTAGAATGTGGGGTATGGAGTATAAGGAGCCCTGCTGAGTGACCCTGAGTATGATTTTTTTGCTTGGCTTTATGGTTTATGTATCTGTATTAATATCTGACTTGTTTTTCTACAGTTTTCATGTATGCGACAAAGCGCTTACCTATAGGAGGCCTCTCCCAGCGGCAGCTGAAGCTTGTAAAACGTGACTATGTGGACTCAGATGAGCGTTACCCAGTGGCTCAGACCTGCTTTGGCATACTGGAACTTCCCAACTACAGCAGCGCAAGGATACTACGAGAAAGACTTATTCACGCCATCACACATTGTGAGGTTTTTGGGAAGCAGTGAGAAGCCGTTTGATCTGTTCGGTAAAGCATCAGCAGAGATATGAGGCATCTTTTATTATAATGGTCCAAAAATCTGGTTGATTGCATATTGCCAATATATATATATTTAATGTTACTGTGTTAATGACACTATTAACAAATTATGCTTTATTTCAGTGAAATATTCTAACCAAAAAGTAACATTGTTATTAATTCAGTTTTGGAGTGTTCTTTAGCTGTATTATGTCTTTAGTGTAATGAGTTTTACATAATTAACGATTTTATCTTTTATGCTTAATCTTTTCATGTTTAGCCTTTCAGTGTTCTCTTGTGATGTGCCCAAAATCAAACAATGGAGCTGTAAACGCCCCCCTAAGAAACCTCTCCATTAGTGGATAGCCAGTGGCTATGTTTTCTCACACTGAAGATGTTGAAAGAACCTGCTACTGTGACGTTTCAATTTGTACCTGTGTACATTGATATACATACGTTTATATTAATATTATAGGTATAGTATAACACTAATATGATTATATAAGAAGTTTCCACCCCACTGCACAGAGTGCTTCATGGCCCACTGGAGGTCTGCAACCCACAGATTGAGAAAACCTGGCCGCGTGTGTATGAGAGTGTGTGCATAAGTGTGCATGTGTATCAGTGCGTGTGCATGTGTATAAATATGTGTGTGTGTGTGTGTGTGTGTGTGTGTGTGTGTGTATTAATGTGTATGCATGTATGTGTGTGTGTGTGTGGCTGGGTGAGTGTGCGTGCGTGTGTGTGTCTGTCTGTGTGCACATATATGAACGTGTGTGCATGTATGTGTGTGTGTGTGTGTGTATGAATGTGTATTCATGTATGTGTGTGTGTGTGTGTATGAATGTGTATTCATGTATGTGTGTGTGTGCGTGTGTGTGCGTGTGTATAAATATGTGTGCATGTGTGTGTGTGTGTGTGTGTATGAATGTGTATGCATGTGTGTGTGTGTGTGTGTGTGTGTGTGTGTGTGTGTGTGTGTGTGTGTATGAATGTGTATGCATGCATGTATGTGTGTGTGTGTGTATGAATGTGTGTGTGTGTGTGTGTGTGTGTGTGTGTGTGGGCATGTGTGTGTGTGTGTGTGTGTATGAATGTGTATGCATGTATGTGTGTGTGTGTGTGTGTATGAATGTGTATGCATGTATGTGTGTGTGTGTGTGTGTGTGTGTGTGTGTATGCGTGTGTATGTGTGTGTGTGTAACCAAAGCTAATGTTAGCATGACCTCAGCTGTCAAACAAGATTTGTCTTTTTTTTAAAGACACAAATCACTGAAAGCTTACCTGGTGGTGCAGCTATAGCCGAATAGCCGATGGTCTATTTAGGAAGGCCCGGAACTTTAAAGCAGAACATATTTTGCTCTTTAATCCAGAAAAACTGAGCCAAACTGAAAAGGCCTTTCTAGACAGACACGACGCTGCCTCACTAACTTAACCTTTTAGATTGTTGACTGTTGGGGTGTAGCCATGAGTCATTTTTTCTGTAGCCACAGGTCTGTTTTTACTGTCAGAATATTTAATATGAAGATGAATAAACGCAAAACATTACAACAACCTTAACACCACATCAGTGTCACCAAAGACTGCAATAGTGTTGTGTCATGTCATGTAAATCCCAGTGTAAAGGCACCATGGTCAGCGGCAAGACGAACCGTTTGTTGTCACACATCACACGTTCAGAAGGCCTGATGTCACTCCACCTCCACCCCTACCACAGCCTTACATGAACTGTGTAAGAATATTCAAGCTGCATAGTATGGATTATCGCAGGACACCATTAGGAACCTTTACATCTCCATGTTGGGATGTCTGTAATCAGAAACTTCTTTCTGGATGGAAGTATTTTTTGATGATGCGGCGCTGAGTGTATATGATTGCATTCTGCTTCATTCTTGTCTAAGCTGCTAAACGTTTAAGACCCTTTTATTTAGTAACTTCACTTATACAAAGCGAATAGTGACAAATCTCATAGGGGCAAAAAATAAATAATACACATAATACATATACATATAAAATAAATACAAACAATATTATTATTGTTATTATTATCTATGATCTTTATTGAGTGTCTCTATTTTTGAATAGCTTACTCACCATGGTGGGCTGCTGTATAATTTACAAAGATACCCAAGTCTATCAGTCTGCCTTTACTGTAGTTTATTACAGAACAACAGTTACCATGGTCAAAACACATGAGTCTGGATCTATCCCCTCTTTTTCATAGGTAAACTCATAATATGAACATTTTAAAAAGTATATTAACCAACAAATTGGAAATGTCCCACACGGGGTTATGACTAGAACTGGTGTGTGGTTATAAAAAGGCAGATCAGATAGATCCACTTTCTCTGCTCTCTGATGAAGTAATTTTGCTATGGATGTTTTTTTCCCCTCAACTGATTCAGAAATCTTACATTTCAGGTCTCCAACATACATTGGATCTGATGAAACTATATGCATGCATTCTGTTTCTTCAACCTAGGCTGTGAACATCCTGTTTATTTTTTAATCACAACATGAAGGTTTAGTAATAATTAAAAGCATGAGTTCTTTTAATAATTAATGGAAAAAAGATCAATAAAATAAAACGGGGCTTTTTTTCTCGCTATTCCTCGCCTATTTTGCAGCAGACACTAAACATGTTTTCACAGTCAGAACAATAAATCATTCATTAAACCGCTCAAAAATTATACATGTGAAGCAAAAAGGGCTTAAAACACTGCATTCATCTTAAACTAGGACAAATCTACGTTATAGCAGGACAGTGGGGAATGGTGCCAATAATAAGAGTGTTTAATTAATGTTAATCTTAATAATAATATTGGTGAAGAACTTATTCTAAAAAATGATGTAATATGCAATATGCATATGCAATATGCAAAAGTTTGCGCGCAGGTCCCGCCCACGCCGCGATGTGATTGGTCAACTACGCTCTGCACAACATAAGCACGTGGTCGGTGACGCCCACCAATAATCTGAAGCCGAACTTCCTCCTTGTTGTGGGCAAAACAGCAGAGCGAAATCAGAAGACAGCGAAATAAGGCGAAGGGAAAAGAAGGGTTATGGATCGCACAAGGTATGCGGGTATCTGACCTTCCGAGCTACGAGCCTTTGTTCGCCTTACTCCTCTCTGGGCGAGGTCATAACGGACGAGTTTTCAAAAAATGCTGCTAAATTAGCCGATTAGCCTGTTAGCACTCGGCGTTAAAGTAAGGTTATTTGCAGTAGGCTAAGCTAACACAAGCACGAACACTTTTACTGCTGGCTTTAAACAGCGTTATATAACAACACTTATCTGGTATTTATGTCCTTTTGACGGGATACATGTATTATTGTCCAGCGTCTAAATGGAATATTCCGATAAAAGTGTCGATGCTGTAACGCCGTTAGTGGCTAAGCTATCTGAAAGGTAGCTAACTAGCCTACGTTAGCTAACTGACTGTCATTACTTGTGGTTTCTGGTCTTCTCTTGGGAGTAACACATTTTGACAGCTAGTTATCAGTGACAACGACAGCTAAACCAAGCATAAACCATAAGAAATAACTGCAACAAAAATAAAACTGGGGAAGCACCGTTTTTAAATGTTAGCCATGAAACGTTAGGCTCTTAGCTGGTGCTACACCTTGTCCATTCGCGAAGTCCGTCCTAGAGATATAAAATAAGGGTTATGAGTAAAATATGTACATAATATATATAGTCGGAATTTAAATGAGCTTTAGTTCGACTTCCTATTCACAAGGTTCTTACTTGATAACCACACCTTTTAAGGTGGAACAAGAAGCTGTCCAACAAGAAACTGATTTTATGGCTTCATGCTTAATGATATTACTGATTGGGTGGAAATGTTATGAAGCTTATAGCCAGACAGTAAAGAGGATGTCTACCTTCGTTTCGATATTTCTCCATTATCCAGTAGAAAGGAGATATATACGGTATATTGTCATTTAGACTGGCTTGATGTTAAATATTCATTGATAGACAAACATCTCCAATAAATTTCTTCACAGTGGTGGTGATGGGAACCAGGAGTCCCCATGTCTACAATGCAAATACTGCCATTTTATTTACTATCCATAACCACCAGTGAACCTCACGGTTCAGCTGAGCATACATGGCCACTCCTATTGGCTCATGGATTCCAGGTTTGTTTATATAATGTTGATGAGGATAAAATAATGGGAATAAAATCTGGGTAAAAATAGAGACTGTTCTACCTCAAAACACTCTTCATGTATCGCTCTGACATGAATTGATCGAAAAGAAATTGATTAAAATGCATTTTAGGTCAAGGCTTAAATAAAGCAATACCTCTGATGTCAGGCAGTGTATATATAACTGTGTAATGTAATAAAGTCCTGTGAAGGAGCTTTCAACTTTTCAGACGTCTGGTTCTTATTACCACCACTGTAAACAATTCTGAATCTGTAAGTTTCTATGACAAGGCGTTTTCCTCCAAACTACTCCTGAGTGAGTATCATTTTCTTAAAAACCATTTAATTATGCAGACATGTGAAAAAATGTCATAAATGCAAAACATTGTAGCCATTTACTCCTGACCTTCACATCATTAGATGAACCAGGCCTTCTGGAGGTGAAGCAGGGTTAGAATAGGAAAGCGCCCCACCGTCAGGTACAGGACAGGGAAATACTGATGTGGCTAGATAATATTGGGATGAATTCTCACATTCCGCGTCTCCCTCAGTCTAGTCAGAAACTGTATGCAATTTCTGAGAATCATGTTAAACCTTGTAATCTTGTTTTGTTACACAACTTGATTTGCAAATGGACACATTGTGATAATCTTTTATACCAACTGCCGACACCATAGATAGTCTGTGAAGTGAATAGCATGCTTCTTTTATTGCCAATGCTGCTAACGACAGAGGCTTCCTGATTAGAGTTAAAGAAGGGTTACAGTGTCTCAGCGCCGTGACTATTCAAGAAATACATCACCTGCTGATGACTAATAATCCAGTGACAGACACTTATTTGCACAGAGATGTAAAAACCTGTCATGGCAGTGGTGTGAGGAACGTCTGCATTTACAGCTCCAGTCTTTCAGGCAATCAGTCTGTGTCACATCATTAGTAAAAGATCAATTCCTGAGTGACATGTGAGCAGAAAGGACAAAGACTAAACTACACCATACTGCTGGAAACTGCCCTGTTCCCTGGATGTCAGCAAAACTACTAAATGGATAGCTAAACCAATTGTGGTGATGGTAGATTAATCCAGCTGATTAATTTTCATAACAAAACAAGCTTTACTACAATGTGAAGTTCACTCATATGTTAGTTTTACACTGTACTTAAACTGTAGGTTTAACTACAGTCCAGCAATGCATTAAGACAAGAGTCACCCTAATAACACCAGCTCCTAAACAGAGCCCTCCATGTGCTGAACATCTGCCCACGTGAAGCATGAGGAGTTGTAATGTAGGCCAGCCTTACAACAACAAAATCTATTTTAAATGATTTATAATCTGTATCATTTTTTAAACCCGTCAAAGAAACGAAGCTTGTCTGCAAGTTTCTGACCTGAAACAAAACCTGAATTAGATTTATTTATCTCTGCTTTTTAGTTTGTTCTGGGTATCTGACTGAGATATTTGTGTGATCCAACAAAAGTATTTAAAGTAATACAGACCAGTTATTAACTGTATCACATAACTGATGCTCTTGTGTGTAGCACACTGTGTGACAGTAATGGTGAACTGGTATTTTGGAAGCCTGGTAACAAGTCTCTTTATAGTTTGGGGTACATTGAGAGATCCCTTGCACCCAGCCTTACCTTACAGCTCACCTGAGCATGCACGCCCATTCTTGGCCTCAGTGGTCAAGAGCTGGCCGGGAGGATTGTGAGGAGGAGGCAGTGGTGTTTGTCGCTAGCAGCTTAGAGAGAGATTAGAGAAGCTGGAGTTTTATTTAACCTCGCAGTTGCAGCTTTCTTATCTCCGCAACACAGCAGAACCCTGTCTCACCTCGCTGGCTGACAGGCTCATAGAGCCGGCCAGTGTGGTGACTGGCCAAGGTAATAAAGTGGGGCCTTTTTTCTCTCTTCTCACTGTGATTAACTTCAGTATCCCCATATCTTCCCAAATATATCATGACGTTTGGCTGAAATTTACTGTCATATTAATAAAGATAATAAGCTCATTCTATGAGTACTGGCAGTTTGGAATAACTTATTAACCTGACACGACTTGT
Organism: Prochilodus magdalenae; assembly: GCA_024036415.1. Classification (NCBI taxonomy): domain Eukaryota; kingdom Metazoa; phylum Chordata; class Actinopteri; order Characiformes; family Prochilodontidae; genus Prochilodus; species Prochilodus magdalenae. The sequence continues at coordinate 221,107 of JAMWET010004999.1, forward strand.
TTTGATTGGCCTGTTATGTTAAAGTTTCTTAAAATCTCAGCAGAGTGAACCATATGCAGCATTGTTATCATTAACCAGACAGTAAGTACATTTCCAGAAAGAAAAAAGACTGTTTATATTGTTTCTATGTACTTTTTTTGTAATCTTTAATAATAGTTTAAAGGGTCCAGTCCGATACATTAAACTTAGTCTATCAGTACTCTTGCAGGACTGCGTAGTGTTTGAAATGTTCCAATAACAAAAGTGAAACCTAGACCTCTCCGCCGATTCCTCCGCAGCACTATTTAAATTTACAAGCCAAAAGTGGGTGTGACGTAAACCTAAGATGGGTGAGGTGCTGGAAGTGGGTATATGTACTGACTGCAGTGGACCTTGGACTAATAAAGCGGCACTGGTGTTAATAGCGTGCAATTGGAAAGTAATACATAGTTGTAAACGTTCTCCAGTCAAATTTTTAAAAAATGTAACTGTAAATAAGTAAACAGTTTCTGTGTGTTTGATGTTTATTGGGATACAGGTTATTTAAACACAAAATATTCAAGTCTGTTGCCTTTTTACAGCCCAACTTTAAATAATTTGTTTTTTGTTTACTACTATGTTGAACATTAATTGTGAATTAACATGTGCAGAAGCGTGTTTTCTGTAAAGGCTGTGTTCACGTGTTTCACCTAGAAGATCCTCGAAACATGATACGATATTTAACAGCCGGTTACTGGTCTAGATTTATGTTGTCCCACCAGTATGGGCATTGTCACCCAGCACTGCTCCAGCTTGCTCGGTTGTCCTTTCAGTCCACTAGCTGTTTGTAATTGTAAGCTGTTTGTTTATGTAATTCTAGGCTATATGTTCATTTTCCTTTCAGGCTTGTCATTCCCACGAATGGGAGAAGGCAGGGCTGCTCAGCCTAGGGCACCCCCACCCTGCATCTCCCTCCTTTGTATTTGTCCATCTCCGTCTCTTGCACTCTCTCTCACTCTGTCTCTGTGAGCGGCAATGCTGTGCTGGGGCAGTTCGGCCTGGGGTCAGCTGGGCCTCGGTGACTCCGAGAGTGCTGTGTTTGAGCCACGGAGCTGCCGTATGTTGAACGGGAGGGGGCTGAAAGAGGTGGCCAGCGGAGGACAGCATTCACTCTTCCTGCTGCATGATGGGAGTGTGTACACGTGCGGCTCCAACAGCCGTGGCCAGCTGGGCCACGAAAAGCCAGAAGCAAAGCCAGGTGAGGACCTGCTTCTCTAAAGATATTTTTCTAATTGTTGAGATGTGAAACTGTAGAATGGAATGGCCTTAAGCTTTAGTGCCTAAGGTTTGTTTCTTTAGCTCGGCAGTGGAGCTAAAGGGCTAATGTAGCCAACTGCTAGTGGGATAGGAAGTTATGTATGCCATTTAGCTTCATGTTAGTTGTATAATGTCTACGTCGTTACACGCTTTTCGTTTAACCTCAAGATTGTCTAATGACTCAGACCTGTATATGTATAATAACTCGAGAATGGTGCCTAGATTAAAACATAAGTAGCAGTCGTTTTTATAGGGCAATTCCACCGAAGTTTTAGAAATTCTACATTATTAAATTGTTGATATAAACAAAATTATTCAGACTGGTTGGATGTGTAAGGCTCGGTTCTAGGGAAACTTGCAGAGTGTTGCAGAACTAGACATCTGAATAGTTGAATACCTTTAAAAGCTTCCTCACAGAACAATATTGCATTAAATGGGTAAGAAGAAACTGCTTGATGTCTGACGCATTGTTTTTTAAATAGTTTTCTGATGATAAAATTCTGCCCTAAAATATATTTTAATCAACTAATTCATGATTGATTCAGGAATACATGAATGATATTCTGTGGCAAAATTGTTCCCAATGAAACCAATTTTTTTTTTTTTTAGATTTATGACTATTTGACCCTCATTATTACATATAAAAGCTCAGAAGACACAAGCAGGTTCTCTGGTTGTTTGTGATTGTCGTTTTTAAAGAAGGTACAGAATCGAATCATGGCCAGTCTCGCCCCAGCATGCAATGCTACCACCCTGGGAGGGTGAGGTGCCACTGCATTTTTCCAGTGCAGCGTCACAGGCCAACTCAATAGCTTAGGCTGGCTTTACACTTCTGAACCTTGATGCAACTAGAAAATCATTGCACCGTTGTACATTTTTTTCAAGCTGCAATTTGGTTTTGGTTATACCGTATTGTTATTGCTGTTAAGTCATTTATAACACATGTAGAGTACCATTGTATATTTTTTAAAGCTGTCATTGATGTTCTGTTTTCTATATATATCTATAGAACATCTATATCTTATCTATCTATGTATGGTTCACTTTATGTGTGAGTTTTTTTTTTAATGTGGATATGTTAAGTCTTTGAAAGGGAGCTTTGTTAAAGAGCCATTAAGGCCTACTTGCTGATTATCTTCCAAAGGCACAAGTAAGTAATAGAGGAGCGCATCTCATTCTCCACTTATGTAATCATTATCACCCTTTTGATTCCGAAGGTATATGAGCTCGATGTGAAATTAGAGTGCTGAGAAAGAAGAAAGTGGATTGCGTAAAACAGCGGGCTAATAAAGACGAATAAATGGTGCGAAAGGCAGCCATCTAAACAGCTCTGACTGCAGGCTTAGTTAGCTTTAATTAACTCAAGGTTGGTTTCAAAGCTCAGGAAACTGTCAAAATGTACACTTATAAATCTTAAGTTGATGAGATGGAGTTGTTGGCTCGCATCCCATTTAGTGATGTGGGAACGGCCTACCCACCCAGAGAGCCAGAGGCCATTTATGCACCCTTGTATTGCTGGCTATAGGAATACTGCGCCTTTGCTGCGGACCAAACTTCCAACGTACTGATGATGCAGACAAACTTGGATGGTTGTACCAATATGAACATCGTAATGATAGTCCCCTGTCGTTTCTTTGTCCAAAATCATTAACGCGGTCACAGCAGAAGAAGAATGGGTAGTCCAGATCCAAGCTGATCCCTGCGCTACCGCTGTTTTCTATGACTGCAGAGTTTCCTCTTGAATAAGGGGAAATTGAGTGCCCTTGTGTGGCAGTGAACCTGCGGCTTCAATCACATTAGTGTCTCTGTGACGTTTGCCTCAAAGGTCTGTAATCCGAGTTGTAAAGCCACTTTTCCCAGCAGCACACTCTCTTACACATGACCAGTCTGATGTGGTTTAATCTGCAGCCAATCAGGTGCTCTTCTTCCTATGCAAGTGTATGTGTGTACAAAAGTATCCCTGAAAGAGATAAACACCAGTAGTGGGCCTGATGTTTTGAATTAGCATCTTATCTTTACAATATTTAGTTATCATCATATCTAAAGCCCTTTGAGACTTGTAGGGATTTTATTGCTCTATATAAAGATGATCATTATTGCTTAAGACTATGATGATGAGTAAATGAGTCAGCCTGCTATGATTGACAGCTTTTACGTCCCACAGTGCTGCAACTTAAGCGGCGGTGTTGGACCTCTCCATGCATAATAAAGGAGGGCGTTTAAAGGAAATGCATTTATGAGGTTGAGCTCAGTCTCTTTGCTGTAACAGTAGGTGCGCTCGTTCTCAGCCTCTGTACAAAATGTGCTGCACGCAAATGCTTTTGCCACCAACCACTCGCTTTCACGGCAAGGTTTTTCGTTGTGGCTGTTGCAAAATAATAGTTCAGGTTCTTTATAGCTAAGGTGCCACTGTCAAAAGCTCCTGTGTGTGGGACACTGTTGTTGGTACTGCAGTGCTGGGAATTTTTTGAGAACAGAAAAAGGCACAGGTTTTACTTTCTCTTCAGTAAAAATCCTAAATGAAAATGTCCGGAATGAAGGTTGGAATTTCCCAGCTGCTCTTGGCACAAGCAGGTGCTGCCATTTGTTCCGTTTGATTTACCCTAACCTGGCACACCTTTGCAGTGGTATTTAGGTGAAAACAAGACAACTGTGGCTGTCCTGCTCACACAGAAACGTCAGGCGTTTAGTGCCAGGAAGTCTGTTTTTCTCATCCCTGTAAACTTATTAAAAATTCAGCAGACTGGTACACAACGTGGTGTGCATGTTTGTGTGCGTGCCGTGGTTCTATATGGGTTCTTGGTTATTTAAAATAGTAAAACGAATTACAGAAAGTAATGTTTGTTTGTTCATTATATATATGTTATTATTTTAAACACTGAACCTGTACATCAAACTCACTGCCCCCCTTTTTAGAAACACGTAGCTTGCTATTTGTGACCATTTTATTAGAAACACGTAGCTTGTACTTTTACTCAGTACCCACCATCAGTGGACGAAGTACACAAAATATGTACTTGAGATACTCACAGAAAAATATTCATTCCTTTAGACCTCCACTTGAGTAAAGGAACTAAAGTGACCCTGGCTATTTCATAAAAGACGCCTATATCGTTCCCCCCCCCCCCCCCCACTGACTCTGACTAGAAATGCCTTTTTTAATGTCAGTGTTGCAGCTAGCAATGTAGCTAGCAGTGTTGTAGCAAGCGTAACTCTTTGACCACAGATGAAGGACTCGTTGATGACTAACAAAAGCCATCAGTAGATGGGTCACAGCCTCCTGCCATGAATATACGCAGAGCCAGTTCACTTGTATGAAGTTACTTTGGTCACAGGTGATAAATTCTAATTTCTAAAGATGACATATTGTAACTGGGTCACATGTTTGTGTGTGTGTGCATGTCTGTCTACAGAGTTGGTGGCGGCATTGGATGCGCAGAAGATTGTTGGTGTGGCGTGTGGAGAGGCCCACTCTCTTGCAGTAAATGAGCAGGGCCAGGTGTTCGCCTGGGGTGCCGGAGAGGGAGGTCAGCTTGGTCTCTGCACACAGGAGGAGGCCGTACGAGTGCCCAGGTAGAAAATACTCACTCTCCCTGATGCTGTTTGGTCACTTCACCTGTTTTCTGTTTTGTAATTAAACTGCACAGCTGTGTGTGAGCATCTGTTCCCAGTTATTTTACCTTGCTTCAAGGACTGTCCTTGCCCCACACTGTATTTTTATATCATTAGGAATGTTACAACAAAAGTTGGGAGGACAAGAAATAAGTTTCTTAGCAGGGTAGAACCGTCAGTAGCTGTTGTTTGCATGTCACTGTATTTGTCACTTAGTCACTCACTGACTTTTCAGACCCGCCTAATATTAACATGCATCTAGGGTGATCTGATCATGTGGCCAGCAAGACACGTAGCTGTTCATACTTAGCATATCAGAGTGTCTTCAGTGCATCTCTGGTGATCAGATTGCATGAAGGAAGGACACTGTCCACATTTTCTACATCTCTTGCTGCATTTGTTGGCTGTGTACTGAAGGGGCTGTTACAAATGAAGATCAGATCATAAAAACTCAAAATCAGATGGCATGAACCGTGACTTGTAAACAAAATGTAGAAGATGTGATAAATGAAGACACGCAGATGCCTTTGTTTCTACTATGATGGCGCAGCTGATTAAGGAAGTTCTTTGCCACTGTTGAACTCTCATCACGGGCATTTGCGTATGTCGCTGACCACCTCTTATGGTGGTATGAGTGATTAAACCGTAGTGTGTCTCCAAGATGCCCTGTTCACACCTGTACTTGGCGCTATAACCATGTCATGTCTTGTATGTTAATGACTCAATGTAGAGCTTCCTTTTCAGGCGTTTATTCAGCAGTAAGGTCACACAGCAGTGTGCAACCCTCACTGACATTCAGCTAATATAGCAGTTGTACACTGTAATGGTCTCTTATTTATGAAGTGTTTCTTCTACGAGTGTATTATATATTAACCTGTTTTACAAAAATGTTTGCACATACAGTGCATGCACGAGCGTCTAGCTAACCATGTGTAACATGTACAGTGAAAGATACAAACCTTTATTAGGTCTCTGCAAAGCTGGTCTGATGATGGTTGCATGTCTTGTTTATATCACATGACTGAAAGAGGGAAGAACAGATAGCAAAGTACGGGGTCTTGTACAAAAGGCATTTTACTTTAACATCGTAACTGAGCTCAGCAGGCAGCGTGACAGTCAGGTGTGACAGTGAGAGAGAGTAAACACTGTGTTCTGAAACACTCACTGTGTAGTGAAAAAGTATCAGCTGAAGGGATGAACTGTCACACGCCCATCAAGCTCCTCATGGGTGATATCGGCCGGAAACTTAGAACCCCCCCTAGTGATCGTGACTCCCCACTCACAGCCGGCAGAAACTCCCAGATTGTCCTCACCCGAGTACTGATTAGTCTTACCTGTGTTACTGCCTTTATAAGCTGCTCAGTCAGACTCCATCTTCGATTTTTGATTGCTTTTCATTTTGTATGTTTTCCTAAACTTGTGCCTGTTTTTTTCTACTGGCATCCCTGGATTGTGTGTTTTTTTTTATTTATTTATTATTTTAAAAAAATAAATCCTTAAAAAGGCTAAACCGTTCAAAACTGCTTGCACAGTTTATCTAGAACTTTTTTTACAAGGTCTTCTTAGCCTCTGTATCTCAGGAAAACCAAGCTTATAGTCACAGAGGTGACAAGATCACACGATCACACGTTATTATACAGAAATGTCCTCCTTAACTGTGTTTACTACAACATGGTGTTTATAAATGTTAAATAAAATGTGGCACTACTGTGGGTTTTATTTATTTATTTATTTTTCAACTAAAATTATGATGTACTAAAACATTTCTTGAAGTATCGCAATGTTAGATTTTTGCCAGATCACCCACCTCTATGACAAGCTGCTTTATGGCTCTGTTTGTAACTACACTGTTTAGTCTGCAACATCATATTTCATTACATGATGGTATCAACTCCACAGAAGATATTAGAGAATTATTAGAGAAATACAGAATTTGTTTGTCTTCATTTTTTCTGATTTAGAAATCAGAATAGCTATTATATGGATTTTATAATGTTTCTGTTGCATGTTTATTTGTTGAATACTGTGCTAATATCTGCAAATAAAACAGATGTAAGTCAGTCAGAGAAAGAGCCTAGTGGCTGATGAAGGTCCAGTATTTTTAAGATTTGAAAAGTTGTTTTTTAATATTTGCCACTTTGTGCAGAAGAAATTTGCACATGTAGAGCATGTAGGGACCATTTACATCAGGGCTGAAGTCGCTGTCCCACTTTGCCTCTGCACATGCATGAAATTCAGGAAAACCCCATTCTCATCACTGAACACAGCTTTGTCCTTCTCTTCGTATGTACAGGTTAATTAAAAAGTTGTGTGAACATCGAATCTCTCAAGTCATGTGTGGAAACCAGCACTGCATAGCACTTTCTAAAGGTAAGCCACATTTTATTCTGTTCCACTTTTGATAAAATTCTTTAAACTTGCTCTCATTCAGACAGTTCAGCCTTACTGTATTTACCTATATTGAGACTCTGTATATTGAGACTCTTATCAAGATGAATAAGCTATGATTTGGAGATGTGATTAGATCAGTTAATACTTCGCAGCCTAGGAGTACTGGTCTTTACATTCAGTCTATTCATGTACATTATCGCCGTTGTGACAGCATTACATATCTCTGTGAAAGTGACTTGATTGAAGAAGGTTCTTCATTTAAATGTCTATTAATCTAAGAAGCTTTATATCAAGTAATTTTTGACCATTCCTGGTTTTACAATGTGTCAAACAGCTGGTGTTTTCCGACGGCAAATAAATGTTTTTGATGTGACATTGACGCACCAGCACCAATGTGGAATATTGGTTCCTTTCTCAGATGGTCAACTGTTCACGTGGGGTCAGAACTCCAGTGGTCAGCTGGGTTTGGGGAAGGGGGAGCCCAGCTCTCTGTCTCCTCAGCCCCTCAAGTCTCTGTGTGGGATCCCGCTGGCTCAGATTAGTGCGGGAGGAGATCACAGCTTCGCCCTTTCTCTATCTGGGGCGGTGTTTGGATGGGGAAGGAACAGCGCCGGACAGCTGGGCCTCAATGACGAGCAAGGTGAGTTTCCAGGAATGACTAAGGAGGAACCTAAAGGCATGTGGTCACACAGTCAGAGCGGAATAGTGATCTTGGAAGTTTTACTTTCATACTTTAATAAGCGTTATGACTAAGCTGCATTAGGGGTGTCATTTATGGAGTTTTTGCTTGAGGTCCATTGTGATGTTTGTCTGGTGGTATACACCATATGGACAAAACTTTGTGTCGCCTATGCATTAGACCTTCTGGAACTTTTGTGACATCCCATTTAAAATCCGTAGCCATTAACATGGAGTTGCTTCCCCCTGGGAAAGCTTTCTACAAGATTTTGGAGTGTCTTTGGGAATTTTTGCCCATTCATCCAGAGCATTTTTGAGGTCAGACCTTGATCTTGGACAAGACGGCCTGGCTCTCAATCTCTGGTCTAGTGCATGGCTATGTTCTAGTGGTTTTGTGCATGCCAGGCAAGTTCGTTCATAAACAAACTTACCCAACTTCACCTTTATGGACCTTGCTTTGCGTACAGGTACACAGTCATGCTGGAACAGTAAAGGACCTTCCCCAAACTGTTTCACGTATAGTTGAAAGCATACAGTTGCAAAAATATCTTGGGATTCTGTAGCATTAAGACTTCCCTTTCAGTGGAACTAAGGGGCCTAGCCCAGTTCCTAATTGTAATTGTGCCATTCAAAGGCTAATGTATATAAATAACCTCTTCTGAATAATTCTTAAATATTACATGTTGAGCGGGCATTTACTTTGTGACAGACAGCTTAATATCTGCATATTGATTATGAAGTGGACATGCATATATTAAGGTTACTTACTATTAAGAAAAAAACCTCAATGTAGATTTTCCATGATGTGGGTCACCTTTTCTTGTACTTTTTGCAGTGCAAAGCACAAATGTGGTAGTCTGCATTAATACACACGTCATATTGCACATGAAGCATATTTTAAATGGAACTTTTGCACAAGTGCAATTCTGATTCGTTTTACTCTTTTTGTTTGAAGTTCACAAACGCGGAATATCAAGGAAGTAGCCTATAAAACCCCATTTGCCTTGTGGTCCATAATGCAGTCTGATCTCAGGTTACACAGTTCTGCAGTCATATCTATGACAACTTCCACAAGTGAGCGTTGTATATCAGACTTCCTTGAGGCATTCTAAATCAAATGTTTAGTGGGAAAATTGATTATTTTGACTGACAGAAATTGAACAGAAACGTGTGGGTTTTGATGCAGTATCGCTGGAGGATACTACACACATTAGCCCTGAGCTTGGATTTATTTGTTATGTAATTGCTGTTATGTTATTTAGTTTAACTTTACCACTGTAAAAACACTGTAACTAAATACACTGTTTAAACTTTAATCTGGACATAAGAAACTTTACAATAAGTACGGACTAACTAACATGGGGTAATACACTAACAATAGTTACAATGCTTAACGACTCTTAGGTTAACATGTAACAACTACACGTGTACATGTTAAGTAAACATGTAACAACTATGTGCTGACAAACTAGATACGCATGTAACAGTTGTTTACTTCACAGTAATTATACTTTGTTAATGCAATACTTTACTTCATGTTTAATAGTCAGTACTCAATGTAAAGTGTTACCAATTTATTCTATATGTGTAATTTTTTTGGGAGATGCCATTAATTAAGTCACTAATGCAGGCTATGTTAAACACTAAAGCAATTGTTGTTTTCTAAATCTTTGTGTGCATGTTTTAATGTGGCACTCCAGTGCATGTTGTCTGGACCCACCTATCAAAACTCAGAAAAGTAAAATAATATATATTGAACTAGGGTGTTAAAATATATTGGTACACTAGAGTATCGCAATCTCTGTTGTGAAACTTGATGTTTTCTCCAACAAATTATTGATTCATATTAAAAGTTTACATGCACTAGCTGGTGGCAGGCAGTGATTCATTTTGTGTTGTGTTTAAACCCTTGACCACTAGACAGCACTGATGTGGCCTGTAATTAGCCATTAGACTCTTGTGCTCCAGTGTAAACAAGAAGAGTAAAGGCACCACTGATGTTAGTATAAGCAAACCATGGCTTGTTGCGTTGCAGTATATCACAGTACATAGAATCATAACCCCTGTACCATGATATGTATTGTATCACCAGGTTCTTGCCAATGCACAGCCCTTAAATAAAGTATGATGAAATTTGGAAGCATGAGGGTTGAATTTGAGGCTCTAGCAGCATAGGCTGGACATACTGAGAGCCTTTGCCCAGCCAGCCAAGGACCCAGAAAAAGGCTTCTGAATGGCTCCTGTGTACTGTCACCTTCACACTGAGGTGCTTGATTAATGTGTTTCTTGACAGTAGAGAGCTGTTCTCTAAAATGTTTTTTTATTCATCAGACCTGGCTAGTGATTGTGGAAAGCATACTGCGTCTTTGTTCCTGTGACATTGCTCACAAAACTCCACTATGCTTTGCTTCCTGTGTTCTGAATACTGTGTTTGTTAAAGGGCCTGAAATATGTTGTAACTATGGATTTTCCTCTGCTCACACAGATCGAGCCGTTCCCTGCCATATTAAATTCCTTCGGTCCCAGAAAGTGGTCTACATTAGCTGTGGGGAGGAACACACAGCAGCTCTAACCAAGGTACAGCTCCTATAACTTCTGCAGTATCACCAATAATTCAGCCTCATTTCAATCGAATGTGCAGTTATAAGTGACTGAATTGCAAACTATAGTGGCGATGTGGTATCTGAGATGTTATACATATCAAGCACATCTTCTTGAAGATACCAAAATATAGGCCTGTGCACTTCTTAACAGTGAGTGTGTGGTTCAGTGGTTTATTAGTTTCTACTCTTAAATATAGTTATGAAAATAACTCTTCAACATTAGTCTGTTGTTGAATTATTCCTTTTCTCAGCAGCAGTGGCAGTTCCAAGTGGTAACTACATTTAGTACATCTTTTATCTACACTCATTGTCCAGTATATCAGCTTCACCTTCCATACAGTTGCGCTTTGTAGTTCTACAATTACAGACTGTAGATTCTCTGCATACTTTGTTAGCCCACTCTCACCCTGTTCATCAGTGTCAAGACCCCCGCAGGACCACCACAGAGCAGGTATTTTGTGGGTGGTGGATCATTCTCAGCAGTGACACTGATTGGAGTGTTAGTGTGTGTTGTGCTGGTGTGAGTGGACCAGACACAGCAGGGCTGCTGGAGTTTTAATCACCTCAGAGTCGCTGCTGGACTGAGAATAGTCTATCAACCAAAACTATGCAGCTAACAGCGTCCTGTGGGCAGCGTCCTGTGGGCAGCGTCCTGTGGGCAGCGTCCTGTGACCACTAATAAAGGATGGCCAACACAAACTGTACAGCAGCAAATGAGCTATCAGAGACCAGCAAGGTAGGAGTGTCTAATAGAGTGAACAGTGAACTTCAGCAACACTGCCTGGTCCACTTACACCACCAGCCACATGATGCCTGTTCTGTGGTCCTCGGGGGTCCTGACCAGTAAAGAACAGGGTAAAACTGGACAAACAAACTGTGCAGAGAAACAGTCAGTAGTTGAGTATGACTGAAAATGTGTGTGTATATATCAGGTATGTGCAGGGTGGTGGGACCACATTAAATTAAAAACATGAGATTTGCGTTTGATAGGTTGTGACATTTATCTCTTTCTCTTAATATGCTACACTGTAACCAGCCTTCTGTAATTCACATTGAAATTAGTTATATATTAGCAGTTAGTTATTAGATATTAATAATTAAAGTAACTCTTTGTATGGCTGACTTTTTGTTGCTGTGTGTTTGAGCAGGACGGAGGCTTGTTCACATTCGGAAATGGCTCTAGAGGACAACTTGGCCATGACTCCAGCAATAATGAACCACTGCCACGCAGGGTCCTGGAGCTCATGGGCACAGAGGTGTCTCAGATTGCTTGTGGCAAGTAAGTCTGATATGATATAATGAACCGCATCATTTTAGTTTAGTCCATTGAAGGGTATTAGGTGTTGTTTAGGTATGTTGTTTTTGCTGAGTAAGTACTTTTACACCACTCTTTGAAAATGTACAGCGTGGGAGGAGGTTTACTGGCAGCATCTTAATCATGTGGCATGGACCTGGAGAAGTGATTGCACAAGTGTGAAGTTCTGAGTGCACCAGTTATTTATAATGGTCTTACGTCTTTGTAAAGATTGATGGGCTGCAGAGAAATGACATGATAGAATTGTGGATTGACTACATACCAGTGTGTGTATCTCAGGCACCACACCTTGGCCTTTGTGTCCTCCACTGGCCTGGTTTACGCCTTTGGCTGCAATGCTAATGGCCAACTCGGGTTAGGAACCAGAGGAAATGCCAAGATCCCCATGCCTGTCCGAAATATCCAGCCTCCATATCTCAGCGGCACACAAGCAGCAGGTTAGTAAACTAGACAAGAAGGAATCAGAAATAACTGTTGGCCACTTTAGTGTCCTTATAAGGCTAGTACGCATTTGTACTGCTTCAATTCGAAACTAATTAAAGGAACAGTAATATTTTAATGGTTTTTGTATCGTTCGTTTTTGCTGATCAGAGTTTTTGAACAGATGGCTTGTCACAAGATTAGCATCAGTCTTCAGCAATCCACAGGTTTCACTTGAACACAGTGAGGAATTATTTTCCCAGCTTTCACTTCTGTTAAAAGATTGCGCGGTCAGTAAAGTTCATATACATGCGTTCATTACTGTTAATAAATCGTTGATGTCGCATAAAAATGACAGTCTTACTGGTTATGAAGCTACAGCCATTTTTGTTAGTAATAGCCCTGAACGATAGTGCAAAATGGTCAGACATGGTCAACGATTGATTGACGAGTAACTCAAAGACAATACGTAAAGGCGGTTCGTGAAAGAGGTCTGACAGTTCACTAAATATTATTAGACATCAAAACAGTGGGTTATTATGGGGCCTTTAAAAAGCCATTATGCAGCAGTACAGAAAATCCCCCACTGTCTGCGCCGTGGGTGTGTGATTATTCTGTCTCTGAAAAAATAGCTGCATGTTCGGTACAGTTTAAGTGGCCCGAGGTTCAGATGAGTTAAATTCTGGGAATTCTTAAAGTCTTGGAGTTCATCATCTCCTTTAAAACCCCTTATTCAGCTCATCAGCTAATTAACCAGATCTTCAGGAGTCAAATTCAAAGTGTCAAGGGGGTAAAACACCCATTTCTGCAGTGCTAAGTTTGGCCCCCTTGAGCACGTTTGCATTTGCACGACTGCAGTACCAGTGTTGGCAGTAGCTGTGCTGTTTGCAGACAGGAGATCCAGGGCAGAGAGCTGGAGGGACAGCATCAGGAGAATGCTGGCCTGTTGCTGGAGAAACTCGACTGAAGTCCCACCACACTCAGGAGAACAGATGGCAGGGCTTGACTCAGACGTTTTAGGCAGCCATGACTCAGGTTAGACGAGGGAGGATTTAAGTGGGACAGTGTCACCTCAGGAGACGAGGAGCATGATCCTTGGATATACAGAATTTCAGTTAACAGCATAAATATCCGCTTTTACTGTAACCCCAGTTAATAGAATTGCAACTGAGAAACAAGGAGACTATAAATGAAAATATGTGGTATAATATACTAATTATGTGGTAGATATTAGTTCTTACGTTCTGCATGATTCTGGAACAAACACAGCAACTTTCCACTGGCCTGTAGGTTTTAATGACTTTGTGAGGTATCATCTGTTCTAGTGCTGTTACATATGATTACACAATTGTCTGATCACTATTATTTTCCACTGTTTGTTTTCAACACCACATATTAATGTCGCTGCAGTCAGAATATGACTGCTAGTTGGCTAATCAGCCAATCTGGCAACTTTACAGTTATACTTTCATAGTTGCATACAGCAAACAGACATAAAAGATGGTGGTGAATTGCAGTTATTTGGTGTGGCGTGGCGTGACGTGGCGTGGCCCACAATATAAGCTTATCAAAATCAATGCTTTTGCTAATGCATTTATCTGCATAATCTGCATTTATCATTCGTTTTTTGGGTCGTTTGATTGATCCTTATCTCATCCTTAAACAGAATCTGGATAAAATAGTATAAAAGATGCAAATAATCTGAAAATAATAAAAGACGTGCTGTGGCAGTACAGTTCAGTCAGCGGACACTAGGATGGTAAATACAGAAATATATTCATGTAATATGTAACGTGTATCCAGGTTTTAGCCCCCATGAAAGGTTTAGTTGGTTTTCCAGGTGGAAATAACGCATCCTCTACAGTAAACACACTTCTGCACAATTCAGTGAATTTAACATACTTTATGTTTATGTTTGATTTATTCATTGTTAACTCTGTGAATTGTTAGACATGCTGCCCTGAAATCTATATTGTATTTAGGTATGTCCTCTAACAAAACATGACTGCACCAGGAGTTACTGCTGTATATTTGCAGGAGGTTAAAGTGCATGTGCGCACAGACTACAGTAGAGGATAATGGAAGAGGGTATCGCTCCAAGGGTTTTTGTGCTGGCACGTACAGTGAAGACAGTGATTAGGCACATGACAGAGTGTGTAATAAAATAGATGTGCAGCTGTTCAAGTCAGAGCTATGATAGATTAGGTAAATAAAGGAGGTCTCTGTAAATAAACCCATTTAATTTCTTTCCTGCTGCAGACACAGAACAGTACAGCATCAACAGGATTCATTGCGGAGGTGACCACAGCTTTGTTTTGCTGTCCCATGACAAGGTACGCCACATCACAGTGCAGTAGGGCTCAATCTAGCAGTAGTTGTTAAGGGTGGGTAATTGTTAAAAATGCATCACAACACAAAGACATTTCCACTAGGCACAGTGCGTTCCACAGGGTTAAGACACATGAACACAGGAAAACTGTGCCATCAAAGTTCTGGGTACAATAATTTTCATTCAACATATCATTTGACATTTCATTCAACACTGTACTGCTTAAATCTGTTAGTAGAACTAATGATGCCCTGTTCATGACGAAACAGGCAGTGCCCTTTACTGAATACTGAATCCTATGTTGTGGTAGTTATAATAGTTTACAGTGTGTTATAATAGTTTTGGTTTTTGTATTCAGTTTTATTGTTATTCATTTTCCCCTGTTGTATTTCTGTTAGTCTTAGTCTTCATTTAGTACGTGTTGTTTTTATTTTTTGAATTTATGCTTGTTAGCTTTTTAGTTTCAGTTTCAGTTATAGTGTTTAGTATTGTGATGAATGTGATTGATTGTGGGTATAGATAAATTCTGAAAATAATCAACCCCACAGCAGACTGAGCTCAGCTCATCTTGCTTCCATTTCCTCCAACTACAGAAGAGTTTTGCTTCTAAACTCTCATTCATGAAAGGCTGGTTCTGCTGCACGGAAAGTTGTTGAGAGCTATAGTAACCCTGACTAGCTAATGAGAAGAAACCCTTTGAACTCCCAGTGAACCCTTGAGAAAGCTTGGCACAGGCACAATCTGTGGATGAGTAATAAACTCTATTTTTACTTACAGGTCACATCAGGTTTCAAATAGTATTTACTTTCTTAAAACCTCCAGATCCCAGCGATCAGACTTTAATTAAGAGCCAGTGTAATTGCTGCTCTGTGCTGTAGTCTGACCTCAGTAATAAGGGTCTGCTTTATTTGCAGTACCTCTTGTTGTCCGCATGGTGGTGCTCTTACCCAGAAATTGATAGAATTACATTATTAGAGAAACGGCAAAGCGGATTTGCTCTGTTGACTTGTAGTTTCCTGTTTAATCTTGGATTGGACATAGGTTTAGTCTAAACACTGATGAGATGGCCTTGGAAATGAAGTGTTATGATGTTAACTGTGTGTGTGTGTGTGTGTGTGTGTGTGTGTGTGTGTACACAGAGATGCCCAGAAGACTTTCGCATTATGAACATGTCCAAGAGCATTTCTGTGATTAATAGCGAGAGTCTAAACAGTTGGAGATTAAAGCTCCTGGACACTTCGGACTCCAGCATCACAAAGTGAGTGGATTTATCCACTATGATTCTCATTCATACTTTTAGTTTCTGTTTTTTTGGGTTCATTTGTATTCACTTTTTGCAAAGCACCTTCCTGGCTTACTTGAACAGATAAGCTCAAAAATATCTGCCATGATGTTATACTGCTTCTGCTTGACAAACTCTAAGCACAACTATAAACAACCAAAAACAGCATTC
The DNA here is from genome assembly GCA_024036415.1 of Prochilodus magdalenae. NCBI lineage: Eukaryota > Metazoa > Chordata > Actinopteri > Characiformes > Prochilodontidae > Prochilodus > Prochilodus magdalenae. The sequence continues at coordinate 237,183 of JAMWET010004999.1, forward strand.
CTTTCCATCCCATTGCATTCCATGCATCCCCAATGAAAGGGATATTCTACCAATCCTCCAAAATGTATGTGTGGTTAGGTCATTGTTGATCTGAACAATGTCTTTGGGATTTATCTGTATCGGTTCATTGCAGGGAAATGTATTAACTCTTTCTTTAAATTAGTATCAAAGAAACTTGGGGTCATCGTGTCTGCACCAACATAACAGCTTGATTTACTATCCTAATGAACCGACACATGTCTTCTGTGCATGATGATGAGAAAGGTAAAATATTGTCAAATCTAAAATAAATAAATTAAATAAATTTCTTTTAATCAGTTCTAAAATCAGTCCTAAACTCGATCCTTCTCATAAAACTGCCGGAAATGTTGTTTTGGACATTGGGCATCCTACTGTGAAGTAGCTTTTAGAGGTGTTGAATGCTCCGGATGTCTGGTTCCTATCACCACAGTTGTGAGCAATTCTGGCGCAGCAAGTTTCTCTAGAATGAGGCATTTCACAGCAAACTACTCTGACTATGTTCAGATCTGATTTAATCATGCAGACATTTGCTACAGCCAGTGGAATTTCTCTAAGCTAATACATTCATATGAACAGCTTTTACAGCTGGAGCAGGCTGAGGATGCTGTGGACGATCATTTCAGTTGTGGCTTTTTTTTCCTGCTGCTGTTTCTGTCTATAAAAGCTGCATGTGCTATTTTTATAATTATGCTGGAGATCGTCATGTGGATTTAGTGGTGGTTTTACTTTGTAGCAGTAGGGATACTACACATACAGGTGCTCATTAACTTCAGTATCTTCACTAAAAGTCTCTTGGTAAAGAGCTAAGAGAGACTGCCTGCTTTGTACATATGGAGGAAAATCTGCACTACTATAAAGGAATACATATTTAATCTATTGGGAAAAAGTAAAACATAAAATACAGTGTAAAATGCACATTTAATGCTTTATTTTCTTCTTCTTTATTATCCTCTTCTTCTTTTTCTTCTTCCTCTTCCTTTAGCAAATAAACAAAAGCATCTTTTCCACAGCTTGTTTAGTTATTGTAGGTGTGGACTGTGGATAGCTCTGTATACTAGTGGATTCCTATTTGTTCTTTATGCAGTGACATCATCCTGTTGTTGTCCTCGACTGCATGTTGGAATGCCAGCTTTCTCGACCAGAGGTAAGCAGAGATGTTGAATCCATCTGAGCGATGCCCCTTAAAGGAATTCTTCACCCTGATAATTCTATAGTGTGGACCCCCTTCCATTCTCTAGCTTTTATTCATGATTCACAACTTTTCTTTTTTTAATTCATTCATTTTTCTTTTTAGCATCCTTGTCAGGTAGGTACAATGCACAAATGACATCTTATTTGTCCTGTAATGCTTTAAAAGCTTTGGGTCATTCTCTAAACCTGCTGTGTCCTAAAGAGAGGGATGGAGAGTGGGGAGGGTTCAATGGGTTATTGAGTCCATTTAGATAATGAGCAGTTAAGTCACCTCTCTGTCGCTCTCTGTATCTGTATCCATCGCTCCATCTTCCTCTCTCTCTCTTGTGCACTCTCACATATGTACATCCAGATTTGTACTTCCTGCCCTGTCCCATAAAAGAAAAGGACATTTATTTTTTTTGGCTGAATCATGACGAGATGATTATCTCTTCGTGGGGAATGACCCTTGGAGTCATCACCATCATCTACATAATGCTGTCCTCACTAGATCGTACTTCACGTTAATCTCCTGCACTAAAAAGCGAGCCAGACATTTGCGAGAGAGATTATTTGATTATGTAAGTCTCAGCTGGTGTCATTTACTGTCTGTGTGGTATAATGCTTGAGAGAAACAGGTCTGCTCTAATACAAGTCCCTCTAAAATATTTGGTTAAAGTGGTCAGATGGCCTGCAGTGCTTTGCACAGCATGGAGTTTAGGGACACCACATGGTGGTCTGTGGAGCGAGATTAACTGGTCAGATTGGGGTATATGTAGATGGGGGAATTTGTTGTGTTTCTAGGCTAGCAGTGAGTGTTCCTGATAAAGTTGAGTATGACAGGATTTTCTGAATAGATTATGGAATTGCTGGATATTTAAGTTTGCAGTGAAAGGACAGTTTGTCATGTAAGTCAGATGTAGTCAGTTTGTCAGAGACTTCTTTAGTTTGGTGCTGGAGTTACGGTGCTAGCTTTGCTAACAAATGCTAAAAATGAATCGTCACCCAAAGCTGTTCTTTAAATGCATCCCTAAAATGTGTCTCAGTCTTATGCAGATTTGTCAGATTGGTTTAGGACACAGTATGATTTTATAAACAGAGCATTATGAATTATAAAATATACAATATTACTTTGTGTGTCTGCGTGAAGCAGACAGCTACTTGTTGTTATGCTACATGTCAGTCTGCTGTCATTCATTTATTAATCTATTAATTAAACCTGTAGGAATATGTACATATTAGGATTCGTTATTGAAACAATTTAATGTGTAGTTACCTGATGTGAACCTGGGTGAGCAGTTTCCTCGGGGTCTAGGAGAGTCTATAATGATCCAGGGAGGAGGGAGAAGCTATGGAAAGAAAACATGTAACGATAGAGGACAGGGGTTAAAGCATGCTATTGATTATGTCAGTAAAGGTACCTACAAATATATTAACTAAACATTACCTGAACATATTATCCGTCTTTGGTTCTTTATATACACAGTCGAGTCACATTATTATGACCACCAGCTAATGTCCAGAGTAACTGCCATGTTCTTTTAATCCCTTTGTCTTTTGTTTTCTCCTGAGTGTAAATATTCGTTGTGTGTGAAAGTTAATAAATGAAGAGCACTGTGGGCAACTTTGAGTGGTTGTTGATTGTGTGTGGGGACCTCTGATACACTCGTCTGGCTACTTTATGGGTGCCTTCAATCCTAGAGTGGTGCCTTCTCATAACCGTTATCCGTGCTCCCCTTGTTGCTCCAGTCCTGAAGTGAAAGCGACTAAATTGTAAACCAAACTTTAGCCTATGTACTACATCAGGGGATTATTCACTGAACCCTTGGTTTTAGTGCTAAAAGCATGTTGTCGCTGTCCAATGAAAAACATGTATGTCTACTTTTGTCCATTTTTGCTTTTATGCATCATTTGAACACAGCAGCTGCCGTTGACACTGTGTCAGAATCTCATGATGAATGAACCAACAGAAATGGCCCAAAACTGTTTGGAAAGACGTCTGGTTCCATTGACTTACATTAAAGTTAAAGTTTTTGGCCTCTCCTGTAAAGCTTCCGTTTTGGAAATACTTGTTTTTCTTTGGACAGCAACGATGTATTACAAACTAGACTGCTAGAAACTAGAACTGATCGTTAGGAACAGTCTGGGGTAAATTACATACCTGCAATAGGTAAGCTTTTTCTGTTTAGCGATGCTGAGGAACCTAAATATAATTTTTGCGTGACACCAATAATATTACTAATATACAGGAACAAATGAGATATGCACTCTATGGAATTTCTGATAACATCATGCTTGTATCAGTGCCAACTATGGGCTCTGTTTATTGTGGGAGATTTTGCTCCATATCTCGGTGTACTGTAAATAGGGCTCTGACCTCCATGCTTTGGGCATTGTGGCGACAGGCCGTGTTTGTGTCTGCACAGTGGCTTAATTTATCGCTGTGTTTCTACTGAAAATGATTGTAAATGATCCCCATCAGAACAGCCAGGAGATAAAGAGGGACAGATGCAGGCTGGCCGGTTCTCCTCTTTAAACTCATTCTGTCTGCCCAATAATTTATCCATCTATCCATCCATTGTTTAGCTGGCTTGTGCAGGATCTTGTTCTGTAGAGACACAGCATTTATTTTTCGCCTGCTCTAATACACTGTTGTGCACTGTATGGGGAATGGAAGGTTCTAGGTTCCAGTGTTCTAGGTTCTAAATGTTAAATATAATATTAGTGTAAGTATGTACTAGATTAGAGTGTGGGAAAAATGGTGACTGTTAGGACAGTTGTTGCCGTGGGGTGTGTTATATTCCAGTTTGACCTTTAATTTAAAATGTCTTCAAAAACCTAGACCTTTTCTGATATCCAGACATGCTTTGGTTTTACTCTGGGTACGTCGTCATTAACTTCTACCTTGTTAATGTTATATGTAGTTTTATATGTTGTTTTGTTTTTTTACAGTGATGATGGGCATTTTAAAACTAACCCCAAAGTCCCTGGCATCGACCTCAACTCAGTCAGGGTGCTGTTTGAGACACTGATGAAGCCTGCATACTCACGGCTGCTTGAGCAGGTACATGCATCTTAAGCACTCTCCGAGCTAAATCACCAGTGGAGGGTATGTAGTTTGCAGGGATGACTAATTTCTCATATTTATATCACATTATAGCATTTCTTTAAGTTTCACACACACACAACCTGGATGTCAGTGATACATGACAGGTGCCATATTCAGTAATTATAACAAGTATAGCTGTGTCTGTTATCACAAGGCTTGATGTCAGTTCAGAAAGAGAGTGCAATTACTGAAGAATCTCCAAATTTGGCAAACCACACCACGATTATTATGGTCAGGCTGTATTACAAGTTATGGTTTAGAAATACTGGTCAAGCAAAATGCAGTGTGTGCTGATGGGTCCGGGACCCCCTAATTAACCTCTTGGACAACTTGAATGTCTCTAGATTAAAATTCTGCGGGGGTCCCTGTAAATATTTCTTGCCATTATGCTGACCGTCTGGGGAACAGGAAGCCCACCCAACTTCATATTTCTGTCTTTAGTCACTAACTAGAGATACTGCGCTGGTCTGCCTCAGGGTGGAGCTGTAGCTTGTTGTTTTGCTGAGTTAGACCTACAAATGTAATTCTGCATAAGATAGCTCTAAATATTTTTTTACAATGCTGCTGCATATTTTGTAAAACTGAAACCTTTCCCAAGAGTTTGGTGAAAAAAGTGAATTATTACTCATTTCTAAAACTGGAGACAAAATGTAGGCATGCAATAATAATAATTCTTAAACTAAACATTTTGCTCTCATTGAAGCTACCGTTCGCACCATGCCGAGTGAGTTGGCAGCCAGACAATGCTGGAATAGCTATCCAACTTGAGACCCCGAATACCATTTCTCACACTGCTGTTGGTAATCACTGAAATGACATTATGTTACCAGGTAAAACTAATCAAGCTCAAATAGGGCTTTGTGTGTCACATCAGACCCGTCTTGTATCCAAAACAAGACTTCAACTCAGCATCGTGCAGCTGTCCTGCTTTCTCATAATTAGCTCACCCCAATGGATATACTTTGTTCATAAATTGTTTTGGAGCCAAACACACAGCTTGCAAGGACAGGCAACCTTTGGGCGTGTAGCTCTGGAAACATTGCTTCTTTCCACTAATCTCCCGCAGCTACGCAGTTTGTGGTTGAGCTGTGCACAGCCCTGGGGGCGATTTGAGGTCTGAGTGATTTAAACAAGCGAGTCATCACTTACAAAGCTAGCCTAGTAATAGCAAATGGGTTTTATGCTTACCAGCCAAACTTGATTTACTGTTCGCTGTGATGTCTGGTTTGGCACATGCAGGGTATCAGTCTGTGGCTCCATCTATTGTGGCTGTATTGGATTGAAAGAGTGGGTATTAGCTTGAGGGCATTACAGCGTAGCATGTTTTTATGATTACAGTTTCTCTGTAGGCATTGACTCCGAAAATGAACCAGTGAGGATTTTAGAACTGGAGTAATGTGCTCTGTTCTCCTGGCCCTGGTTAAAAGTCTTGCAGCAGCTTTCCAAATGAGCTGTAGCTGTTTAATGGTCTGTTTGGGACGTCAGTCGTCCACTCTGCTGGAGATAATTGCATAGATGACGTCTCTAGGCCTTGTGACACCTTTGTGTGACCTTTGATTCTGTTTTTAAGATGACAGAAGTTTTGTTGGTTGTTCTGCTTTCTTGATTGCTTTGGTATGGCTAGTGAACGTGAGCTCTGAGTCTGTTAGAAAGGCTTCAGGCCTGATCGTGATATCATACTGTCATTTTGCCCAACCCTGTGAGGAATGCTGTTGAAACATTTGCTCTCTAACTGAAATTAGAGGGTAATGCAGGTCAAAACTGTGGTTGCACCTGGCTGGGTGCTAATAGATGACTTTTTAAATTACATTCAGCTTCTTTGAAGCATGGGCTGTGTGTGTGTAATAATCCAAATATATTGTTTGACTTATAAACCAGAAATATATAGGCGTTAATTGCAATCATGTTTTATGTAGAGGCAGCGAAATCTGTACGTGCTGACTCAACTCCATTTTGTTAAAAGGAAATATGCTGCCCGGTAAATAAAGTTCATGCAACAGTTAATTTTTTACTCTGCCTGCTCTGACTGTCTGTTGACCGAAGGCTGTGTGTGTTTTTTTAGACCACGAAGAGCTTCGAGAGCCTGCTAATTCCTCAGCTCCCCTGCTCCCCTCCTGATGTGGAGGCCATGCGCATCTATTTGATCCTTTCTGAGTGTCCAGCCCTCCATGACTCCAAAAACTACATCTCCCTCACCATCCCGCTCGCCATGGCCATCCTCAGACTGGACGCCAACCCCAGTAAAGTACTAGGTATGAGAACATAGCTGACATAGCCGTGTCTAGCTGTGGGTGTACTGTGAGCTTCCCCTCATACACACGCTTGCTTTACCCCACAGTTATGTTTTAAAAGAGGCTTCAGTTGTGATAGAGAAGCTAAATATATAATCTTTTAAAGATATTAACGTATTCCTTTTTCATCTGTAGATAACTGGTGGTCACTGGTGGACTGTGAGGTTTTCTCCAGACTGGTGGAGATGTATAAGAGTATCGTGGTGTTTCTGCTCACCAGTGGCAAGGCCCTTCTCATCCCGGTGTTTCTGGAGAGCTACATTAGTGCTACACTACGGCTGCTGGAGAAACTACACAAAGTAAAGTCTATGCTCTAATGTTGAGCAAGAAACCCCAAAACTATAATATCATGATATTTAGAGTATTTTCTTAATGCACTACTACACACAGTTTTCTATGCATTTTACAATGTTATATGTTAATATCGCTGCACGTAAATCCTACTGCTTCTACTTGATTAGGCTTCTCCTAAATTCACAGGTAGTGGCATATCTAAAACTTCCAAAATGGAGTCCATTTCTTGTGGAACCTTAAAATACTATTGCTTCATAATTCTTTGTTATTGCCACAGAAAAAAGCTACTCCTGGTCAATTTTCCACTGGGGGAATTTAACCCTTTACTCTCCATTCAGAACTTTACAAGGGCAATACCGTAATACCTGCAGTTTGCATACAAGCATAATTCTATTTAAAAATGACATTCATTTTCTAGTTCCCAGAAATCATTAGAACTGAATGCATGGAAGTCTGTGAGGGTTCGCCTATGAGCCTTTAAAAAGTGGTTGAGAAATGTCGTCCGCCTCCCACTGCGCATATTTCATGTGTCCTTCTATATTTTTGTGTGAAATGAACATTCAGGGCAACATTAAGAACATAATTTTGGAAACCCTTCATTGTGCAATAAGTTTACAGCAGCTAGGATTGCTGCAGCGGTTTCTCATAATACAGAGGTCAAGGTTGTTCTGAGTATTTTAAAACTAAGGCAGCTTGAGAAAATACTTTTAGGTTGCAGAAGGTTAAGAGATGATTCCAATATTCCTAACTGCTGGAGATTAAAAGCATGGATGAGTTTCTCTAGCTTCTGTTTGGACAGCAACTAATACTGGCTGTAATTTGAGAGCAATGGAAGACTGTTTAGTGGATTGCTTTATTATGGCTTGTTGAGATCTAAGTCCATGAGAGCAGCAACGTTTTGGGCTTGGTCTTTTTTGTTTTTAAGGATTTATTGTGATGATACCATTTCACCATTTTGCCCACCCCTCAGTTGTACACTTTTGCCCGTATTTCTGCTTAACTAAAATTAGAGGGCTGCACCTCTCTGTGCCTTTTCCTGCTGGGAATATAGTGTTCTGTTTGCGGTGTGGCTTCTTGTCTTGTCTTTTCTTTGCTGTACAGGATTTACTTGGTAAATCTTTCTGTTGTGCTGATGCAGGTGAACCAGAAAGCCCACCATGTGGAGTACAATCTCTTCTACATCCCTGATATCACCAGTCTGGTGGATATCCAGGAAGACTACCTCAAGTGGTTTCTGAGCAAAGCTGAGATTGTATGTTTTTATTCTGTTACCAAATAATGCTATTTAAATAACTGCACAAACTATTATCTTTCATGTATCCTTATTTTCTCTAACCTTGTGTTTTGTTTTATCTCTTTATTATTATTATTATTTTTTTTTTACAGAAAATGCGATCTCCTCAAGCACAGGTATGATGATGCAGAGTAGACAAGCCTCTCTTGTGATGAAATTTGACAGGTTTAAAATCAGTATTAATGACAGTTTTGTTATTTTATTTTTAGAATTCTGTCACTTTATGTGCCTATCCGTTCATATTGAACGCTCAAGCCAAGACAACCATGTTGCAGACAGATGCTGAGCTGCAGATGCAGGTAAAATAAAGCCTGTCATATCACAGCAAGATTTTTCAGAACATCAAATGGGTTAGTTATTGCATGAGTTAGAGTCTGAGAACCTATTAATCCACCCGTTTGTACAATTCAGATCTTTATCTTGAAATTGCACAGAGACTCAACCTTGACTGTAAGCATTATTGGTTTGGGCCATTTCAGCAGAAGTATACTTCTTTAGCTGGATGAATTTTCAAAATGTTTTTCTTAATCTTCCAGATGGCAGTGAGTGGTGCCAACCTGCATAACGTCTTCATGCTGTTAACCCTGGAACCTTTGCTAGCGCAGAACCCCTTTCTAGTGCTCCACGTGCGAAGGGATCACTTAGTCAGTGACGCACTACGGGAGCTCACAATCTACAATGATGTGGACCTGAAGAAGCCCCTAAAGGTCAGTAATCATTTTGAGAAGTTATATGAAGAGTAGCAAGCACACTAAAGCCTAATTACACATCTGCAAAGGTGCATGTGAACATGCTTTAGTGCTTATCTAAAAATATGTGCAAAGCTGTATACAGGGCCGAAACTGGATGTAGCCCAAAATCAAATCAAGCAGCCCAGGGACTGATGTTCAAGAAAAGGGGCAGCATTACAGGCATTTATACAATCTGTCTTCAAAATTATACAAACACAGTGATGCCACTATTTCATTGTTGCTGAACAATTAAAAATGCCAGACTTTCTCTTTGTTTGCTGCTTAGTCTGGTTTCATGTGCCCTTCCTCCAGCGCACGTGTTCAGGTTATGTGTCGACACATAAAAGAATGTCTAAAAATCAGAATCAGATTTATTGGCCAAGTTGTGTTTCTCTAGTATTATACCAATGTACACATAACTAACTGAATATTGGCATGATGCATGATAGTCACATGCTTGCAGATATGTTGATTCAGAAATGTTAATCTGTATTTATTATCTATGTTATATAATAATTTCATCCAACCGCGTATCCTTCTCGGTTGTTGGAGAGGCTAGCGCCTATACAAGCATTCGTTGGGTGACGGTATGAATTGCCTAGGGGGAGTTTAGAATCTCCAACTCTCCTGACCTCCTGTCTTTGAACAGTGTAAGGAAACCGGAGCACCCGGAGGAAACCCAAGCAGACATAAGCAGACATCATGTAAACTCCCTGTTTTCAGGGTTCCTATGGATCATTGTAGAGCCTTTAAATAGATATGAAAATTTCAAAATTACAACCTCACATCAGAAAAAAAGTTGGGATAGTATGGGAAATGGAAATACGATAAAAACAAACGAGCACAAACACTTATTTTAGCTGATACTTCATCTTTTAAAATGTGCCTGAAATGTCCTACACTTGATACCACAATAAATCAGATGACACCGTGTGAAAAAGCATATATAAAAATGCAGTGTTTCTTGCAATTACATTGATTTTAAATTCATTGCAGACAGTATGATATTTCATGTTTTGTCTGGTCATCTTTCATTAGTTATTAGTTAATATGCTGTAGATTTAATTCCTGCGTTGTTTGAAAGAAATCATGGGATTTATGGCTTAAAATGTCTTTATTTGAAAAACAATTTTCCCCCCTTTATGAATTTCAGTTTCGGCAGTATTTAAACTTTTCCACCTCGTGTTAGCGTAAAAACTCTTATTTCAGGCAAAATTTGAAAAACCTTAATAGATAAGCATCTAGAAAAAAGATTTTATAATCTCAATGTATATGTTCAAGCTCTAATATAAAATAAATAAATCAGCTTGTATATAAAAAGGCATTAATAAATGCCATAAGTGAGTTTTATGTACTGTAATGTGACTGTGTTTGCATCATCAGTATGTTTAAAGCATTGAGTTTTCTGTTTAACATTGTGCAGCAGCCGTATCTTCTTTACAGAGGAGGAATACGTCTCCTTCAGTGTTTGTTTCATTTGAACTGTAGGTGATTTTTGATGGCGAGGAGGCAGTTGATGCAGGAGGAGTCACCAAGGAGTTCTTTCTGCTTTTGCTGAAAGAGCTGATGGATCCAGTGTATGGCATGTTCACCCACTACCCAGAATCCAACCTGCTTTGGTTCTCTGATAAAGTGAGTTTGAGGCACCTCCCGCTATGCACCTCAGTGCATCTGTGAAACACGTCTTTTAGGTCATCATTGGAAAGCAGAATAATGTAGAGGAAGGTGGTGCTACACAATAAACTACTGTCTTCAAGCTATATTAAATGAAAGTGAAAGTTAAAATAAAAAATAAGAAGTTAAATAAAAGTTATGGCATTTAGCTGACGCTCTTATCCAGAGCGACATACAAGGTTAATCATATTACAGGTAGGTCCATGTACTGTTAGGAGTCTTATTGGTGTAGCACAGCGTAGTCACCCAGACCAGGAATCAAACCCCAATCCCCCACGTAGTGTGGTAGCTCAGTGACGAGTGGTGTTGTCCGTTGCGCCACACCAACCACACAAACAGTGTTTAATGTTATCACAGGTTTTTATTTCTGGATTATGCGAATAGTGATCCCAATAATGCTTGGACATGAGGCATGAAGCATATAGAGTATATGCCAAGCGGTGGATCCAACTCATGTTGGCTGTATTCCAACTGTGTAGTTCATACATGAACCTAAAGCAGTCCAAAGCCTTGTAGTGGCGTTACAGAATAAAAAAAGAGCTAGCTCCAAAGGTCTTTGTGATGTTACAGATTCTTCAGCAACGGTGCAGCTTGACTGCCTGTTACTCGCTGAAAGATCCCAAATGTTTGCAAACTCCCTAAAAACCCTGTTATGACACTTTTGTTTTTAGATGTGAGAGAGTCTCAGACTACAGTCTTTGTAAAGTATTAGAGTTCTGAAAGTCTTCTAGTGTTTGGTGAGACGCAAACAAACATAGAAATGATGTTTAAATGGTCACAGTGCTTCAGAAACATTGTCTTACTCGGCTGTTATAATTGTTTTTCAGTAACTTAAAATAGCACAGAGGTCGTCTCATGTTGTTACAGGTTGTTTTGCAAAGGTGAAAAGGGGGGGAATTAATTTTGTTTTGAGTGTCAACACCCTACGTCATGGAGCCTGTTATTCTGAGGTATTTAGCCCAGATCAGTTCCCTTTCCTGGAACAGTGATTACCATGCTGGATTGGTCAAACCACATGGACCATCAGAATACAGTGTACAAAACACGGTGTACAATTACCACCAGGAGCTGCTCTTTAGGAATACATGTGTTCTCTCCCAGCCATCTTCTGTTATTTAAAAACTGCCACTATTAGTTTATAACCATCAATTTGCATGTAATTGTTAGAGTCTGGCCTTGAGCATCATACGTTTAGGCACCATGCTCACAATTAGAACTTCAGAGTAGGACCTGGCCAAGCGGCCTGAATTTCAGAAAATGGAATATACATAAATATGCATCATTATCTTTTAATTTTAGCAGCGCTTTACAATGCGGTTGTCATTTGTCAACTGTCTATTCTCAGCGGAAATGTATCTTAAAAGGAATCTATTATGAACATTGAAAATTGGCATAAGTTTTCTCAAAGCAAAGTTTTTTTCTCATACCATACATTCGTATTCACCTTTTAAGTAAATCGCTCATGTGTCTGTAAGACCCCCCCCCTGCCCAACACCCGTGAGCTGAATGTGCTGTGATTGGTCAGCTAATCTATTCTGTTCTTCATAAAAGGGATGCTGCACAAGTTCCGCACAAGATTACGTGACCTTGTAACAGAAAAAAGGGCTGGAATCTGTTAAAGGTGTTTCATACTGCTGACAGAGGTAGTTTCTGTGGGAGAGTTTTTCTGCCTCTGGAATGTACTTTTGTCTTTATGACTTGGCAGACAGATTACATGCACAAGAAGCTATGGTAAAGGATAGAGAACAAAAGCATAATAGGTCCCCTTGAAGCTCAAAAGAACAGCAGATACACTTTTTTGAAAGCCAAGAATGATAAAACTGTGGGTTAACAGAATTATTTAATACAATTTTCTAATTGACTTAATTTAGTAATATCTGTTTCTCAGATATTTTCATAGATGCCCCTACACAGGTGTTCAGATCTTGGAGTTGTTGTGTTCAGCTGTGGGTTTTAGCCGGGCATTGGAAGACACGTTGCCAGTAGTAACCTGGAAAAACAAGACATTTGAGTAATTGTAATTGAGAAGTAGATTTGTATTGACTTTGTGCTGAATTGTTTGTGCTGCAGTGTTTCGTGGAACACAACTGGTTCCATTTAATCGGGATCATCTGCGGCCTGGCCATCTATAACTCCACAGTGGTTGACCTGCACTTTCCTCTCGTGCTCTACAAGAAACTTTTGGATGTTTGTCCTGTTCTAGATGACCTGAAGGAGCTGTCCCCTACTGAGGGCAGGTGCGCAACTATGATATTTAATTGTGTTGGATAGTTACATGGTTAAAAAATAAAAAAAGTTGATTTAGTAATTGTCCTCATGAAGTCAAGTACCCCAAATGAAGGTAATCATCTCGCAAGTATCTCACAAGTAATGACAGGTACCTCACCTATTAGAATTGTTTAAACTGTATAAGTAAATAATCACACACTTGTCTTCAAACTTTATTACGCTGTTAAAAGATGATAGAATGGAAAGCTGTATTTACATTTTCATAGTTGGATAAGGAGAGTTCAGAACATGGAACTGACATACTGTGAACCTCAAACACAGTTGTTCCTCCCTCGAGTACCAATCCCACATACAACCGCAGAGTGAAAAGGGTAGATTTCAAAACTGTTATGAAGCTGTCTTCACTGATTATTTACACACCCACAATGTATATATAACATGTAATATGTAACAGCAGACTAGGTGGCTAGCATAGCTATTAAACAGAATGATCTAGCTTGATACACAGAGGTTCGTTCCCGTTTTGACATGTTGCTTCTATGCGATCATTGTTGTGCAAATCAGAGTAGAGCTCCCCAAAGTTGTAGAACTTGCTTCTCTGTTTTTTTGACTTATAAGCCATGTTATTCAGCTTACCTTGTTCACTGTGAACCCCCCAGCTTTCTGTTCTCTATGTTCTGTATGCCCAGCAGTCATTACTCAACATTTTATTGCCTCGTTTATTGGGCAGATATTTGGCGATCCTGACAGCAAAAGCAAAAAAAAACAAAACAGCTCCACGCGACTTGGAATAAAAGCCCTAACATTTTTATTGCTGTGTTCTAGAGGAGGTCTAAGAACTTTTTATCCGACCTGCCATTCCTCTACTTACAACAATTCTGAAGTCATTCGCCTCGACATTTCAGAATGTGGGAAGTTCATTGCTCTCTATGGGCTGGCTAAAATCGATAAACCGCTGGTTTCAGAGTTATTGAATTCCTGGCTTCACCTCAATCCAGACTGCAGTGACCACTGCAGGGGACTGTTTTAAACACTTTTGCCCCGTTTTCTGCCCTAAAAGCTCTCTGCCCTGTGTCTGCTCTTACGTAACCTGCTGTAATTACGTAACGTTTAATTAGTGATCAGCAGAAACCCTGTATCAATCAGAGGACGTGGGCCGTTAGCCGCTAATTATTTGCAGATGCCTGTGGGTGAAAAAGGATAACTGTTGCCCCTCAGATTGGCAGTCAGAGGTTGTAATCAGTGCCATGATAAAGTGCGGTGCTTCACCAAAGCCTGCCTCTCCTTTTGTTCCGGTTCGGTCACTGACGGTTTTATGAATGCTGTATTTTGCACCGTGACGAGTGGGTGGAAATGTTGTTGTTTTATTGTGCTCTATATGGCATCGGTTCTGTGTGAACTGCAGTCGTTATCTCTTAAATGGAGAAACTATCATTTGGAAGCTGATCCAACAAGATACCTGTTACTGCTGCGTCAGCGTTGAGTCATTTGCTGACGACTGTATTCTACTGTAGGTGTGTTACATTCATTTATAAGGAATCTTCTATCATTCTTCTGCTAGAGTGATGATGAGAGCTCTAAAACCATTCTAGAGAAAGAGGAGGGTTCTGTTGTGGTTGTTTGACAGCACAACTGTGTCCCAGCTGTTGAGCTATTACTCTCCCATCTGTCGCTTCCTATTATTGGGATGCTATGTGAGCTTTCCATTCTTTGGTTAGTACGTTTGGCTCATAAGGCCTTACAAATAGACCTGTGCTCTCCTTCGCTTTATACTGCCAACAGATAAGTGTGTTTAAAACCAGCGAGTGTCAGTTTGCCCTGTGTTGAGTTGCGGATAGCTCTGGTCTGTCAGCACTCTTAATCCAAGTGCTGTGGAACGGTAGGCCTCAGCAGGTGTTGTGAATATATTACAGCTGGAAGGAGATTTAACTGTGTGGATAGAGCAAATGAATGTCATTGAATGAGACCTCGGTGAGGATAAAGTGAGTGGTCAGTAACAGGCTGCTCTCCTAACTTCAATATACTTCAAGGTATATTTCAAAATACAACTGCCTCGATTTCCAAGTGTGTCAAAAAAAAAAAACCAACAGGTTAAAGATGAGCTCCATCTTTTTACCTTATAATTGGGAACTTCATTATACTGTTCTTAGTGTGTAGCAGCATCTATAATCATTATATTTCAGAGTGACTTTTTGTTCTTTATAGGAGTCTGCAGCAGCTACTGGAGTATGAAGGAGATGATGTGGAGGAAGCCTTCTGCCTCAACTTTGCTGTAAGTTAAAAGGGATGTATCTAAATATCCTACATGAAGGATAAGCCGCCTAACCACTCTGCTATACAGCCAGTTACAAAAAACAAGCATGAATATATGGGGAAAGAGCTTTTCAGTAAAATAATAAAGGAGCAATATGTGTAATATGTAAAATGTTGTAGGATGAACCAGAATTATCCACGAACGTGAAGAAATAGTAATCTCTGTGTATCATCTCTCATAATATGATTTTGTAACTCAAGAAGCGATAGTGAGTCAGTGTAGCGTGAAATCAAATCACTTCTAACATGAGGAACTGCAGTAGCACTGCTCCAGCCGTGTATTCAAACTTCTTGTCAATCATGTTGACTCTCTGTTGGCTCATTTACTGACAGGAAGAAACTCAAAGTGTCAGTAAACACAGTGAGGGCCAAAGCTCCTGGCCAGGGACCATAATAAGAGCTGCCGCTGCCCCTCTTGGCAAGACTCCATGTTCAGCAGCAAATAACACTAGACAAGAGTTAACATGGGGTTGATTTCCAACACTAATGGTGATTAAAGCATGTAGTTTGCTGTTGGGCCTCAAATATTATTTGATTCATTGCTGCAGTAGTTTGCTGGGTCATTCAACTGCTAAAGGCTCGTGCAGTGTAGAATTCAGGCACGTCTCTCTCCGCAGATTACAAGGGAGCATTATGGGGTGACTGAGGTGAAGGAGCTGGTTCCAGGAGGAGAGAACATCACAGTGGATCGGTCCAACAGGTGTGTTCCTCAGGTGTACCTTTCCTGCACGACTGCATGTTCTTCGCGGACGACGATGTGTCTGCGGCAGCGCTTTTATATGGCTCCCTCACATGACTGATTAAAAGAGGTCGCAGTGTTCCAGCCCACGTCCTATATTTTTCAGATATGTCTGCTGAGCGGTGTGTCTGCTGAGCGGTGTGTGTGTGTGTGTGTGTGTGTGTGTGTGTGTGTGTGTGTGTGTGTGTGTGTGTGTGAGCGAGCGCACGCTTGTGGTTGGGGACGGGATTGTGAGATTTCATAGGCTGCACAAACAGATGGGACACCACCAACAAAATCCACAGAAAATCTCTCACTCACTCATTCGTTCTCTCTCTCTCTCTCTCTCTCTCTCTCTCTCTCTCGCTCTCTCGCTCTCTCGCTCTCTCTTTCTCGCTCTCTCTCTCTCTCTCTCTCTCGCTCTCTCGCTCTCTCGCTCTCTCTTTCTCGCTCTCTCGCTCTCTCTCTCGCTCTCTCTCTCGCTCTCTCTCTCACTCTCTCTCTCTCTTTAACTGTCTTACAGTTTCTCTGTCTGTCTCTCGCTCGCACACACAAACGTGCATGTGCTGTTATAATTGGACGATCCATTAGGCCACAGGGCCAAATCCTCAGGGCGTCGTCCCAGGGGAAAGTAGAATAAACACACACACACACATGCAGATTCATATTCTGCCAAGATGGAATGGATCCTCTGGCAGGATCACAGAGCAACCATTTTAATTGCAGACTTTGTGCTTCTACGGAACATGGAGTCCTGGCGCAGCTCTTTTTTTTAAAGCAGAAACATCTTAATGTTAGCAGGCAGAAGTGAAGGTTTGTATAATAATAATAATAGTTGTTGTTGTTGTTGTTGTCATTATTATTATTATTATTATTATTATTGTTATAAAGGTTTGCGTGTATAAGTACGGTGAATGCATGGTTTAGTGCTTGTATTCTGTACTCTAATGTAGTATATTGTCCATGTCTGTGAAAACCAGATATGAAGGCAAAGTCTGCACGTAGCTCATGCCAGAAGTGTGTGTGTGTGTGTGTGTGTGTGTGTGTGTGTGTGTGTGTGTGTGTGTGTGTCACAAGGCCGGCTGTCCCCGCTATCTGTCAGGGAAATTAGGCAGGTGGCCAAACTTCTTGTGTGCAGATCAAGGATCACACACACACACACACACACACACACACACAGGCACTATCCTTCAAACTTGACACTACTATCTGATCTCTTGATGAGATTACAGGCCCTTTCCCAGGATTACATTTTCATTCCTTTTCTGTGTGGAACTGCAACCATTAAATTTCCAAATGTTTTATAGAATATTATCCTGAATATTTCAGTATTTTAAACATGAGAATCACTTAACAACGCTGCTTCTTCTTCTGGCAGCACAATTTGACATGATATTAAATAAAGTGTTAAGTTCAGTACTTAAATTCATTATAGCCAGTTCTTAAACGAGGCTAATCCTCAGTTTAGTTTCACTTACTTTATTTGAAACCTCCTTAGGTGTTCTCTAGTAGGGGCGCTTCTTCTGAAGAGCAGGAGTTAGTATGGACTAGGGGCTGTTGTAGCGAGCTTTTGAAGGAAGTTTTTGAATTATTATTACGCAGGATGTAGTAATCAGTTACTAATCAGTTGAAAGGTTTATTATTGAGTTACTAAGCGATTATTTCTCTGCTGTATATCCTTAGTGTAGAGTAGTTGTGAGAGTGAGGAGCTGAAGTGTTGACCCTCATATAGATCTGTATGGCTTGAAGAGTAATGCACATGTATGTATCTGTGCTTGTTTCTATGGCAGAGACGAGTTTGTGCAGGCGTATCTGCGCTACGTGTTCTGCGACAGCGTGCGGGAGCTGTACTCTGCGTTCTCTGGCGGTTTCCTAAAGGTGTGCGGAGGCCGGATCCTCTCACTGTTCCAGCCCTCGGAGCTCATGGCGATGGTGGTGGGAAACAGCAGCTATAACTGGGAGGAACTGGAGAAGGTGAGGGATGTGACTTTGTCCGTCCGTCCATCTGGGCATATTTGTTTCTTCCTGGATTGATTTGTCTGTCCGTCCGTATTAGTTTGTTTGTCATTACCCACGTCCACACACATTTTTGGTACACACTCATGTAGCACACGTTTAGCGTCATACAAGCATTTTAACTCCAAGTTTGAAAAGATTTTCTCCACATGGTGTCGCAAGGAGTTTTTGGGATTAAGCTTGTTACCTGAAAAGTAACTGTGGAAAACAAATGTTTCTCAGAAAAGTCAAAAAGAAGGCAACATGCCTCAAACTTTTGGTAGTAACTGTCTGGATATGTTTGTAGCACTGTACGTGTGGTTGGGTAACCCTGTTTTCACGTCTCTCACTGTGGAAGCTTCCCTTTCACAGACTCAAACAGAATGTAGGAAGGGTCTGTGAACTCTCTCCTACACAGACACACACACACCCCTACACACGCGCACACACACACGGGTTGTTCCAGGTAAACTGTATTCGCACACACCTACATGTGAACAGCTCTGAGGCTCACTCTGTTGAGTGGAGTGATCTTATGTAACTGTCACTGTAAGGAAGAAATCAGTTCTATTATGATTTATGATGTAATGCCATCATTGTTATTTGCATGTTAGAATTTCCTCTTTTCTCTCACTCCGCTGGTTTTCTGGTTGTAGCCCCTCTCTCTGGAGAGTTCCTTATGCTGTTCATGTCTCTCTGCAGAATGCGGTTTACAAAGGGGAGTTTTCAGCCTCTCATCCCACAGTGCGGATGTTTTGGGAGGTGTTCCACGACTTTCCCTTGGAGAAAAAGAAACAGTTCTTATGTAAGTGGAACAGCGCAGACGGCGCTGCTCTTGCTCGAGTTCTGGCATGCGGTCTACATTTCAGACTTATTGAGAGAAGCAGTGGAAGGAAGTGAAGGACAATGGGATCATGTAATTATTATTTTGTACAAGGTGTTTGTCGTTGTTTACACGAAGGGTGTAAAGTACTAAACAAATAAGAGATGCCTTCTCATTGGCCCCGCAGTCGAGATATGCCATCTGACGTTCGGTTACACTGGAGCTACAAGGCTAAAGTAGCTGACAAGTCATGAAAGCTTACACCCGCAGATAGCTCATCCTGGTTAAAAGTTTAATAACCCCAACAGTGTCGAGTTATCAAGTAATGTCACCGTCTAACATTCCTTAAAAAGGACCAAGTACAGATGAACTTCAGGTTTAGTGCTGGTTATGAATCTGAATTTTCAAATGTTTAATGATAATCCAAAATTTAAACAGTAAATTATGAGTTTTAAATGGTGCCCTCCACCAGAGGGCAGTGTAGAGTCCGCGTTGGACCTTTTGGACTAAGTTTGCTATTTGTTTAGCCCAAAGAAGAAAGTGCAGAAAGACTACTGCGGCCAGCTAAAAGGTGCCACACACTAGACAAGAACCTCCGAATCAAACTGGCAGAGAGCCTCTAGTGCTGGGTAGAGGATAATGGCCTATGAAGGTGCAGAAAGTCAAAAAAAGCTTGATTACACTTTGCACTCTCGTTAGGTCGTCCAGCTGGCTTTATTTTCCAGTGACTGTCCACATTTTCAGCTTTGATTTAAAGATACACCACAGAGCCTTAAAGTCCTGCAGGGTGGCAGACAGACGTCTCATGTTGTGCTTGTTTTGGACAACAGAGGGACTGCTGCAATCTACTGACCACTTCTACCATATGCTTCTGTGGTGTAAAACTCCACCACCAGCAGCTAGCAAACATCAAGTCCACAAGTCCATCAAGTCACCCCAGACACCCTTTCAAGACACGTGACCCTGGGATAAAAGGCAGGGGTGGGGTTACGGGGCGTGAGTGGTGCTACCAGGTGATATGTAGGACTGGTATTGGATGTAGCTGCCACACTGTGTACATATGATGCCTCATGTCTCGTTTAAGATGGAAACAAACTTTCAGTACATTAAATGAATTTACCACACTCTGTATCCGACGGCTTACTCCTCACACAGCCTTCGGTCTAAAAGGTATGGCTATGAAATACGGCTTGAATAGTGACATCATTTAGGCCGAGGAGAGATTCTAGACTGGATGTCTGTCTTAGCTTAAATTTCAAGCTGCCTGTCATCCACTGTGGATTTATGGTCTGGATTTAATATAGTACAGTAATGGAGATGCTGAGTGGTTCTGGGTTTTGTCTGTCTTGAGTCCTGTACTTATGTTTATATATATCAGATTTGACTGAAAGGCCCATTCCTAGTGCTGTTTGATCACTGTTTGATAAGCTTCTGTTACTCGTCAGATACATTAACCTTCATTGGAACAATAATGTCTTGGCAGGTTGACTATATTTGGGCAGGAAAGAAACTCATCCGTTATTTTAAAGGCTAACTTGCGTCCTTTTAACCTTGCTCCAGTGTTCCTGACGGGCAGTGACCGCATCCCGATCCACGGAATGGCCAGCCTGCGCATCGTCCTCCAGTCCACGTCAGCAGCTGAGCACTACCTGCCCGTGGCCCACACTTGCTACAACCTCCTGGACATGCCCTGCTACAAGACCAAAGAGACGTTGCGCACACGGCTCACGCGCGCCATAGAGCAGTACGAGGGCTTCAGCCTGGTGTGAGCGACTTCATCGGTCTGGGGATGCCGGATGCACCGCACTTTTACCCCATGCGCCCAGTGGGGAACGAGGGGGAATAGAAGGGAAGAGCCCGAGAGACCGGGATGGCCTGTCCGGACCGGCCGTTCCTGACCTAACTCCGCAGGGTTCTTCCAGTGGCGGAGTGCAAAAAGGGGCCTCTATACCGGACAGGCACCTTTTCTGAATTCTAATCGGAGTAAATGTTATTTTCCTATTGTTGGAGCGTGACTATAACGTGTGACTTTCATGACTGAGATATGCACATTGTTTTTCAGAGTATATTTTCCTTTCCTTTTTTTTTTTTTTTTGAGTTTTCCTTTTTTTAATCTTTGGAATCAATCCATGTGGCTTACTGTAGAGGACTTCAGTGTTGGACTGTACATATTTTCTGTTTGGAATCGAGCCTGAGCGTTTGGTTTGCTGTGGTTCATGGGCGTATTCTTGGGCTACATGTTGATTTCTTTCCCTCTGCATTTGCAGGGGATAAAAAAAACCCTTACTAAAACGTCCTGGTTCTCAGACTTTTGACCCTCTGCTTACTCACATGCTCAACAGATTATGCAGTACTGTGCATTCCTGAGTCCATATTTACAACATTGCCTTTAATATAGTGAGCCACTTGTGAGGTGCGCCTCGGAAGCTTTTTACTCCTTTCGTTTGTTTTTGCTCTTAATGGTAAGCGTGCATGCAAGTGTGGCATACAGATTGAAAGCTGAGCCTGCTTATGACTGTTTAGTGTAACAATAAATATGTATATGGTAAACCCAGACATTTTATTTATGGTTTAAAAGGAGAAAACATGATTACTAAAGATGAAAAGCTGTGAATAGCACTGTAATATCACTCGTGTGATTGCATTGAGAATCACAAGGAAGCCTTTGGTTGGTCTTTTTGTTAAAGGGAGAGATCCAGCAATAACCGGGCGGTGCATCTATGTTTTCTTTCCCCCCTCCCCCATTTAAAAACTGGCCTATGCACTATGAATCTGTTAAATGGTTCTTTTTTAAAAGCAGACTTCAGCGTTACTTCCTAACTTGTGAGTTGCAGGGCATGCTAAAGGGATTTATGTTTTGCACAGCCATGGTGTGGCATTGTAAAGTATTGGATCAGAACGGCTTGCTGTGTAGAATGACGCTAAGGAGGATGTCATGCAGATGAGCGTAATTCATCCAGAAGAGGTCTCGCAAAAGCTGCACAGGCCCTGAAGACACAAGCTGTCCTTACTACGTCCTCCCATCTCCCATGGTTTTTTCCGCCGCAGGAACCGGAGACGCACGATCATTCGTGCACAGTGGAAGAATCATCCTTCAGCCTTCTTATCCAATACCTTATCTTCAATGTAAGCAAACAAGGGCTTCTTAGTGGCTATTGATGCATTATTTTGGTAAAGTATATTTACTTTTATACCTCTCTCAAATGGAATATATTGTTTTATCTATTTTTTTTTTCCAGAACAAATAAACTATAATTCCACCTGCAGGAACGTTTGGCGTGTGTTGTTTCACATCACTTTCGCAAAAAATCCACACAGTGAATTCAGTAAAAATAGGTTTCACTTTTATGTCATATATATATATATATTTATATACACATATACAAAATACAAATAATATCATGTACTAAAATGTACACACCCATATTCATTATAAACCATCAGTGTTCACGTTCAGTAAAGCGAAGGTCACACTGGGAGTATCCATTCTGGAGAAAAATAGGAGAGGCTAATGTGCTCACTCGTTGCGAATATAGACCCGAATCTATATCGACCAAGAACGAAACAGGGAATAGGCCCCACATTCTTCATAAAACTATCGCTCTGCAATAAGAAGTGGCAGCCGTTGTGCTAGGATACTGTTGGCCCACGTCACTGTCACACAGTGACTTTACATTTACAACCAGTTACAGACTGTGGAGCTTATTTTGCATGACAAAAAATGAAATGCAAAAAAAAATAATAATAATAATAAAATTGTGCACATGCAAACGCGAGCTTTAGCTGGTATCTTGGACTAAGATATTTTGTCTTTCGGAAGAAAACCCATCTGCCCTCCGTACGCACCGATCCTAGCTAAACAAAAACACAAACATCCTGCTTTGGCTACACTGTGTACAATCAGTTCTGCAAGTTATTCATTAGAGAAAAGCACGAGAGAATAAAAACTAGAACATGAAAATACAAACCCTTTTCTACAGCAACATTCTCTCTACGTCTGTTGTGCTATTAGTATTTCAAACATAGCTGTGCGTGAAATATGGCACCAGTCAAAGAAATTAAAAAAAAAAAAAAATCCTGGTGTTGAGACTTTTCTGTCCACAATTCACTAAAATCCTCTCTCCTGATTTGAGATACACGGTCCTTACAATGATAAATAGCAGGAAATCATCTCCAAATGAGTCGTATCAAAAAATTAAGACTTCAGATTCCCAATTTTGTAACTAAACGTTTAAAGCCCCTTCTGATTAAGCAACAGCTTCTTCGTCAATGCCACATTAAACCTGAAAAACCATCTACAAAATAAATACAAATCATATGATACATCATAAAAGTGTGTCAAATATCATTACTCTGCTGTGTGTGGCGGAGGGGCATGTGTCTAGAGTCCAGCAGAAGAGCTCGTATCACTCTCTGAGCAGGGGAAGGTGAGTGTGAAGGGCATTACACAGATCCAGCAGGGGGTGAAGCAGCCTTGTCTTGGCATCTTCTTTCGCCAAATGTGCCTGTAAGCCACAGATGGCCTGAGAGGAGGGGAAAAAAACCCAACGCTAAATCTGTGATTTTTCCGATCTGACAGGCGGGTTTTTGTACAAGCTCATTTGCTTTTTGTTAACACTGTCTGGTTGTCCTTGTGCGGCTTGTGTGGAAATGTGCTCCCAGCTACAGTCCAGCAATTCGTCCCTGCCGGCTGTCCGTTAGATGAATTTAGAGGAGTCTCTTTTGCTGATGAGGACTTCCAGCAGTCTGAGCTTGGCTTTGACGTGCTTGTACTCGTTGTATTCCACTGCCAATGGCGAGCGATCCTCCTTCTGCACGTTTCTATAGGAGGAGCAGAAGTACAAAACAACGCAATTCATTTTTTTATAAAATAGGAGCCGGCCCTCACACCTTACATTCCTCAGAAGTAGAATTCCCAAACCGATGGGCTTTTCCTTACCTGCCGTTTTGCCTGAAGAATTGGTCCTCGAATTCACGCAGGTTTTTGCGGATTCTTTTCTTCTCCTCTCGAGCTTCCTGGAGCTGTTCCACCAGTTCCTGTCTGTGTGTGGAAAAGATGAGGGATGTTGTTAAGCTCTTTCAACACAGCACAGCGCTGCAGCAAACAGTGTCTTACTTACTGTACCCAAGAGGGAACATCTAAACGAGCACTGACGAGAGGGGTGTATTTCTTTTGCTGTTGAGTTTAAATATCAACAACTGTTCTCCATAACTGCTAACAAAACTTCTACTCAAAAGTAGCTTCATTTTTTTTGGCTGTTGTTCTACAGAGGGATTCTCATTTAAGCACTCTGCAGAGCTGTAGAGGAAAGCACATCCCTTCCTAAAAACTGCTGCACTTACATGGTGGCTGCATGCAGGTTGGACAGCCTCATGTCTGTGCTGTTCTTCGAGGGCGACAGCTCATCTATGGGCGAGATAAAACCGTCCACTTCATCATCCAGGTGGTCCAGGAACCCTAGCATGCTCAGCTCCGGACGGACAGTCAACTGTGTCTTGTTGTCATCTTCATCCGAGCCATCCTCTTCCTCCTGTACACACACAGAAGATGCGCCTGCTTAGTTACTTGAGGGAGTAAGCGAGTCAAGTTCAGGATTTTCAGGTAGACTCCACCTCCATGCAGGATTCAGAGGATCAAGGCTTTATCGATTGAATCAGAGCTTTTGTTAGAGGCTGTTCACCACACTGCCACTGTAGTGATTTGCTGGCATGATCAAAAGTGAGACCTAGCTGTACTCTCGTTTACACATGCCCAGAACCGTACTGCAATGTTAAAGCATTGAGAATACCGTGTGTTTACATGCACCAAAAAAAAAAAACAAGCGTCTGCATCAGTTTGATCAGAACTTCAACCAGTGAAATCACACAACACTCCAAGCTCAGCTACTGATTTGTAACAGTCATCCGACAGGTCACGCCCAAAATCAACAGGCTGCGATTGGGACTGGTTAATTGGAGGGGTGGGTGGGGATAGGCAGGGCAGTCGGGTTTCTGATTGGTTGAGTAGCAGCTCTTCACCTGGTTGTGGTCGAAGAAGAGAGCGGGAACCCCCTCGATAATGGGCTGCAGCTGAGGCCCTCTGCGCTTGCTGGAGGGAGAGCCCTGCTGGGGGTTCATATGGAAATTACTACTTGCAACACTGACCTCAGGACAGCTAACACACAGCGCAATCCAGGGCCAGCACCACTGAACTGATTCTAGATCAGCAAGGAAGGTAAGGTGTCCCATGCCAACATGTGTTTATATCAAACAGAGCTTTAATCCTAACTAGCATCTTTGCATCATTAAGAGAAAGCAAGATTCAGTAGAACTTCAAAGTCCTCCGTGATGCCGGTCTAAACGCTATCCTGCGGTACTCTGCACTGCTCCAGCTTATATAATCAGTGTTCAGGGTATTATATAATGAACATGTATCTATAATACAGATTACATGTTATATAATCAAAGTTTTTAAGCACAAACTTTAAAAAATGTAACAAAACAGAAGCATGTTTTCAAGCTGTAATAAACTTTCTGTTCCTATAGATATACAAGATATGCAATCGTAATCCTCAAAGAGTTTGTGATTCTGCACACAGGAGGGCTTGTCAAAAGAATACAAATGTGTAAAAGTGACCGTGTGCTGTTGTTGTTGCTGCAGAAGTCCAGATAAGGTCCTTGGCCTATCATCCCTGAGCTCTTTAAGAGCAGAAGATCTACTGAGCTGATAAAGCTGGGCTTAGCACTGCTAACTGCCATCACACCAATGCCACCATAACAGCAAACACTTGCTTGTCCTAACCCTGCCACTGATATTTCGCATCATTGGTCCAGAAGCAGCTAGGCTAATGCTAACGTCGCATTGCTAATATTTAGTCACATCAGCAGAGATGCTGCTAGTTTTGCTGCCAAGCATGGCATATGTATTTTGCTAAACACTGTGGCTAGTTTGCAAACTCCGCCAATGCTAACTCACAAAAGATCAGCTAATGTGGGACAGCAGCTATATATAAGACCTCCCTGCACTAAGGCCCTGAAGCAATAACCCAGAAGATGGAAGGGTAAAGTGATGGGGGAGGCAGAAGGAGAAATGGGTACTTACAATGACTGGGATGGTGGACGCTCTGCACAGGATTTGTTTGACGAGGCGGTATCTGTCATACAGCGGCTTCATTATTTGTCTCTCAGTCTTGGTGATCTTAAAAAGAGAAAGACAACAAAAGAAAAGAAAGGATAAAAGCCTTGTTAAAACACTGCTGGAGAGAGCTGCGCTCATGCTGATAGATGGACATTGCAGCGTAGCTTGCAGGTGACCTACATTTTGTCTCATCAAATCCACTGAGACTTTTTTCCCCTGGATGTGACTCAGTGGTGGTAAAAACTTAAGCCATCTCATAAACAAAGAAGAATGATGGAGGTTTAAAGTGAGGCCAGCTGGATTTCACTGATGCAGACCGATTAATTCGAGAGGTTCTGTGGCAATACTGTCCTCTCCCGACTTTCAAATGAGCCAAATGCTTTAAGCTTTCTGACATCCTGAACTTTCAGCAGAAATGACAGTGGAAGACTGGCAGGGAATACAGGACTTCTGTAGAGCTTCTAAAGATCAGGCTTGGCAATATACATGGGGCATACAGTCAAACAGACTGCGCACATCTGTGCATTCTGCGAGCTACTCCTACACACAGCCTGCTTTCAGACATTACTCACTCCCCACTGGCAATCTGGGGCATACTAAAGAGACTTTAATGCACTGGCTGGGATATTTGGGGTGAAGACGTGTTTGAGTAGAGATATCGATGATATTACCAGACCCACAACTAAGAACCCACACTCACCGGTCTCCCATGGATGCTCTCGTAATACAGCAGAGCTTTCTGGAGAGCTACTTTCTCTGCCGCAATTTGTTCTCGGGTCATATCCTGGAAAGCAGACGTGTTTCAGTTACCAAACAGAATTATTTATCATAATCTGATACACACCACTAAGCTGAAGGGCTTTTTGTGAAATGTCCTTTTAATGAAAACAACACTGTGGTCAGATTCAGCTGCAGTTATATGAATCGTCATATGAATATGAATTTGGGTTTTTTATTCATACTGAATATTAAAGATCTCTTTTTAGGGGTCTGTAGTGTCCTAAGGGGACACGGCTGCTGGACTAGTAAACTTAATACTGAAATTGAGGAAATGGAAAACAGCTTCATCTGTGACCAAAGGCTGTATTATTTGTAACTCAGTGTCTGTAACTCTGTTATAGATTTATAAACTCCATTTATTTAACTTTTATTAACTTTTCAGATCGTTTAAATGTTGAAGTCTCTTTATTTTATTTTATTATTTTCTGTAATTATAATTCTGTAATTTCTGTATTATGAAAAAAAAAAACTAAATCTATAAGACTATCCTCATGCAACTTGCCTTAATGTCTTCGGGACGTCCCACTTCGGCCCGTTTCTCGTGCAGCTTGCTCATCACCGACTCTAGTGTGCTCTCCACTGGGGGCTTTGGTGCTTTGGCCTCTGGGGTTTTCTTCTCCAGCTGCGAGCCAAAGCTCTTGGGGAGTGTGTTACTGCGTTGTCGGGGCAGAGGACTCAGGTCCTCCTCTGACTTCAGCAGCTTGTGCTCTGTGAGAGGAGTGGAGGTTTATGATCACTGTTGGCTCGAACCCCAAGCTTTTTATTCAGTTTATTTTACAGCAAGACTAATTACACAGTCTCGATTTACTCAGTATCTTCTATTAGACTACTAAATGAGGTATGTAGTTTTGGAATTAGTCAGGATCCTCCAATGGGTGTAAGGGTTTAAGCACGTTTTTCTTAGTAACAGCATCATGAGTTGTTTTCCTGAAAACACCAACAAAAATATTGACCCTGAAAGAAAGTGATTTTTGAAGTTTACGGCTCTGAAGAATCTGAGATGTAGCTAATAATGTCTGAGACTGAAAGGCGTTCGTGTTTGCGTGCGTAGTTCTTCGCGTTTGTTAAACAAAAACGTCATGAGTGTTGGATTAGCAACTTACAAGAAGCTAATCACACTAATCACTTTTTCCTTCCTTCTTGGTGCTTTAGACGTTTCAGGCATACCTTTGAGGTCTTTGCGAAGCTTGGCCAGTTCATTCATCCACCTCAGGACCTCGGGGTTGGCAGCTTTGTCACTGTGTGAGGGCTGGAAGGGGTAAACACAGCGCTCATTATTGTTGTTGCAGAGAGCAGGAAATCAACTCACCAGGGGCCATTTTGAAAGGCCAGTTGTGGCATCCATTTTAATTTTCCCTCAAGCTTGCAGATCATATCTTTCTAAACATCCTTTATTCTAAGGAACTGGTTTATTCCTGTTTTGTCGTATGTATCTGGAATATGTTCTACTGTCTTCCATTTACCCTGTATTTGCGTTCGTCCTCAAACTTCTCTTCATATTTGCGGATCTTCCTCTTGAGGTTGTGGATCTTTTTTGAGAGCTGTGCCGAGGTGAGCTCCTCACGGTCATCGTCGCATGAGCCCAGTGAAGAACTCCGCCGGCGGCTAAGCAAAAATACAATAATTAGATTATTACACTTGAAGCCTCGCAGCCTCAACTGTGTCAGCACATTGAGCATCACATCATGTGTGGGTTTGAGAGACATGTTCTGAATAGTTTTTCAGCAGAATGTCCTGAAATAAAATAAGCCAGAATGACTGCATTTGCTGGGTGGAGTTTTAGCTCATGATGAAGACAGGAACAATAATCAGCTTTAATCAGCACTGCTTTTTGAAGGACAAGAAATTGGAGCAACTGAAAATATATTATTTAATAAGTAACAATACCATAACCCTGCATGTAGGGCCGCACTCTTGTAACTACATGGCCTAAATATTACCTTCATCGTAGTCACTAATGAATTTAAATGAATTAGCCTGCAGTTTAAAAATTATTTCATCAAGCTGATATTAGTATGTTGTACAGACACCAGAGTCAGGTTTTCCGTCATTGTATTACCTGATGAAAGAGTGTGCGTTGGGTGGTGAGGGAGGCACCTCTGTGTCCTCCAGGTACTGTTGGGAGTTGCCATAGGCATAGAAGCGTGGGGAGAGCATGGGATCGGAATCTTCCTCCAGCAGCTGCCGGATCAGTCTGCCCCCGGCATGCGGCGACAGTCGAGCTTCCTCGCGGTCCATGCTCTCTCTCTGCCATGATGAGTAGGCAGGTACTGGTTCTGTCAGCAGCAACAAAAACAAAACATTAACACATCAGTATTTCTCACATATATACGTGTGGTCAAAGCAGAAGACTGAGGAGAACAGCTTTTGTTTTTATTGTTTGATATGAAGCAGCTACTGCGACAAACAGCAGAAGTAAAAGGGTCAAGGGGTCGAGTATTAACTAACGTCCAGAAAACAGACATGACAGACACAAAACACACATGGACTCATGCTAGATATATGACCTTTGGAACCTGGCACACATTCATGGTCAGACAGGTAGGGAAGGCTCTTTATGCTTGCATATGTCTGGATGTCCACAAAGCCACCAAACAAAAACATGTAGTTCAGTGTTTGCCCTATGCAATTATTAGCTTTTAACCCAGCTCTAGTGTTGCTTTGTATGCATGGGCTTCTAATTTTAGGCTCAGGGTTAATAAAGATTGAAGGACGGCAGTTAACTTAGACATGCGATTCCTGGAAAAGAATAAAAGCCAACCGTGTGAGAATAAAATCCTCCAAGTTAGTTTCATACACTGTAGGGCAGTTGCCAAGAGACGACTTGCTGCATTGCCAAGACTGCAGCAAGGATGCAAGGTCATTTCAAAGCATGCACACATAAACAAACACCCACGTGTCAGGCTTAACATCACACTCAAAGAGGAGTGAGACTTTAAAGTAATTCCACAGGTTCTTTAGGGTGGTTTTTATATGCATGTCCTATGGCGGCTAACGGTTTGGCATTAAGCATTGACCTTTTAGATAAAGGATTTAATCAGTGTCTTTGTTTGGGACCCTTTGTTTTGTGACAGATTAATAAACCTTGATATGTGTTTTGGGATGGCCTTTCCTTATTAAGGTAACCAACAGCCTGGTGCCATTGTTAACTTAAATTAAGCATACATCATTCTGTCTGGGCTCTGATTGCTGCCTTGTTAGACACTGGACGTTTGTGGGGTTGCCATGCAGCATGGAAAGGCCACTGCAGAGGGATGAGGCTGGTTGAGGCAGGTTTACATCTACAGCAGGCCTCTAGTACACTTACCCTCATAGTAACTTTGTTGGAAAACACTTTTGAAATCAAGGAAAGGGGCACTAAAGAAGGGTGAATCTAGCAGAAACAGATGGAGGAAAAACAAAGAACAAGAGAATGAGTAAGAAAACAGGCAACAAAATAAAAGAGAAGGAAAAATATTAGTTTTTGAATTAGCATGGCAGAAAAGATGAATAGAATGGCTGGGAGAGATCCATGCGGTTGCCTCTATGTCCTAGCATGCTCAGAGTGGGTCACTACAAACAGCTTTGGCACTGGCTGCACTGGGACAAAGGTTTCAACCCCCTTCCCACCCCACACGTCCACTTTAGAAAGCTCAAGTCTCATCTGCTGTCTGCACAGCCTCTCTCCAGGGGTCCCTTGCCTTTAGAGTGAAAGAAAAGCTTCTGTTGTTCCCATTTTCCCCCGCTAATGCTGGACTTCAAAGCTAATGAGTGAGAATCAGTCCCATGGTATTTACTCTATCCGCGCTCTTTTGATCACTGACCTGTTGTCCTACTTTTAAACAAAGCAAATGCTCAGCTATGGCTTTACAGTTCAGAAGATGCGACTGATTAGCCCTTAGACTTACTGTTGTTTACTATATAAGAGTTATTACATAATTACATGATTGATTGAATAGTTACATGATGAATAGCATTTACATTCTATTCACATCTCACATCTTCTGTTCTACTTACTAACAGGAACGTGGGATGAACTGAAAATAAAAGAATCTCCAACTGAACTTGTGATATAAATGAGAAATCATTGATATATAGATACCTCAGGCTTTTGCTCTAACTGGCATTAACTGTGTCTAATACTCAGGCAGTTGCAGTGCATGCGTGTTCAACCTAAATCAGTTCCACAAGCACATCTTGATCTGGAGACACAAGCATACACCACCTCCATCCATCGCAATTCAGAAACATGTCCCACCAAACACTCAGGCAAGTCTCTGCACACTGCTGCCTGATGCAGCATTGCAGTTATTCCTTATCATTTCTCACAGACTCTCTTCGAACTTTAGAAAACCTACAAAGCAGCATTCTGCGGTTTGGTAAAAGCTCATAAAACAGATATAGTGAGCAGTTAAGGCTGCCAGCCCTTGAGCCAGGCATTAGCAGCTCCATTAAATTAAAGGGTAAATGTGACTCAACCTGGCAATCCTCCCAGTCGGGTCAGCTCTGGGAGGCATCGGGTGCACAGACCTGTGTCTGCCAGGCTGAAGGAGGCGAGAGATGTTCAAACGTTTAAACTGTTTCGACCAGATTGCCATGACCAAGGTCACGGTGGAAAGGGTGCGTGCGTGTTTCTGCATGTCTTTTAAGAAAGCAGTGAGAGTCGAGGAAGGAAGTCGACTGCTTTTTTCACGTACACACATCCAGGCGGCATTGTAGTCCCATAGCAACAGCCCGCCCTACCGAGATCGATCTGCACATATTTCGACTCTGGGTTTGTCTGTTTCCACGGTGATAATAAAACCAGGAAACTGGTGCTGGCTCGCTGTTGCTGCCCACCTCCGAACAAACTTCAGGCCCAGTAAAAACACAAGAAGTGTAGGGGTTTACAGAACAATCTCAGAGAGGGACTGCCGGAGGGGATGAATGCATGTTGTTCTGTATATTGACTCTAAACCTGCAGCAGATACTTCCTGATAAGATTGATCTGATCTGATCGATATTCTGTTTCTTTTAAATTAGCTAGATTTAATTTCAGCTACATTTAATTCATTTAGGATAAGCATCTAACAGGCTGTACACAATAGGACCGTACTGGTATCAGCAGATGAGGTCTGGAAAAAAAATAATGGTGTTGGAAAGATGCTTGGTTTCAATTTTACCTAACATTTGCTTACACGTTTATTGCACTTTGGAAGAGTGTAATGTTTAGGCGACACTGTGTGTGCTGCTGTGCTAAAATTGGCTTCTATTTCTGCATTGTATGAATGTACAGGCTTCAGTATATATGCACATTTAAAAAACTGGACATCGGTATCAACCCAAACTTCCCTTATCAGAGGGAATTCCCTATCTAAAGGTAGACCATCATACTCATACTCTTCAAACAATGACATCACACAGTCTGAGCGAGAGGGATGTCTGGTTTTAGCTGTAACAGGATTGGACTGGCCATACCCATCCCTCCCGCTATGCCGTCTTTAAAGCTTCTGATATGCATATATCATCTAGACCTATATTATCTGCAGAAAATTTGACCATCCTCAACTTATCTTACTGTATGCATTATCACAATCGATAAGCCAAAAACAATATTCCTTTATGAAAATAAAACAATGGCTTTCTTATCTGTAAAATAAAATGAATGACCATAATACCAAGAAACACAGTAGACAATGTAATGGCTTATAGATCCACAACATGCGCATGAGCACTAACTCAGGAGGAGGAAAAACAGGCAGGCAACTGGAACACCCTCACATGATACTACAGCAATCTCATTAAAATGCCCACGGGGTCTCTAATGCAGGCTCCTTCCACTAGATCACAACCATGTTCACCGACAAACACAGCCTTCATCCATCAGCAGTGCAACCAGTGGCTGCTCACAAGCTCTAATCTCTCCATACACTGATCCACTATGCAACAAGCTTTCACCAGTTATCATGTAACAGCAAATTGCTGCAGCTAAATTTGCTGCATAAGCGTTTGATGCATGGAAAATAATCCTACAGCAAAAATAAAAAAATCGCCTAAAGCAACTTAATAGGATCTGGTTCTGGTTGTCGCCAACGTGTGATAACAACAAAAGTAGGAGCAGCAGGCTTGCAGCTGCCACCCATGTGCTGAGGGAGGGAAGCAGAGAGAGGGAGGGAGGAAAAAAGGGAAGGAGAAACAGAGGGGGAGAGAGAGGCTAAATTCTAAATGGCTCCCTATAGGATACAAAATGCAAGGTTTGGGTGGAGAAGGCATAATTTCATGACCTGTATAGAGAGTAGGAAGTCATTTGAGACAGAGCCAAAGACAGAGAGAGAGAGAGATACAGAGGCGAGACTCTTAAATGGCTCCCTACTGTACATATGGTGCATTATTAAAAGCCAGAGATATGGTCTAAGTGTGCACTGTTTAGGCAGTAGGGAGTCAAATAAGATTCAGCCAAGAAGAAAGAGAGTCACTCACCTCCCCAGTTGCTGTCCTCCGTTAGAGTGGACAGGTCCAGTCGTGGGACATCCTCGCAGCCGTCTGAAGGGTCCGGGCCACTGAGAGCCTCCTGGATCTTCATGGCGGGCGTCTGTACGCAGGGAAAAAAGCGAGGGATGAGCGTGGAATAGAGTGCGGAATAAAGCGCAGCAGGAGCTGTGCACTCCTTAAGTTGAGTTGTGCTCTGTCTCCTCCTGCCCTAGCCTACCCCAGGGCAGTGTGGGAGGGGGGGTAGGTGGAGCCTAGAGGGCCAAACCCCTGCATTCTGACTGGCTCATGTCTGTGCTGGGTAAAAAAAAGAAAAAAAGAAAAAAAAAATATCCTCCCATCTGCCTTTTAGGAGCATGGGTGTGTATCAACCTCCGAACACACACAGACACACACACGGCTGCACACACACACACACCCTCGTTTGCTGAGTCGCTTTAGTGCTTCCCCACACTTGTTTGTCTCAGTAGCTGGGGAAGGAGGCAGGGAGGGAGAGAGAAGGGCGGAGGGAGAGAGAAGGGCGGAGAAAAAAGAAGGGGAGGGGGGTGAGAGAAAGAACACCCGGAGCACGCAGGGCACGCTGAGCACGCAGACAGACTGACAGGAACTTGTGTTTATTACAAGCGAAGCCATGCAGCAGCAGCAGCAGCAGCAGCAGATATGATTATGTCTTCCCTCTGATTTCACAGCTTTGGATGTTCTTACTTTCTTCTCATCTACATTTTTTTTTTCTTCCTCTGGCAGGCATGTAATCTCTTTGGTTGCTTGCACGCAGACAGCGCATGCTGGACATTCTTGCTTGTACACATTTATGCGTAATGGCACATTTGCTCGAAGGTTTGGGGTCACAATGATTCTGAAATGTTTTTGATACGAATTATCATGTTGTTTTACTCAAAAGACAAAATGATTTACAGAAGAAAGAATGTCCTCTTTAAGAGAGAAATAGTAAAAATAGAAGCATGTGGATAAACACAGTACTTCTGACAGTGCTGTCCTACAAATGAAGCTAAAGCTCTTGAGTTTTTACCCTGTCAGCACTCAAATCTCTTAGGTGTTTAAAACCACCAGTAACACTTTACTGTAGGGCTGCTCTTCATAAGGCTACATGACACCTAGATAAGCTTGTCATAACAACTGACGTAACACTACATATGTGTTTCTAAATGCCCATTTAAATCTGTCACATAGTTTATATTTGCCACTTTTGCTTACAGTAAGCTAAAGTGGCCTTTATGACAGATTGGAATAAGCTTTTATGTAGGGTTGTCATTTATCATGACAAGCCTATATAGGTGTCATGTAGCCTTATGAACAGCAGCCCTACAGTAAAGTGTTAGTTAGGAAAAACCTAGGAGGACACTTTGATAAACATGAAGCTGTGGAAATAAAGCTTTACAGGTATTCGACTTACAATGGGGAGAAAATTCACTTTTTAATAGGGAGGAAGGAAGGAAGGAAGGAATCTCCAACACACACTACCACACACATTTGCACATGCACGCATGCACAAACACACACACACACTCTTCTGGTGCTGGGCCGTGGGACTAGGGTTATTTTTGGAGCCGATCGGGACTTTGCAGGAACGCCCCCTTAACACTCTCCGCCCCCTCTGCATTACTGACTAGATGACAACAAGCTCCAGTAAGAGCTCCATTACCATCAGCACCAAGCAGCCGTCTGACTGCAACTGCTATTATTGATACTACAGCACATGAAATCCTAACACTATTAGCGATGGATTTTAAAAAGCAGCTTAGATGTTCCAGCGTTACTACAAACACACTATTTAAGGCAACACATACCATTTGGTAGGTCTGTGGCAGAAGACCACAGAGGTTTTAAACAAACTTGCCCCATCAAGCGCTGTAATTGCAACACTGCTAGAAAAACAGCGACGTTTGTCAATCATTTTGCCAACCCAAACAAGGCCTTGGGCACTTTTTGACTTCCCAGAAAGAAAAGTGCAAGAACACACTATCTCACAGGAACAGAGCAAGGTCGACGTTTGCATGAGGGCAAGCCATAATAATATATTTCAGTCATATATCACTTTCTTCATGAGCTTAAGGCACTTTGGAGTAACTATACACAACCGTATAAAGACAAGACAATGTAAAAAAAAAAAAAACTAGTAAAATGAGTGTATTCAGGAAAATATTGAAGAAAAGGTTGACTAAAGAATAATATTAAGTAATATTCATATTTAATAACTAATTAATAATAACTCTTTAAAAAATGCCACATTCTCGTCCTACCTACATGTTCTACTACTGGAATGTGTTGCTATTTAAATACCTTAAACCCAGATTTTTGTGCTTTTTGATTTTTGATGATACAAATATCATCATCCCTGTCAAATTTCCATCAACATTCAAAAACAAAACCAAAATCTAAAAGGTACATATATTACAGGTGTGTTAGGCTTGATAATAGAGAGCAGTATGAGAACTTAAAACATCCGTAATCAAGTTGGATACTAAGCCATAGATTCCTTGAGAAGATAAAACTGAATCAGTTATTTATATTCAGGTACTCAATATAGAGAGAACATGTTCACATGCATTTGGAAAAAAATTAAGGTTTTGGGAATGTCAGGAAAGTCCTTGTCTGTATCCTTGAATTAGAAACAGCTCACAATCCAGATCTAGACACACGAGGTGTGTGAGATAATATTTCAGATATATATTGAGTGGCAGCTGTGAATTAAGACAGAGACTAGAGGGATTTACTGAAAATGGTCCAGTTTTTCATTATCACTGCTCTAGGAGCAGATTTTCCTCCTCATGCTCCAGTGCTAAGACGCTATAGCAGAGCTCCAGTAAACCAGCCTCCATAGAGAGTGAGTAATGCCCAAAGGCCATCTGCTGCTGTCGCTGTGAACAGAAGAAACGACCCCAGCTCCAGCAACGGAAACTTCCCACTCACTTTACAACCACTGTTCACTTCTACATGCCATTTGGTTCTCATTAAGACGCACACGCGCACGCTAGCACACACAAATCACATCTAACCATCCGATAAACAAACAGCCATTTGTAAGCAATAAAACCCCTCATTCAATCTTCAAGCGACTTCCATGTTTATTTTACATTTTATTTCCCACCAAAACTCACATCCATGTTCAGGATCGTACTGTAAACACGATGAAAGAGGAGGACAGCCACATAAAAATATGTACTAGTTCAAAAAATGAGACAGCTGGAACCAAGCAAAGTCATTTACCACAACTCTTTTAGATACTGGAGCCCAATCAAACCAAGCAAGCCATACAATCTCTTAATTCAGACACAGTCTATGGCACACGTATTTACTCTTTGGTTAGGCTGGATACAGGAAAAAGATGGTTCCTGCAGAGACTGTTTAAGCTGAATAAATGAAAACAGTACATGGTGTTCTGTACAGGGAAACCCCCCTCCCCCTCCCACTCCTCCTAGATTTAATACGTTTACTACCAGACCAATTTTTTACACATGCATCTTATAACATCTGGATTTTAAACTTGGCCTTTTGTAACTAACTGAAATTTTAAAACCTGAACATTTAAAAATTGTCTAACACACACACATTTTTAAGCCTGCATTTAAACCAGATATTTCTAATATATTATTTGCATTTTTTAAAAACTAATTTTCCCCTATTTGAATAAACATGTAGAATTACAGCCTGTATTTTTCCGAACAAGAATATATAAATGGAATTCATTCAGTTCATTCATTTTTAATCTAATCTAATAATAATGGGCTTCTTTTACCAGCATATTCTTTATTTATTTGGTATTAAGAACACTCCAAAGAAAAGTCTACGTCAGATTCATGGGGTGTCCTAAACCACAGAATTGTTTGTACCTTTGTATTTGTGAGTGTGTGTGTAGATTCTGTTCCTAATAACAAATCCAAAAAAAGAGGGACTGCTGGATTGATGGGGATTGATCTTTGTGAAAACTGTATAACCGTATTAAGTAGACTGATAGATTAAGTTTTCAGTAAAGCATTATAAATTCAGGTTCGGGTCCTGAATTAACCCTACAAGTCATTAAATATTGATGAAGGCATTTTCAGGCAAGCATTTCTGAGCTTGAGAATAATCTGTCAAATTCCCACCAAGCTTCAGTCTTTGTAGTTACCAGTAATTGGAAACACTTGAGTTAAACTAATCAAAAGGCCAACCTCCATTACTCACATGTTGTCCATCCGAGAACACAAGAAGGAGTGAAACATCAACCCCATTAAGGGCAATCAACAGAAAACAGCTATTAATCACTTAATCTACTTACGATCACACTGTTAACACCTTCAATAACAAGATGAGAACACTTTTAATCATGTCGGCTCGTAAAGAGGAGGTGAATGAATCAGTGCTGAAAGGACGTCGTATTAGCTGAGTGTTACAGCATGTGGTTCTACTGCAGCGCTCCGGTGGCCATTCTGCTCCAGTTACATAATCACCAGTAGGCCAGCTCAGTAGGTGGGCTGGCATAATAACTGCTTACAGCTTCAAACTCTAGGGTCTCACACTTGCACACACGCGCGCACACACACACATACGAATACATATACGTGTACACAAACACAGGATTTATAGGGATGAGGGTGGACAAATACAGATACTACAATTGTGTTTATTTGTGTTTCCATCTCGTAAGACTCAGTGTATTATAATCTGGGTTTTTCTTTGCAATCACAAAGGCCAAAATACAGCGGAGAGATGATTTAGCACCAGTCTAAGAAACGGACTACAGATTCAGTGTTAATTCAAGAAACACTAACAGCAATGTTGTTTTCCACACATTAATACTTCCAATGGAGATTGTAATTATTCATCGTTTTACACTGCAAAAAAATTGGCCACAAATCTAAAATCTTTTATTGTGATGCTACTGTAAGAGCATTTGAGCATTTAAACTTGTTTCCAGTAATAATGATGCTTGAAACAAGTAAAATGATCCGCTAATGGAGTAAGACAATTCCACTAGATATAATATGACCATGTCATATTCACACAGCAATCTAAAAAAAATAGATATATTGACTAGATTAATGTTTTTTGGAAATGTAGGGAATCAGACTCAGATAAGATCCTGATATCAAATGATATCTTCCCCCTGTGGCAGCACAGCCTAATGCACCGTTGCATGCTAATGGACTGCAAACATATGCAAACCTAGGACGCCGTGTTCTAGTCTCTAGAGCGTACAGTATGATCAGGTTACTACGTGTAGAGCCAGGCATGCAGCAACATGCTGATACAGTAAGCGTGTCACTGACATGTGTCTGTGTGTATATACACTGTGAGGTGAGGGTGGGGAAGTTTGAGCATACTACAAGGAACCAAATGAAATAGCCTCTTTAACTACAGGGACCCACAAGCTGGCCTAGACTTTCAGTTCCTCACTGTCATAGTGACATTGCTTGCATAATACATAGTTTCATCGCAGCTGTTAAATAATACATAGTAGCTGCCAGAAAATAAGCCTTGGAACTAATAACCAAAGCCTAAGCCTCCAGTGTAAGGGGTTAAACCAACTTTAAGGAAGTTGCTAGTAAAAAGCAGGTACAACTGCCAAAATCTCTGCCTCATAAAAAAGGGGAAAAAAAGGAAGAGAGCAGTTGCGAAACGCATGCTTGCAAAAAGATTTCCAAATAGATTGTGAGATTAAGTCTTAAGCGAAAAACATTCAAGCAGTTTCTCATACGTTTCATAACGGCACACACAAATCAGCGCCCAATGGACAACATTCCAATGTTAACCAGAAATAAGTGGCATGGTTTTTTAACCTACTTGCTGCAGCCGTTGCGCCACAGTGCCACAGCAAAAGGGCTTTGGCATGGTCAGGAGGCTGGTGAGGGAGCATGCCAGGTGGCAGGGCACTAGAGGTGCACCACTACAGGTGGTGGCAGAAACGAAGGGGCCGCAGTTACCTCAGCCAGGGCCATCTGCGTGTTTAGGCTTAGAGCGGTTGCCCCAGAGGAGCAGTAGTGGACAGTGCATCAAGAAGCAGATGGGGCTGGATGGAACTGGCCAAACTCCACAGAAAGGGATCAACAACACTAGGCTGTTCCCACACTTAACAACAATGGAACGCTTGGATACATCTCAGGTGGATCTTTTTTTTTGAGCATCAGAGAGCTGCAGCTGGCTAAAAGAACATTTCAGCTCAACAGTGCTAATGCAGCGCTAATGTATCTAATTATAAGTGAAAGCTAGTTGTTAGTCAGCTTTACAGTTTTACCCACTTTAGAACAATTGTCTTAAAAAGACTATTGCTAAAAATAGATACAATAGATAATAATATGTTGCAGAACTCAAAATAGCAATATCTCCAAGCCTCTTTCACCGTTCATGTCAGAAACCACCATCTAAGATTACTTAGAGCCAATATCACATTCTATTATTTTTCTTCACTAGGTGCCATAGCACACTTTTATTTTGAATTCTAAATTATTCTCTGATGTCTTTGCCTAGATGTATTTGCACACCCGTTTATAGCCCTATGATTTACACGAACTGTGCTTCCCTTTTTTTTTGTTCGTGTACGGAATGATAGATGGATGAGCTCTGCTCTGATTGGTGAATTTTGGACTGGGCCAGTTTTACTGACCACCTTTGTACTTGAAGGAGAAACAACAGTGTTTGAGGTTTACAGTGTGTCAGTTCTATGTTCTGAACTTTTTCAACTATGCCTATACAAATCTAGTCATCCAAAGCAGTATGCAAACAGTCTTCATGTTTTGAAATGTAATGGTCAGCCCTCGGTCACTACATACAGTGTATGTATGAAAACTAAACTGAAAGTCATCAAATGTTGTTTTTGTGAAACTAATGCACTTACTTGTATTTACCATAAAGCAGTTTAGTGTTGTACATTCCCATTGCATCTCTGTCAGTGTGTGTTGTTTAATGAAGCAAATATAAGGCAGACAATCAGGAGAGAATGTGTCATTAGTATATTACTTTAGTTGTAAATGTACAGTAACAAAAACAACCCCTTAAATTGCAAGGCATGAAGAGAGGTTGAAAAACCCCTAACAAGGTCATAAATGGACCTACACACAAGACAAATGTATGATTTGAACCCAATTATATCCCAATTCAAGGCATGTGTATTATTATACACATATACACATTATACATATAGACCTGCATGTGTCCATTAGGCACCTGTTCAAAACTAAAGAACTTCGAACACCAGCCTGTCTTGTCTGACTGACTGCCTTTGAGGTACAGTACGTGTAAGTATGTGTAAGTGAGCTTCTCTGCCAAACTAGTGTTTTAAATTGCTAGCGTTCTAAGCTGCTTTAAATTGACTAAAATGGCAACTACACACCTCCTCACTTTACTGAAGGTGTGCTTCTGCGTTACTCAAATATGCAGTCTGTCCACATTTTGCCCACAGAAACAAAACAAGCTGGGCTGCAGAAACTGGCTTTCCTGTCTGATCTTCTACATCAGAGTCAGTAGAGGCTTACTGTGGAGGAACACCTTCAGTGTTGATTGTATCACAAACCCGCCTACGTGTATGGAAGCCACAAACACATGGCAAGATAACAACAAGAACCAGGAAGCGAGAGAGCGAGAGAGAGAGCGAGAGAGAGAGAAAACAGGAAAGAAAAACGGATATAAGGGCACAGACTTACCTGGAGATGAGCTGAGTCATTTGTCTTCTGGTCCTCCCTACAGCAGCAGATGAAAAACGGCATTATTTTACAGATACGTTTAACTCCTATTAGGGAAAGCAAACATTTATGAAGCTAGCAGGAAAGCTGGCAGTGTGTGTGGTGTGTTGTATAGCAGGAGTCTGCAATGGAGCTCTCAACACATTCCCAGACCACCAGACAAGTGATCTACTCTCTAAACGTCATTCAGGCTCAGCAGATTCACCGTTTATGTGATTAGGCACGCTGAACAAACGACACTGTTTTATTTGTCCCTGTGCTGAACCAGCAAGGTGGTACCGACCAGTTTAGACTAGTTAAAAATGACTGAATCAGGGTTTAAAATCAGTACAAATTCTCTCCAGAAATGCTAATCAAATGTAAATGAATAAGATGTTGTTAAATAGCAGTTGTACGTATGTAGTCAGCTTTTACTCAGTACTAGAAAGAGTACTTTAGGGTTTAGGGTTAGGGTTAGGGTTAGGCAGATGAAACGCATGTCGCAGATACAAGGTCTGCAAAGAGTTACTCTCACATTACATGCTACTGATAGACACTCAATAGTTTTAATACCTGTTATCTGTCGACTCCATGCTATCTGACACGTGTCTGTCGTGTGGTCTGGATGATCTGTGGGGCTGAAGTTATGAAAAGAAAAGTCACAGCAATGAAATTATGTCCAGCAAGTACTTATTTTCATTCAGTGTGATCCTGAGTAATAACAGGTCAGCTACATAAACACAAATGGTACGTAAAGTGATCAACAATAGCATATCCTTAATCATTCTTCTTACTATTAAATCAAATTATACATGGTAACATGTGAATACATAAGGATAAATAAGGCAAGTCACTATACAATAAAAATGATGAATACAACTGAAATCTTTAAGCTAATTTTAATTGCCCATATAAAATACAATTACCAGGGAAAAATAAAAATCATTATGATAATCAATTAAAAAACATTTTGTAAAAAGAAGAAAGGAAAAGTTAAACTCCAACAGTTATAGACTGTCTGAACATGATAAGGGATTACAAGTTTAAAATCACTGGTGAGTTTTAGAGCCTCCTGTAGTGAATTCAGACACTCACTGGTGCACTAAAAGCAGATTTTCTTATATATGGAACAAAATAAGGAAATAATGTGTCAGATATTCTGAGAGACAATGCAGAATGCGGTAAATAGAATTTCCTTGTATATAAATAATGCTTCAAAAAGCTAAATTATCTAGCAATAAAATAACATCATATAAATTAAAACAAACTAAAACACCCAAAATAATCTTAAAGTAATTTTTGGAGGAATTGTGAAAATGTGAGATATTATTTATATCAACCAGATTTAAGATAATTTTACCAAAATGTTATTTCTTTTTTTTCTTTCTCACTCTGTGTGTTCCTTTATGCATTATGTGCTGCTAAGTTATTATTATTTAGTTAGTAAGTAATTTATTTATTTACTGCTGACAAATACCAGGTAACAAACACGGGTGCATAACAGAAGAACACCAGAGTAAATTGGAAACACATGAATATCATGTGCTGTCTGTCTGGGTTCCCCCCTCCAGATAGCTAAGGGTTTTCTTGCATTCATAGTTTAGGCAAAGGAGAACATGACACTCTGTTGCATCAGCTTAAGGAGCACACTGCACTCTTTCACCCCACCACTCATATTTCAGTCATTACTGGCATTATAGATCCATCAAGCACTATCATACGTGTGACAGGAGTGTCTCCTGGCAGCCCCAGCATTACATAACCCCTGTAAAGGAGCAGCCTAACTTCATTACTGTGGAGCTATGCGAACTCTTTCCAAACTCCTGCCGGCAGGTTCTATTGCATCTGAGCTTTTATACTGCAGAATAGTGTCGTTTAGAGCAACATAGACATGATATAAACACAAGGGATGGATGTTTTTTTTTTTCCTACTGATGGAGACAGCAGGTTGAGTCCTCAGTATGCAATTTTCACTGTGTTTCTAAGTGTACATAAGGATAGTGGGTTCAGTTTCCACACAGCTCCATGATCAGATTACTCCCTGTACCGCACGTAAACATTTAGCCTATCAGATGAAAACTATCTCTACACCATAGTCACAAACCTTCCATACAGCTACACTGCTACGGAACAAAACAAAACAAAAAGCCTTTAGTTCAAACTCTATATTCGTTAAAGCATACAAGGTTAAGGGCACAGCTTATACGCCATGTGAATTGCATTTCTGTGCATATGCATTTAATGGAAGGTTGAGTTAAAATGGGTGAAGATATCAAAAGGTGTATACTAGCAATAAACCAATATGAGGATTATGGATCAAAGCAGATATCGTCTGGTACATTAACAATTATGAAACAAAGACAAATAAATAAAATATAGGCATTGTAGCACAGTAGCTCGGTGCTGCTTATATTCTGTCTGATTTTGCAAAGGTTTGAGCAAGTAGCGGAGGTAGCCGAGGCCAGCAAGTAGCGGAGGCCAGCCTTGAGTGAAATTCTCCTATACCCAGTATAAGCTAACAGTCATATCTCAAAAGCATGATGATTGCATACCACAGTGGCAAGATGAAGGCAAAGGCCTTTAACATGTGCCAAAAGAATATTTACCAGCAAAAATAACACTTTATTCAGCTG
This sequence comes from Prochilodus magdalenae, assembly GCA_024036415.1. NCBI lineage: Eukaryota > Metazoa > Chordata > Actinopteri > Characiformes > Prochilodontidae > Prochilodus > Prochilodus magdalenae. Next base: position 280,480 of record JAMWET010004999.1, read on the forward strand.
TAAGTGTGTAATATGCAACTTAATCTGGATTGGAATTACACCTCTTAGGAGTGTTTTAGTCTAAAACTTGTAATATATCATTTCAGATATGGCGTTATCATCCGCCACTGTGTCATTCTGCCTCACAGTGTGGTTAGAACACAGTTCTCTCTAAGCAGTTAGCCTGCTTAGCTGCAGCTGTTATAAACTGTTTTGGACACAGCATTAAGGCCCATTTCATACTGCCAGTTCTTGTGTGTATTTGGCCTGTGGCCTCTCTCCTCAGTTACGTTGCCCGTGGGGACATTTCTGATGCCGCCTGATGCATGTCTGACCATGGCTCTGAGCACAGCCATCTCATCTGTTTATCAGTCAAAGTTGCACCCAGCAATAACTTACACACCCACACACACACACTCCACCAGCTAATAAACAGAAGTCACTAGGACCTCCTTGCCTCAGATAAAAGCTCACAGTAATTGAGGCATTATTATCTTGCCTGCAATTTAGCTAGAATGTTCTACAGGGAAGCGTGACACACTGTTACCCTTGTGCCTGAGACAGGGATTGTGGGATTGCTGGTATAAATAAGGTATTTTACCCAGGGTCTGTTTTTCCCATCATTCTCTGTCTCACATCACATTTCTAATCGCAACCGCTATCTTACTCTGCAGCCGTCAATTACCAGGACTGACTCACTGCTCTTAAGAACAGTGCTGAGGGTACAAGGAGATAAACTAGTTGACCCATCAGATTTACTGCGGGCGACTTTCTGGTGAAGAAAGGACGTTTTTGAGAGTTTTTGTTGTTGAGCTAGTCTCAAGACATCATCTCAAAACAAAGGTTGATCTGTTAATAGGCTAGCAGTTCAGAGGCGTCCAGTCGTGTCTTCAAACGCCCAGTGTAGTAGATTTTCATTCTATTAAACATAAGAACGACTTATTCTACTTGTTTAACGGGTTGGTCTCAAACAACTGACGTGTGCTCCTACTTGGAATGTTGAAATGAAAGCTTGCAGCCGTGCCAACACTTTGCAGATGATGCAAAGACTGGACACCCCAGGTCTAACTGGAGAAACAGCTGTCACAATGACTTGATTTAAAAATAATAATAAATACCATCAGTGAAATAGCTAAGGTGGCCGTTTGCAGGAATATAATTAAAGGTTAAAATTTTATTTTATTTTCACATGTGAAGTCGGGTTTCAGAAAGGTTTTGTTCCAGTAGCAACAGTATATAAACACTGTGTGGCACAAAATATGTATAAATGAGTGCATAAATTAAGTTTTTTTCAAAAGATATATTAAATATTACATTTCTTATAGTTCAGTTCAACGTAATCATGCAGTCTTTACCCAATATAAAGGGAAGCTTGTGTTGAAAGATACAAGACAAGATTTTTTTATTTTTCTATTAAACTGTTTTCAGAACTGTAATTTCTGAGAAAGTTTTTTTGCTTTGTTATAGTTATTTCAGACCACTTTCATCGTTTATTAAATCAACGGACCAAAAGAGAGAAAGCCAGAGAAGCTCTGAGGTAGACAGAGAACAGTACTCACAGAAGGTGAGTCTTGGTTGTGGGACACCTCGCTGAGGGTAGGGCTGTGTTTCGGCTTCCTCGGCCTTGTGCCGTCCTGAGCAGTGGCTGGTCTCCTCTCCTCCTCCTCGGTGGTATTAATGCCAACGCTGGCACTCAGGTCATGAAAAGGAATGTTCTCCTTATTGATGTCATCCCTAAGAAAAAGGACAGATCTGCTTTCGGGAATACGGACAGCACAAGGCAAGTTCAGCAAAGCCTCTACTTCTCTACGTGAAGAAGGGTCAGGCAGAGCATAAGCGAGCAGGACATGCTAATTCCCCAGCTACTTATAGCAGATAGTAATGTTTATCTGCACCCTCATCCCACCCTGACGTTCGGATGAGCCGGTGTCACTGAGCACAACTGCTTTGCTTCTAATCTCATGTTTTTGGTCTCCTTTGCTGTTGTGCCCTTGTCAGCAGGATCAGTGAGGCTCTGAGACGATCCCCCACAGAGACAGGCGTGATAGGGAGATGTGGAAAGGAGGAAGGGGTCAAACAGATGGACAGCAGGACCCCATCCCAGGCTAGGTAATAACACAGGCTACAAACTAACCTCTGTGAACTAAGACTAATGGTATATGCAGACTCCGAAATGTGCACATCACAATCGTAATTCCTAGTTGTTTACCTTTAGGGGAATCAGGAACATGTGTCATATGAATAAATATGATTATTATATGGATATGATGAATCTCTCAGATGAATCTGAGACGGACTAAAGCCATCTTATTTATGGTGGTGTCAAAGAATGAATTGGCTGTATTGGCAACAGGGAATTTGAGCTCAAGTTCACCACCACTTTCCTGCCCCTTTCAAAAGCAACCTTCTTGTAATAAAACCTTCTAGTCTGATGATGAGGCATAACAGTTAGTGACACCAATAAGGACATTTACTTATATGTATATGTTTTCTCCATCTCCTAGCACATAGTAAGCTCATGGGTTCAGAGGGGATGTTGTCATGGTTGGCTGTGGGAATGGTCTTAATAATTAATCAAGGGGAGCTCTTACCTGCATTTTTCCCGATTCTCCTCCAGCTCTCGCTGCTGTCGCCTTCTCTGGCGAGCCGTTGTCATAGGAGACGAGGAATGGCCAGCTGACTCAGAGCCCTGTGGTGAACTTTGACCCGCCTGCATGTGGACATCAAAGAGATGCTGTTCCACCGTAGAGCGGATCGTCTTTTCCAAATAACTACAGGAACAGAGTGCGAGAATGAGAGAGGGACAAAGACATCAGCACACACTTCCATTCTCAAAACCATGCCTACACTGAATCTCATCTCATCTACTCAAATGATTAGGGTGAATCATCTGTAACAATGACTTAATTAGGCAGAATACATTATCAGGAGATGGTGCTATCATGTTGAGTCACTGTATGACCACTTACTGTGCTAAGTCAGGCCTGCTATGACCAGGAGAGAGCTGAGAGCTGGAATGGAGAGGATACAGAACATGTTACACATTGTACCATAAAGAGGAAAGTCATGTTAAACATCACTGTTAACTGAGCTTCTACACACATCCAAAATCCATACAACATTCTGAACTGGAGAAGGAGTCTGACTGTGTTTCGTTGTACTGTACAACCCTGTATTGGTATAATGACAATAAAGTTGAATTGAATTGAATTGAAAAACATAAACACACTTTATGTCGATATTTGATGGTGCAATTGTTGCACTACAGAAGAGGGGTCTTTAAAACTCATGCTGGTCTACTGTGCTAAAATAGCTGCTTTGCTGCATTTTATTTATTCATCTGCATTTCTAATCCTTTAGAGATGCATGTTTTATTCATTTGATGCAGGTGGGTCTCGTTCCAGGTTCTACCTTTTGTAAATGTTTACATATCAGCATCTGTATTTGCAGATATGCAAAAACTGCTTTCGGCCTCGGACTACAATTTCTATTTCGAACCACATTCGGAGGTGTTCAGAGGCAGGTCTTCACCACATTCAATGCAGAATAAATAGAAAGTGTTTTCTGTTTCTGCAAACAATTTAGCAAGTGATAATACATCGGCTGTGGGCTGAGAAGCAGGAGGGAGGATAGAAGAAAGACACATAAGATGAAGACTCTGCAGGTTTAGGGTTATCCCCAAAGTCAATCAAGTTCATGATGAAAGTATACAGGACAAGCTTGTCAATTCATAGTGTAAAGGCCCATGGAAGTAAAATGAAAACATGTCGTAATGCGGTTTTTGCATAGAAAGGAAAAGTGCAAATGGAATCCAGTCAAAGTTTATACATGGAATCTGGTTATGAAACGCAATGTGCAAGAAAAACAAGCTCTTATTTAACCACATGATCTGATGTCCAAACAGCCCGCATCTAGGCGCATGATATATGGAGGCCAACATACTGTACTTTTCGGTAATTATCTGCATTACAGCCCCAGTTCAGAAAGGTTGGGACAGTATTTAAAACGTGAAAAAGACACAGTGTTTGTTACATATGCTTCTTATATAGTTTTGCATTTCTGCTGAAAAATGCATGGACGTTTCTAGAGGCAGCACATGATCTTCATTCATACTTTTCTGCATTAATGCTGCATCACAGAAGTGTAAATGATCTTTGCCAAGGACACTGACTCTATGCCATGACAGACCCAGCTTTTGGACTTGATTGTCTTTTTTTAGTCTTTGGTCTGGAGCACACTGCCTCCATTTCTTCCAGAATAAGATCCGCAATACTGATTCATCTGACCACATTACAGGTTTCCCCATGTAATGGTTCATCCCAGATGTTTCAGAGCCTGGAGTAGTTGATGCTGCCTCTAAATCATGGTTTCTGGTGCAGTGCTGTCTAAGGGATTGGAAATCACTTGTGTTCAGCTTAGCCTTGTGCTGTTTATGTACTGTAATTGATTTCCTTGAATCATTTAATTACATTATACACTACAGAGCATATGCAAATCCCCCCAAAATTTGAAAGCATTTGTGGACAAACTTGAGATCCTCTGCACATCATTGCTCCTCAAAGCTTTTTGTGGATATTGTTTTATACCTAACGATGACTACAATCACCTATTGACATCACATCTTTGAAATCACATCACATTTTTTACTACATTACTAGCCCTAAACTTTCCCATCCCAAAATTTTTGGAATGTGTGCAGGCCTGAAATGCAGGAATGGATGTATATATGAACAAATGAAATTAAGCTGACCAACTAAAACAAAACACCTTGGGTTCATATTATCTGCAATTAAAAAGACAAAGCAAATGTAAGAAAAACTATTTTTAATTTGCATTTTCCATACTGTCCCAACCTTTTCTGATTCATGGTTGTATATTTTATGACAATAGACTATAATAAATATGCATTATTGGCCTGGTTTTGGATTATTTCGTTTATGGATAGCAGTATTGGTAGCGCCCACAACACAACAAAGTCCAGTCATATCCACAAAGGACCAGCTGGAGCATACATGGATAAAAGACTCATACGGAATCAGGTGTCCTTCTTCTTGTTTTTAAAATGGAAGTCTGCTTTACAGATAAGACTGGACACCCCTGACAACAAGGTGTCAGTTATCAGTACAGAAATTCCATATCAGTGTATCTGTAAGAGTTATCATGCAACAACTTGCTGATATGACTGTGATATGACTGTGAAAAGGCAAGTGTAGTTAGAGAGTAGTAAGCCAAGTGTGAAGCTGTAGAACATTCTGTCTCTTTTCTTCCCTCCTCTAACCGGTCCCAGGTGCGTGTCCCAGGTGTCTATACCCATCACAGCGCAGCACGGCACGAGGTTTGACAGCACATGTAGATGAGCTGGTTGGCTTTGTTTTCTTGCACAGTCACGTACGCCAAAGGAGTGGCTGGAATCTTCCACAAGCAGTTCCCATCACTGTACAAATTAGTGCCATTGTACTGGATACCAGCGTAGGTTTGCCAGAGGGGACAAAATTTCTACTAGAGGACTGATTCAACTGAACAAGTTAAATCATCTTCTCATCTTTACAGCAGAAATCACTAAATACATTCTCCAGCATAATTTTCCATGATATATTTATATAGACAACTTTGCCATACTGTTCTTTAAGACAAAACACAGTGATGATGAACAGGCAGTGGGACCAATTAGACTGAAATCCGATCATTACACTAATAATGCTAATGATAATGCATCCAGCCGTCTTTGCAGAACTCAGAATGACTGGAATTAAAACTAAGGCCATCGCTGCTACCTGTGGTTCTCCATAAACATGTCAGTTTACAGTGACAGCACTGCGTTGTGGGAAACAGACTGAACAGCAAACAGATGATGGAACAGAAACAGGCGATTATAACAGATGAGAGAGATTACAACAGCTCAAAAAGACCAGTCAAATCACTAGGCAGAACTGATCCGAGCAGAGCTGCTTTTTATCACGATGGCCGACTTTTGCCATGAAGCCTTAAAGCCTTTGCTCTCAGCCTGTTCTGAGGCAAAGATTGGGTGCGCTCATAAAAGGGTCAAGGCTGTGTCCTATAAAAAATTATGACAGTCAAGACCTGAAACTATGCTTGGAGTACAAGTCAAGACGTCAGACACTTACACTCTGTACCTGAGACATTAACTGGGCACAGTTACCGAGGCGTCAGGAACAAGGTTACATACATAATAGTGCAGCGCCTCGGAGACGTAACATTCTCCAGTACAAATAAGCTCTCAGTGTCACAGAGCTCCAATGTCAGATTTGCTCCATTAATCTTATAATCAGAGCTTAGAGACGTCTTTACCAATACTGAAAGTGTTGTTACTTCAACAAAAGACCGCAGGCAAATCAAATACATTTCTCAGGTCAGATCTTTTAAGATGAGTGTCCGCACTGTTACATGCAAGTGATGGGTTTGAATTGCGTCCAGACCTCAGCAACCTCTCTGCATGGGATGCTGTGGTAACGCTGTAGGCGTCAGAACCTACATGGCGAATCCCAGAACTTCCTTTACTCCGGATTTGATTTGAGTGGCCAGACTTACGTATAAAAATCTGATTGAAATTTCATTTCAAACCATCTCTAAACGTGATTTTCAAAAACTGGATTTCATGGGTTTCTATTTTTTTGCTGTCCAGACTATTAAAACCCAATCTGGAAGCAATCAGGATATGCCAAAATGTTGCATTTGGATTTGGGTTAGTCTGAACAAGGCCTTAAAACAGCCAGCATCTATCAGCAAGTTTGTTAGGCTCTGTTGTTCTCTTTTTGGGATCCTCTTAGATTTAAAAAAAAATTAAAAACTTTAAAATCAAATGCTAAAATGCCAACATTTTACTGAAATGGCAAGTTTTATTATGTAAAACTACTCAAAATTTACTTACAATTTACTTAAGCACAAAAACGTAAATTGGAACAAGTGTAGACTGAACCTAAATGTAAAACATTATGACAGTATTTTAATGTGTAAAAAGATATTCAGAAATTTTGGCATGGTTAAAAAAACTGTAATTATGTACAATGGTGTATGTACATATGTCATTACATTACTATAAATAGACGATTAGCACCAATGTAGAATCATATTATGCATGTACCTGCAACAAAATGCATTGTAAATATTGAAATTTTGTCGATGTCATTTCAAACTTTCTAACTTGTCACTACCTGATTTACCCACGTGATCGGCGTGACCTTACTGTCCTCTGCCCAACAAACTTGTCTGTCCTTTAACATGTAACAAATGGGGCAATATTTTTTACAGCAGCGCACAGCATTTTATTCCACAAAAAGCCTGATCACAGTGACTCAGCTAGTGGGGCTCAGGGGAGATTATCAGCTGTTATGTCTGGTCTATTTTTAAACTATTCCCGCACGATGATGGTTACGATAACTCTGCTCTGTTACACAGACAGACCTTGTAACAAGCTGCAGGAAATGACTCCACTATCTAAAATGGTGACATTGCTTCGCACACTTGAATAAACAGTGACTCTAGACATGTCTTCTCAGGCTCACAGTAATGTGAAGTCAATGTACTCCTCAGGGCCGCTGCCTTGGAGTTGTCCTGTTTATGGCCAGCTGTGGTCTCTTAAAGCAGCTCAGGATGAATCATTCAGGTGGTATCAGTCTCCAGGAAAAGGCTCATCTGAGGTAAAAAGTCGGATCACCTGTTTGAATGAGCTAGGGGTCTGAGCATACAACAAAGCCGGCCTTGGTTGTGTAACACTGGGTGGGTATCTTGAGATATCAGTCAAGGCAACTGTGGTCAAGGTCTCAGAAACCAGAAAGTGACCGGGTAGATACAAGGTCTGCTATCTGATGTCTGGGATGAGTGGGCTATGAATAGAGAGCACTTTGGACTTCCAGAACGGTCAGGGTCAGAAACTCCTTAACTTGAACTCAAAGAGTTCAGTCGGGGATATGGAGAAGCATAGTACATAAAGCATCAGACAGAAATAAGTATAGGAGAGTCAGATATATATATTCCAGTTTGTCTAGATGTATATAAAAGTACATTATCATAAATAACCTTCATTTATGACACTATCCAGATATTCATTGTAGGCCACATCGTATACCCTTAGCTAAACAACATTTAAAAGGAAACTAAAACAGCTTAATGATTTAGCATGAATCAGAAGACGGTATTTAGCTTTTACAGCCTCATTGAGCTAGACTGTACATGGTATAACATCTGACTATTGTGCACAGCCCTACTTCAATAGATACATCAATCATTAAACTATTATAAGCTCTCCAATCCCAAACACAGACCTGGGCACAGCATGTACTAACTTATCTAATGAAACTGTTGTTTGATTGGCTCATAGAGAAAAACATGATAAGATTTGTATTGAGCTGGTGTTCGAGATAAACAAACAAGCAAACAAAATGATAGAAAGGAACAAGCCTCATAAACAGCTTAACAACTAACTAGCAGTCTCTCGAGCGCACACACACACGCGAACGCACACCCACACACACATAAAACACAGTTCACCCAAACAGTTAAAAAGGGGCATTTTAAACGTTGTAAACATTTAACATATTGTCTGTTTATGAAGTCTCTCAAAAGCATTATAGCATGTAAGGTGAATCTAATCTTTGAACATTTCCATCTGTTATGGTCATATTGTGTATCCTATACATCTGCACCTGGATATTTATGAAAAGTGTATTTTATATTATATACACTACCATCAAGTAAAGAGTTGGACAAATAGTCACACCTAGAAGGAATCAACGAACAGGAATGAGACTTGGTGGGTAGGTCTGACATTGTAAGACATGCGAATGATTCACAGCGTGGTGTCCTATCACACTGTCATGGGGTGACTCAGAATGGCAGCAGCATTTTCAGTCCGGCCTCTGTCTTGGTGGAGATGACCAATAATTCTGTGTGCGGAGGCACCTTGGTCAGCGTCAAGATGAACAGCTTGTTGTCATGTGTCACATGTGAGATAAGAGAGCCTATAATATTCCACAAATTTGCAGTCCAAAAGACCTTGTGTTACTCCACCTCGACTTCTACAGTAAAATCTGCAGGAACTGTGTGAGAATGTTTATATGCTAAGAGATACTAAGAGACAGGACTACTGTATGTGAAGCTCAATAAATATTGCTCATATCAGTCTAAATTTATCATCATTTATTGTTCCTGGTAACCTTTATCTTCCTTCCCTACAGCATTGCAATCCAACATTTCCTTCTGGGTACTGGGAACTATTCTTTTAATGATGAGTGTGAATATATATATATCATTATAATTATTATTATTAAAATAGCAGCTATGTGACCTATTTCATGTGGCTATTTCAAGTGCAAACTGCAATAAGCCAGTTTATCAAAACACCCTTATAACTTACATGCTGTTAAGTCATCCTAATTATTCTTTTGCTGATTAGATATTCTAATAAGAGTAGTTAGGAATATCAAACTATCCTACCTGTAGTTTCAAGGCCGGGCTTCCTGTTTGCCAGGTTATTATTAAAATTTTCCTGTTCCGCCTTAAATGATGCAGCAGTTACATTCTGGAACCTGAGGCGTTACAATACTTTTGCACTATTTAGGTGGAACAGGAAGTTGGCAATCAAAAAGTGACTTCAACTTTATAGTTTTAAAGGGGGTGAGATTTTTTTTTATTAAAGTGAGGTTATCAAAATATCCTACCCAGAGGTTTATGTACAGATTTCAACAAGGTAGTACAACTGATCAGAAGACATTGGAGTGACGGATCATCACGAAGATACATGGGAAGTGTTGCCCCCTTTCGCAGTGAATTTGTTTCTTCCTGTTTTATAGACAGGCCGACACTTCAACCAAATATACCTCTGCATTCTTATAAAAGCTTTCACTCTAGCTTTCACCATGTTTCCTATAAGATCTATTTATTCATATTGTATTATTAGTATGGTGAGCACAATTATCCATGACAAAAGCACAATATTTTAATTTGGACTATGAGTATTACATAAAGAAAGCATAAACACAAAGCATTTGGTCTCCATTCCTTAGTAATACAAACACTCTACATAAACCTCCAGCCTAACTGTTCAGGTAATCCACTTTTATGGAGTAGTCACCTATTAGACAGGATTAGACACATCCACCTGTCAACACTGAGCCAGCTTGCCACAAATCCACAAAAGGAAAAAAATGCTGCTCTCAGCCAGCAAAGAAAAGGCCTGGAAATCAATTTCTACTGCTCTACTGCCAGCACTGCACATAAAACACCAGCAGTGGCCAACTAGAATTATTTTAAAGTAATACTGAAAGATATCTGTACTGCATTTTTAGAAATGCACAAGATTATTCCAAACATGACTTCCAGAGTCCTCCTTCCAGACTGACGACATACTGAACACACCACTATCTGTATATATATGTATTTTTGCTCCAATATGCATTTGTGAGACAGGATTTGAAAGTCAGGCTTCCACTGTAAATCATTTTACCTGGTGTACTGTTGGATTTATCTAAAAGGGTTGTGAAGACTCTACATGGTCAGAGACTACAAAAACACCATTTTCACATATTTATGCTACCCAAGAAACATTCGGCATCATTCAGTGCCATCTGTTTTATCCTCGTCTTATCAGTAAGGATTGGAGTTCACTGTATCCTCCACTGCCAATGACATTAAAGCCAGCTGACCAGTGACAGCATTCTGCAGGGTAGCAAACCTGACATAAGGAGAACACTAGGATGTCCTGGAATTAAGGTAGAGCCCGAGTATGCTCCTGAAAACTATTCTGTCCAAGAGACATCTGGTGACAAGCCTGCCAGGGAGGAGCGTTGGCAACATCAACATGAGAGAGAATAATCACACATCAGCAGAGTTGTCAGAGCAGGTTTAAATACCAACTACTGCAAGGTTGGATGGTTGCCTAAAGAAACTTTCAGTGAATGGTCCTTTAGAGAAAGATGAATGTGAATGTTCCCGTGTAAAGAACCATGCAAGCTTAAAGAAGTTTCTTTAGCAATTATCTTCCTTCTCAGAGCCATTTATATAGGAGTTTTTACTTATGAGAGTGTAAAATTATTATAATTATGTACTGTAACTTAGAGGTCTGTCCTGGACTGATGTTTAAGTCACATTCCCACCTACTCACGCTAGAATCCAGGACTACATTTTCAAAAAAATTTAAAAAAATGTGTGGCATGCTATTGGGCATGCTATCAACACCCCACCCCTACTGCAAAATCTGCAGGAACTGTGTGAGAATATTCAAGATGCACGGGATGGATTACTATAGGACACCATTATTGTTCCTGCTAACCTCCCTTTCCAATAGTATTGCAATTGGAAAGTTCCCTCTGGGTGCAGCTATTTTTTAACTTGAGTGTAAATGATTTTCTCCTGAACCAGTCATGACTGCCATCTATCAGACTTGCTTATAGTGGGTTTAAATGTGGCATAAATGCCTTTCTTAAGACCACATTCCGCAGCTGAGGCCGACTGACCGTCTACAGCCATTTCTGCAACACAATAAGACAATTCAGGTGTTGATCACATAACTGGCTGTTTAGTAACTATTAAGAATAAGTTCATTAGTTTCTTATTGAAAGCTGATCTTCTTATGATAACTATGTTCATTATTTTGTGATTATTATCCTTTTGTATATTTATTAATCTTTCTACACATATATGTTGTTTCTCTCTTGCACGCTTCCACGCATGACATTGAAATTTAGTCCCGTTCCATACAGTTGTGATCTATGACTTCTAATTAGGCTGAATAAGGTCAACTCAGAACGGCAGGTATAACCCAATGATACTCCTGTCCCACATTTCAGTGTATCTCTCATATCAGAATGCTGAGTCACAAAATTACCACAATGACTAGACACCAAAGTATGGACTGCTTTAAGCAAGAACCATGGATTCCGAACACATGTGTGTGCCAAGAGAAAAGCAGGTATCTCACCACTACTAAAATGTGCATGTGTAAAAACCTGTTATCATCTGTGGTTAATGGAGGAGAACCGAAGCAGTGCGAAGGGAAAGTACTCTAAGTTGGGACCAACTTTGGCATTTCTCTAAAAGCTGAGAACACAGTGTCCATGTTCTCGGAACCTAAGACATGCATCATCAGCACTGGACTTTTCTAACTGATCCGAGACCTGTTTATACTACTACAGCTACAGCTCTACTGCTCTGCTGTATGTTTGTGTTTGTGTTATTGAAGTGGTCATGGTTAAGGCTGGGGTGCAGAGAAGAACTTGCTCAATGGGCTTCAAAAGTGGAACATCCTGACTAAACTGTCCCATCGGCTAAAGAGAAACCCTGGATTGTATTTCTGTGGTTTATGGCAGGGTGATAAACAGCAAGAGTGTGTCCCACGTGTTCTGTGTTAGGTAAACACAGTGGAGCTGTAAATAGTGAAACGTGTGAAAGGTCACCTACCAAAATACAGAGCTGATGCAAGTCTATGAGTCATCACAAACAGGAAATGATGAAATTCCCAGGGTGACTGTTTGATTTTGGACTGTGCTAATGCACGTCTAGACCGATGTGATGTTTCACCATGTTGCACTTATCAAACATTGATCAAAGGTTCAGCTCAGTCCTCAGTATAAAAGACTAAACAAACACAGATAATCTGTATTTTTATATTGTTTATAATAATTAAACCTTGGGCTGGGTGGAACATGACTAATCTATTTTAATATTTGACCTCTTTCTGTAATGCTGGTCATTTGTCATGGAGCTTAATAAGGACAATAACAGGCTCAGTAACATGCTGCACTCTGAAAACGCCACACGCATTTGGCCAAAAACACAACAGCAGAGTCCAACTGTTGCATGTGCAGAGTACGTCCTTTGCCTGCTTGATGAGTAAAAGCAATTCGTAGTGAGTTGCACTGAGAGACATTGTAAAAACACCTGCTCTTTTTCATCTCCTTCAATGAATGTGTTTTGACAGTGGGGAATTAAAACTGGATGACAAAAAAAAGGTGGGAAAATCAGAGTGAGATATGAAGCATGAGAAAAAAAGAGAGAAAGATCAAGGGTTACAGATAGAGAGAGAGAGAGAGAGAGATGCAGCAGGTTAGAACGTGAGGGGAAAAAAAGGAAAGAATCTGAGAAAAGCTCAGAGATAAAGTGGCAGCCTACCTGACATAGAAGGGAGATATTGGCCTCTCGTCCTCTTGAGAGCTGCAACAGGATGACAAAACAAAAACAAGGGTTAGGATCATGCAGCAGCATGACATAAACAGACCAGCATTTGCTAGACGATTCAAAACATTGTTCTGAAGCACATGGGACTGAGAGTCTCCGAGTGGCTTTTGTCTGGGGAACAATGAGTGCCTAGTGCCCCAGTTCAATGCCTTTGTGCAGCTTGTCTCCAGTAATTACTATAGCCAGAGAGAGCCATGCAGCACACAGTGGAGCTGTGCCAAAAGCACATGATAAATTATGCAACGCTAAAAAGCATCTACACTGCTTAACACACAGCGAGAGCCTCATTATTTAACTCTTACGGTATTCATAAGTATTTAGTATTTAGACTTTGAACACTGTAGGTGCTAATACATCTGTTTAGGTGGTAATATATACATTTAGGTGTTCATTCAACATTATAGTTCATCATTCAAGACTATACGTCATCATTAGACACTACAGATCATCATTCAACTCTGAAATTCATGACTACACAACACAACTCATCATTCAGTCCCAAAAGTATTCAATCAGCAGCTTAGGCCATAATTCAACACTATTGGTCATCATTCAAAACAACTACAGGCAGAGATCTAGAAGTGCTGAGGGAATATAACAATGATCTAGCTCAGGAGTGAACAAACACTGGAAGCCACCATTCAACACTGAAAGTCTATATGTAATACTATAGGTCATAAGTCAACACTACAGGTCATTGTTCAACGCTAAAGATCATTCATCACTGTAGGTAATCATACATCCTTATGGATTGTCATTTAACAGTACAGGTCATCATTAAACACTGTAGATCATCATTTAACACTGCACATCTTTAATCTTACAACACTATATGCTATCATAAAAGGTCACTTCTCGACACAAAAGGTCGTCTTTCAATATTCAATACTCTAGGTCACCACTCAATCCAGTAGATCATCTTTCAATACTACAGGTCATCATTTAACCCTTCAACTCTACAAGTCATCACTCAGCATTAGGTGCTCACATAAACTTGCAGATGTTAATGTGGCACTGGAGGTCCTGATTCAGTTCTTTGAATGTTTAACATTGATCCGTTTTTGGTGAATGTCCTACTATTTTTAAAGCTACTTACAAGCTCTTAATATATCTTAATAACAGCACGACCATGTGGAAGGCAAGATATTATTTAATTCATACATAGGCTTTTTATTTCCAAAGCACTTTCACCGAACATAGTCACTGCACATATATGTAAAAGTCTTTGACTACAGATGGCTTCATATTGTGGCCTGTAGTGTTGTTAGAGGTAGGGAAACACTGAAGAGAGTGAGATTTATCATAATATAGGGGTCTATAGGGTCTTCTATAAACAAACATTATTCTTATTATATTGTCAATACACGGCCCTAGTAGACAGCTGTAAGTGTTTAAACGAATACAATACTAATCCAGCCCAGGAAGTAACCAACACAAAAAGGAAATTAATCTTAAAAATGGGCAAGAAGGTTAATGTTAGCGTGAATTGGTGTCTAAGGGCCTGTATGTAGGCTCCGGTTATATCAGTTGTTAATCGTGATTGTAATATTGGGCTTTACTATGCTGATCCCAAAAGTCTTTGTGATTTTGGAAGAATAATCACATTCATATTTTTTCATCATGATTGAAAGCAGGTCATGTACCTCTACATATATATTAAAAATGTATCTATGTGTTACATACATCTATAAACATATGGTTAAGTATATATACAAAAAAAAGACATGATTAATTATCCTGCAGTTTAAGTAATTAAATCAGTCAATTAGTACTACACGTTTAAGGTTTTTAATTGACACCAAGCACTGCTGTCAGGCCCTTGGGGAAAATGCTTACAATCATATTGCTATAGGAGTGTTGTGACATGGAACTTTAGAATTAGTCTGAGATGGAAGACAGACAAAACAATAGAAGTGTGCTAATGCATTGTTAAGATCTAGTCACTTGGCATGCTACATTGAGAAATACGTGCCACTCCTTCACGTAGGCCATCGTTACAGTTGTGTGCGTGTGGATGGGGAGGTGCAAGAGAACAAGTTAAATACTCTGTGCTTCAACTGCCTACCACTAAGGATTTAGGTCCTGCTCACAGAAGAATGAAAAAGGGGGCCAAGGTTCAAGCAACTTCAAAAAGCTCACCACGCGACTCCCTGTGCTACAGAACTCATGAATGTAATTTGCATATATGTCTGTGTGTGTGTGTATATGTATGTATGTATGTATGTGTGTGCAGGACTACTGTTCCCACCCACAAAAAGACCCAACAAGCCAATCCTTTTTACAACAACGAGTACGTCCCATTCTGAAATCTCCTGGGTATTATGGTACCAAAGCGTACGGGAAGTTGCACAATGTTTTGGCATTCCAAGGCCGTCTTAGACCATTACTTTTTCACTCTGGTAAAGTTCCTAGGTGGTGTTACAGTCTGGCGAGGGTATTAAACTACTGTGTGTACTGCTGAGAATTACAAAACGGAAATCCTGCTTACCTACTACCTTAGTGAGGGAACAATGGCATCCTTCAACAAAGCTTTGCTCGTGTACAAGTTGCAGAACAGTGACACGACGTGGATCTGTGATATTTTATCCGTAGCTTGTTGCTTTCATCTTAGTTTTTCATCATAGTTACTATCCAGGCAATGTATAGACTGTCCATTTATCAGTCACCGGCACAGCAAAAAGTGGTCGGTAATATAATGAGATTTATTATCATTATAAATGCATCTAAGCACATCAGGCTTTCTGTCATTGTAGTGACATGTTTTATTACAAAGAGAGCATAATTGGTCCTGTGTAACTAGACTTAGTGCAGTGCTGTATGTGAAATATATATAAACAAGAAATAATACTCATTTAATTCATAATTCAAACATTTTTCTGTCATTAACATATATTATACACCATGACAATTATTGCAACATTGTATATAAGTGAAGCTAAACCAACTTCCATTTCATATTAGCGTTAGCACTGTTTGATCAGACTGTGTATTTTATTCATTTATAACTGTAGAACTTATAATAATAACTTGGGGGCCCAATAATTCATATCCCTTTTAACCTCCAGTGGAATTACTGATAGTCAAAAAGAATCGGAAAATGATTTTTAAAAAAAAGGCCAGAGATGAACCAGCAGAGAAATCAAATTTTTAAATCAGTAAACACAATAAAAACTGTTTATATAACTCTGGCCATAAATTTCTTAGCTGGAGAGAGAATTCACTGGCTGATAAGCTAAGCTGGGATTCTCTGTCAGCACCTCTCATGAGCAAGCAGGCCATTTTAACGTGTGCATGCCCTGCCCCAGTGAAGAACATCAAGCCATGTCAGTGTTCCTCTCTACAAGTGACAGCAGTAGGAACAATATCCTCCTCCCTGGCTGTGTGTGCCCAGAAGAGAGGTGTGTTTGTGTAATGTTTTAATTCCATCAGTTTAAAAAAAACTGTTATGCATCATAGTCACTTGCTCTGCTGTTTTAACCAGTCCATGTCTCTCTCTCAACAAAAGGAAAACGCTGGTCATGTGAAATCTTAAGCTTTTCCCACAGATGTTGTTCCTCATCATTTATAGAGATTGTTGAAATCTGAACAGCAGTCTCACCTCCAGCTAAATTTAAGCATGCAGTGGTGCAACTGTTGATCAACAAACCAATCTGGACACGAGTCCTCTCTAATTTTGGGCCAATTTTACAAACTCTTCAAAATTTCTGTCTAAATGTTGGAGAAAGTTCTTGATGTACCTCTGGGCTTAAAGTCCTTCACAGCACTGAATCAGTACTTCAGTTTTTAATTATCTGTCATTAGCTACTGACTTATAGCTACATCGTTGGCTTTGACATAACCCTAAACATGTAGTTTATGCCACATACATAGAAGAACATAAAATATCTTTCACACCTTCATGCATATGCATTTGTAAGAACTGTTCCAAACATGGGAGGATTAGGCCAAAAACCTGAGTAAAGGAATAGAAAGTGAAGCTGAAGTTTAATCAGTGAACGAAGTTTAAGGAACATTTTGCTTGGAGTTTTCTCCACCCCCTAGAACCAGATATAATTTAACGGTAGTGTCTCAAAAGAGTATTGTTAGGAGAATATATATATATATATATATATATATATATATATATATATATATATATATATATATATACACTGCCCTTTATTTTCTCCTATCTGCCTATAACTGATTGGTTTAATCAGCATGACCATATGAAGACGCATGTGTGGCATATCTCTGCTTTTTTTGATCTAAATATCTAATCTATGCATTTCCAGCTAGGTCCAGCATCAGTGCCTGATCTTATCGGTGCTCTTTTACCCAAGGCCACACTCAAAAATCGTGTGGAAAGCCTTTCCCCGAGAGTGGAGGCTGTTACAGCAGTAAAGGGGGAAAACTCCATGTTAAAGGTTTTGAAATAAGATGTCCAAAAGCTCATATAGGAATAACGCTTGGATGTCTGAATATTACTTCATATCTGTCAAAAATGAAAACAGCTATTCTAACCATTGCTTGGTTTATGGGTTTCCTCTTACACATGTACTTCACAAAACATGATGATTAGTCACTGAATGAATCGGGTGTAGAGCAGGGAAAACACTACACTGTGCTATCCAGTAAGCTCTGGCACAGAGACAGAAAAAGCTGATGTAAAGACACACACTGTTTGCTCCACTTCATATTCCAATGGAGGGGGATACATTGGAGATGCATGTGTGGAGTTGATAGTAGCAGCACACTGCCAGGTTTCTCAGCCTGGCCTCTTTCAGTGGATTTCTTGGTAGCGTTAGCGTTACATCATCTCTTTCCATTAACTAACACAGCACTCGTTCACAGGGCTCTGTCAGAGGGATGCAGTGTTTATATTTCCACTTGCTGTGAGTCTGTATTTGGTATGACAGCGGCTCACCTTGCACTGCATACCTCATACCACTGCAAAACTGGTAAAGAAAATACAACAAATCAGATTTCAAATAAACACATGCTTACGTTTTAAGTTATCAGCACAATACTCTATATTAAAGTATATTATAGTATATTTAATACGGTTATGCAGACCTTCCACTGTGGTTTAGGAAGCAGTATGACATCCTGCGAGCTTAAGTAATTAACTGCAGCAGCCACTTTAGATGACAACGTCTGTATTTAAAAGCCACCTCGGGAGCAGAAGACCTGATGTCAAATCAGTACTTGTGGCACTGACCAGAATAAATGCATAGAGAACGGATCCAAGGTCAGTTGAGCTTTTAGAATTCCAGTGTGGTTGGTAATGGCTGCCCGTATAAGTAAACAAAAAGTTTTGTTGAGGTATTTTTATAGAAACGATTTGGGCTATTTGAGTGACTATTGGTTTCTAGTGTTTATTAGTGTTGTTGGCCTTCCAAGTCCAGTTCCCAAATTCTCCCATATCTGAGTCATTCATTTGATGTGAAATGCCCTTCTCTAGAATAATTTAGTCTACAGCACTGATAAGAAGCAGACATAATGCATTTAATGCTTCTAAAAGTTATAAAACAAATACAAAAAATATAAATTATATATATATATAGTATCAGTATAGAACAGTATAGTGAATATAGTATCCAAGGAAATATGGTTCCATATGGTTCCAGTGAACCATTTCACCCCAAACTGCTCCAAATGACTTGATGATAGTATTTGCATTCCTAGGAATGGTTTCATATTGAATATCAACTATCGCAGCCTACAAGGGCAGCAAGTGAGTATTAATGCCAAGTGTTAACTAACAGGTGTACATATGATATACTGTACCTCAGATCACTCTTCACTACACCTCCTACAGCATAGGAGCAATCTGGTACAGTAGATAGTTATACAGTAGCTGGCTTAGGACCTTCAAAAGCACTGAGAAAACCTTGCACTGAAAAAAGTAAAGCACTTTATTTATAGATGTACATAATTTCCACTCTAATAAAACATTTTATTCTGTATATTTGTCTTTCAGTTCACTTACTTTTACCAGTAACTGGTGTGATTATGTTGAAATTATGTACACAGAATACAGTTAAAGTTGAATTTGAGGTGCACTACAGCCTAATCAGAATTCAGCACCGTGGTGAAGCACCCAGACTCGTGGAACCTTATCCGTGGATGTGTGCGTACCTACTTAGTAGGTGGAGTGAACAGCTTGCTAAGGTGTTTGCTGTGTTTGTACACACCCGGTTTGGACCGGTACAGAGCTGACCTTCTGCTGACATGACATCCACACATACCTACAGAAAGTGAGAGCAAGCTGGCAGGCCGTCTAATTCAGATGAAACACATGAGAGGCCGGGGTCTATTTCAGGGAATCCAGGTATATTTGATGGGTGTCTAGTTGCTTTGTGAACTTGCCTGACATCCATATAGACATACATCCAGTGACCAAATAAAAACAACATATGCTCCTTACATCTCAAGTGCTTTTAGTCCTTATCAGATACTCCGCACAAAGCGGATATTCTCGGAAGGGCCTGCAGCAGTGCTTAAAATGTGCTCATGTGTGTTACTGGTATACAGCTGTTAGGAAAACACTCTCGCAAAGTTTCTTGGATAGTAATGATAATATGAAAAAACAATAACCTAAAATTAAATAAAATAATAATAATAAAATAATCTAAAAAATAATCCGGAAATCACAATGTATGATTTTTTAATAAGTTATTTGTGTGTTACTGTTGCAAATAAGTATTTGAACACCTGCCAATCAGCAAAAAATTCTGGCCCTCAAAGACCTGTTAGTCCGCCCCTAAAAACTCCACCTCCACTCCACTTATTATTCTAAATTAGAAGCACCTGTTTGAGGTCGTTAGCTGCATAAAGACACCTGTCCACCCCACACAATCAGTAGGACTCCAACTACTAACATGGCTAAGACCAAAGAGCTGTCCAAAGACACCAGAGACAAAATTGTTGTTTGAAGCTAAACATGACTGTCAATCTCTCTCGGACTGGGGCTCGGAAGGTTCCCCTGCTTAAATCAGCACATGTCCAGGCCCGTCTTAAGTTTGCCCATGACCATTTGGATGATCCAGAGGAGTCATGGGAGAAAGTTCTGTCAGATGTCAGATGGTCTTAATTCCACTCGCCGTGTTTGGAGGACGAAGAATGATGAGTACCATCCCAAAAACACCATCCCTACTGTGAAGCATGGGGGTGGAAGCATCATGCTTTGGGGGTGTTTTTCTGCACATGGGACAGGACGACTGCACTGTATTAAGGACAGGATGACCGGGGCCATGTATTGCGAGATTTTGGGGAACAACTTCCTTCCCTCAGTTAGAGCATTGAAGATGGGTCGTGGCTGGGTCTTCCAACATGACAATGACCCAAAGCACACAGCCAGGATAACCAAGGAGTGGCTCCGTAAGAAGCATATCAAGGTTTTGGAGTGGCCTAGCCAGTCTCCAGACCTAAACCCTATAGAAAATCTTTGGAGGGAGCTCAAACTCTGTGTTTCTCAGTGACAGCCCAGAAAAATGGCTGATCTGGAGAAGATCTGTGTGGAGGAATGGGCCAAAATCCCTGCTGCAGTGTGTGCAAACCTGGTGAAAAACTACAGGAAACGTTTGACCTCTGTAATTGCAAACAAAGGCTACTGTACCAAATGTTAACATTGATTTTCAGAGGTTCAAATACTTATTTGCAGCAGTAATACACAAATCAATTATTAAAAATTCATACATAGTAATTTCCAGGTTTTTGCACCTAAGATAAAAATTTCAGACCTCTCCATGATTTCTAAGTGGGAGAACTTGCAAAGTCGCAGAGTGTTCAAATACTTATTTTCCTGCAATTTTTTTCCATTGCAATGGCAGAACAGCTAAATATGAAACTGCTACCATACTTAGGACAAAAAATGCTTAAACAGCCTGAAAAAGGCATGATGAAATATTTACTAACACGTCAACTCACACAGGATTAATAGAATCTCTCTGTCTCGTTAATTTTAAAGTAGGTTCTGTCAGTTTTCCATTGTTAGGCATTGTTAGGTTTCCTCATGCCCGTTAGCATTAGCAACATCTTTGGTATTATAAAAAGTCTTGAGATTTGTCTGTACACTTGCATGAGCATTAGCAGTTAGCATTATATTGGTTAATTTGTTAGGCCTTCTGATTGGCTACGTCCAAAATCCCCTACTTAGACAGTACATACTAAACTGGAACAGTAACACGGTGCGGCAGTGGGCTCCTTCAGTACACAAATGTGTGGTATCCACAAACCCCAAACACAGTACCTCCGCCATCTTACCAACATCCTTTGACTGAGTCAGTATATACTGATTTTATTACCTGAAGAGGTTTTACATTTGACAGAATAATGTAAACATGCCAGTGCAATGTAAGAGTTTCACTGGAACAGAATTCTTTGTATTTTGTACTTTTTTCCTTTTTTAATCCACTGTATTTAAATTAATCTGTATTTAAATTCATTGTTTTCACAGCATTTCAGTTTTATTTCAGAATACTTAAATGTAACTTAAGATTAATTCAGCTTTAACTCCATATACCTACTGAATAATAAGCCTTGTGGGGTATAAAGGGCTAATCTGTTATTAATATTTAACTCCAATAGAACTAATAGAAAGAGATATGAAAATGATAACCAGAAGTCTGGATTGGTTTCATAAAGAATGGGTTACAGAACTGGTGATCTAGTTATAATGTGAGCTTGCTGTTAAGTTCAATGTTAACTGCCATACTGCATTAGACCTGTGGCCTATCCTTTAAATGCATTTGCTCATCTTACAAATTAAACTGAACAAACCCCCCCCCAACAACAAGCGCCACGGCTTCAGCGCTGCTATTCCAAGAGACACCTGATCTCCACAGCAGATCAGTTTTCAGCTGCTTTTAATAAGTGTGCCAGGAATCCATGTGTCTGTGGCATGCCACTAGCCAGGCTACGATACCTCTTAAAAGTTAAATGACAGCTGGATGTTCAACATACTTGTCAGCCCCATCTGAGATGGTGGGGAATATCAATCATACTAACCCAGTTCCATACAGGTGCCTCTTCATGCTAATCTGTTATGCTGAAATGTTCTGCTATAGCTATAAAGAACAGAACGTGTGGAGGGACAGCTGATTCTGAATCACCTATGCTAGTCCTTTTCCAGCCAGTGCATTTTTCCATCCTGAGAAAGAGGAACATCTGCAGTTTCCCTTTGCTGCTTTTATAGCTCTTCCATGTACCAGACGAATAGCACTTTGGCCTCTCTTCACGGTAATAAAATGTTTTTCTGTTGTTTCTGGACCACCGCACTGATGATAAGAGTGCAATTAATGATAATAACCACAATAAAACCTAATTTAATCTACAAACAGGCAGCGGTTACACATGCTAACATTTTATTTGGTTGTATTTCACTGTGGAATTCCTACTGTGGCATGTGTTACTGAGAACACTAATGATTAACCCTTTCAACTTACCTTACATTTAAAAATAAACAACATGCAGCATGCACAAGACATTGTATTCAATACAGCAAGTTGATGGATTAAAATAAGGCCTAACAAAAGGTGCTCCGGAACTAAAGAGTTCTCTTAGGAAGAACTATGTATAATACCATCAAAATCTAGAAACTGGGCCTGGATTCAACTGGATTTACAATACTGGAGAAATATTACATTTCTGCGGGTTATGGATAAAGATACTTTTATATATAGTATATAGCCCAGCATCACCTAAACAACATGCTCTTCAAATGTAATCAAAACTACACATCTATCCAAAGCTACATCTGTTCATTTATTTATAAACTGCTACAAAACATTTTTGAACACATAATTATAAAAATATATATTTACTATTTTACTATTTTATAATACTTTTATAATTATGTGTTCAAAAATGTTTTTTTTATATATATAAGAGTATGTGTAGATACGGCTGAATGAGCAGGCCAGATGTTTGCAAAGAGTGGAATGTTTGCAAGGAACCCACCTGCTCAAGGTCTCCGTGCCTCTGGCAGGGTTGGGGTCAAGAGGGGTCAGGTCCATGGTCTCAGAACGAGGGCTGATGCTCCTGTCCTGGCTGTGGAGTTGTGGATGTGCCCCTGGGCTAGAGCTCTGGTCTGGAAGCTGTGGCAAATGCTTGGAGAGAGGGAGCCCAGAAGACACAGAGGGCTGCGGAACTGACCGGAGCATTTCCTTAGCCTTTGCCTTTTTTACCTGAGAGAGAGGAAGAGAAAGAGAGAGAGAGAGAGAAACACACATCAACATGCATTAGAAGAATCCCAAGTAAACATGAGCAGTTTGGGCACTGCCCCTGCAGACTATCAGATGGCAGGCCCTTCACTCAGATTACAGCAGGCCTCACACTCCAGGATTCCTCAGCAGGAAAGAAGTGCCACATCGCAGGAGAAGAAAGAGGAAGCAGGTGATAAAAGAGGACTTAGCTCACGTTTCTCTTACCCTGCTAACAGACACTGGCTGTAACCGGCAAGAGCCAGAGACAGTAGGAAAAGTAAAAACTCTCACGCGGATGAGGGCAAGGTCAAACTCGGCTCTCCTCATTGCCTCTTGGAAAATATGAAATGCTAATACTACCCTACAATGCTAATGCTGGTGTCTTAAACTGATGTATTAACATTAAAAACAACCAAAGACAAACCGCACAGCTCTTTCTTGGATTACTAGCGTTAATAATGGAAAGCGAGTGATGCTGCTTTCCTCTCGAACACTGCAGCTGCTCAGCTGTCTGATTTTCTAACTGCTACTCTCTACCCAAATTTAGGCCATTGATTGGTAGTGCAGGAACCAATTACAAAGCATTAGGCTTCTCATCCTCACACCATACGACAAAGGGGAGGATTTGACTGAAATCTGCAATGAAACAAGGAGAAAACTCACAGAACGAACAGCGCTATTACAAAGCAAGATGAAACTAGACAAGACCATGAGCACTGTCAAAAAGTGCAGACCAAAAATAAGGCCTTTGACAGCACAAAGCTATTAAAGGCACTGTATTGATTATGACTGCTTATTTCACTGCAACAGCGTAGACAGTGGGCATTGATGTGTTAATGTGTTAATGATGCAATCACCACACAGAAATCATTGTTTTACTGAGTTGTGCCCAAAATGCATCAGCAAATTGACTGTTACAATGAACATACATGAGCTAGAAAGCGGGTCATCATTAATGCAGGTCCGTGGAGTTAGAGGAGTGTGGATCTAAAAAGATTTATATTATACATACTATCATAAACCCAAGGTGATTTTCAGTACTTTTACTGGAAAAGTCACTCTGTGAGCGCATGTGAGATATGGTAACTTAACGGAGAGCTTATGTTATCCATAGGTCCACACTGTCTATCTTCAAAAATAAACAAATGGTTCAAAGTCAAATTATGGCTTTCATCTTGTCTAAATATGTGCCAAAAAATTATGCCGGTACCTCAGGCTTTTATCAAATAGCATGTTTCGGCATATAGTCCTTACCCTGGAATTCACAGTCTTAGCTGTGACTCCAAATTCTGGAAAAATCACACCCAAACATTGACCTATTACTTCCTACTTCACCCATAAAACTTTCTGGGTAGTTTTGTGTTAAAACTGTGAAAATATGCTGTAAACATTTTTGATAACATTTTCTGTTAACATTTTGATAGGAATTTTTCAAATTTTACTATTTGATCATTTACACTATTTCCCGATATTCCCCTCATGACTCACCTGAACCCTACGGACATTCTAATTTAGAGTGAGAGCACAGCATGCACAGTCAAATCACACAAAAGCCTGCATTAGTGGCGACATTCTGCTTCTTTTCTATGGTAAAACTATTATAGCCCCTGCAAGTCACTATAAACTCTCTCCACCCTCTGTGAGTTTCTGAGCAAACACATCAGGAAAACAATCACAATGAACTATAAACAAAGTCACATGTCACTTTTGTTCGGCCTAGGTCTTCCTCTTTTGATTGATTTTCAGTAACTAACATTATCATTACCCACAATAAAACTACTAAATCCTGACCTTTATGGCACCACTTCCCTGAATAACATGGCATTTTATGCCCTTATCAAGGACAAGGAAATGCAGAAAGACAAATGCACATAAATGATCTCATATAAATCCACATTATTTTTTGTTCCTTTTAAAACCAATAAAGATAAGGCAGGTGAGGCTGGAGAACTGTAGTTTCTTCAAATATGAGAGTTTCTTCAAATATGATAAAATCAAGCACAAAAACAGTCCTCCAGCCTGAGTGGCTTTATAGATGTGGTCAGTTCTGGCAATTCAGAGAAATGAGAGCTGTGCTGAAATCCTCTTACATGCATGAATGGCTGGTCAAGGTTCTTGAGAAGTACATGGACGTCACGACACTGTGAAGTTTAGGGCATGTTTTTGTGTATTGTTTGCTTCAGTTATGTTGTGATTTATTAGAGTCCTGCTATGCTGTATTTAGCATTTAGCATTTCTTATTGCCTGGTGCACCTGATTTCAACATTTCACATTTTGGTCACTAAACATTTAGAACTGAAGTTTTTGTTGAACTCTATTTCCCTACTAACCAGCCTCTTTGGTCACAAGCCAATCAGACAAATCAGACTGTGTAAGAATTTGTTACTTGAATTACCATGCAGGGATTGTGGTCGTCCCCGTACTGAGCCGGTGTACCTGGTGCCATGGATGCTGTTCTATTGGTCAAAGTTTGTTATTATCATTCTATAAAACAAGGTGTTAACTAAGCTGTCATTACAACAGTGAAGAGTACCTAATGATAATATCCCAGACTGGATGATGTCAGCAGCGGGGACTCTTATGGCACATTGCAGAATAAAAAAAGTAACACCTTCATCATCTTGTTATTATAAGAACATATGATGTAAAAACAACATACTGTGTCATGATTATAAACAAGCAACACATTATTTGAGGAAATACTGTTGTAAAAATTACATTTGTCTTAATTCTGAGAAAGCACATTCCATAATTACTACTCTTGTAATTATGAGAAAATAAATAAATAAAACAATAAATAAATATTTTTTTGTAGTTATGACATCATTTTTACAACATATTTTTTTTATAATAACAAGATCCTTTTTACTATAATTACAATATATTAAGCTGTTTTTACAACATATATATTTAAAAATATTTATATATATTTGTTTTTTTTTGTTTGTTTGTTTTTTACCACCACAGGGGACCACCATGATAGTTCCTAAGTATGCTAATTTTTTAACAAATAATTATTTTCAAAGCTAAGCCTGACTGTTTTTTGTATGAAAACATGCTTATTCCTTGTAAATGCCACGTAGATATGTTCACCATGTTATTCTGACAACAAATTCTTGATTTTTAGCCACAAGATTGTTTGGCTTGGCCTTTTTTATTACACATTTTTAGATCTGTCCATTCCTGGTTCTGCTGCTGGGGCTGGGCTGACAAGATATGGTTTACAGAGTGGACTACAGCAGTGCAGACAAGCCTTTCTTAATTCTGTTATTATTACTCTGTATTTTATTATTCAACAAAATCAACTGGCATAAAGCCAAGATCTGTTAGTTCTCCACTCAAGCTGCCAGCATACAATCAGCTTGTAAAGAGCAGCAATGTTATAAGGAAGAATCACACACATGTACGTGCATTCTCTTGAAGAGGACTGAGTGCATCACAAAAGACACGGACACAAGCAAATAGCCTTTGCAGTGGCCAAGAAGCAAACAGATAACTCGGAAGTTTCAGAGACTGACTCTAGTAAACAGAAATAAAGGGGACAAACTGTACTTTGTAGGGTTTAAACACTACATACACACCTAAAAGCAGCCATCACTTTAACCTGCATGGCCAAGACAAATAAGGAGTTAGAACTGACAATGTATGAATTCTTTCTAGTGTGAGGAACCTAAAATAAAGTGTAATCCAAGGAAGCCAGTTCCAGTCATGCTACGTGTCAAGCTGGATGGTTTCAAAGACCCCTTTAGTGATGGCAAACATCTCCTCAGCTGGAGCTGGGCTTATTTTTCACCACCATCCCCTCTTGTTTTTTCCATCAGCATTTCTCAATCAACCCACTACGCTGGCCATCAGGTATCTCCGTGCTTTCCTACGGCCCTTATCTGGGCTGGCTCAGCAAGAAGTGCTGAACACCACCAGTCTAAGCAAACAGCTTTTTAAGTTTTGGATTTCAAACCCTATATGAAAACATTGCATAAGCTGGTGTCTACCAAGACCTCCTTGACCTCGCAACTCCAGGAAGTGGAAAAGTGGTTGAGGAGGTTATGAGCTAGCAGAATTGTCTCTCTTTCTTTTTCAGAGCTCAGCATCCAAATAAAGTCATGTGATGATAAACCCATCGGGCCAAAGGGAGGGGAGGTAAACAAAGGCAGCCCAAGCAAACTAGAGCTAAGAGACTATTGTAAGGTGTTTAAATGGGCGTGTACAATATAATTCAAATTACCCAGCCATCTTGTTTCTGCTTCTCCCAATGCACAATTTTAAATGAAAATGGTGGAGACGGTTACCTTCTTTTTCCTCGGCACAGCTGCAGGATTCTCGAGGCTCAATTCTTTCTCTCTTGGGGAATCTCTGTCGTCTCCTTCACCGGTCTGTGTGGCCTTGACAGAACGGTACATAATCAGGCTGTGATTAGGTCTCAAAGCCAATAAAAGCACTCTACACATTGGACCTTGATGTCTCTATAGCCTTGGCTGCAGGTGAAAACATTAACTATCAAAGCGTTGCTAGCTGCAACTGGAAATTAATTCAAGACCGTTAGAGGACTTTGAATGCATCTACAAACGGCACACATACAAACACGAGGCATCAACTTCTAGCTCAGGATGCCTCTTGTGACTGCAGACAAAAGCAGAATTTTCAACCCTTTTTTTTTTAAATGCCGGGAAACGGCAGCAGCACAGTGGCTGCTAGGAAAATATCATGTTAAGTCATTCTAGAAGGCCATAGTTCATAGGGGTTCATGCAGCGAATCTACACAAACATGAAGCCTAGCCCATCTCCAGCTGCATGGCCATGTGGTGCTGAGCACGTACGCATCTTATACATTAAGACATATTATTTTATATTTCTCAGTCACTCTTCTAATTCATTTATTTTTTCATCTGTTTTTTTATATTGTTTAAATACAGCCCACTCTGTAAAAATGAAATAAAAAAATGCTACAATTTCTTACAACTCGTTCAATTCATAGTTTTTAGATGGGACAAAACCAACATAACACTTTACACTGTGTTAAATCAACGGTTTGGCATCTAGTATACCTGCTCCTCCCAAGTTTCTTCCAAAACAAGAGTATTAACAGATAGTATGTTCCCTGTTTGCTGAACTCTTCTGGGAAAGCTGCACACTAGATGTGGAACATTACATGAGGATTGGACTACATTCAGCCACTTCATTAGTGAGGTCAGGTACTGATGTTCAGTAATTAGCACTGGATCACGCCAACTCAACCCCAAGGTGATGTGATATACAAGTTGCACTGCTCCATGCCCCAATGCTAGCGGGGCTTTGCTGAGGCATTGCGTATGGTGACCTCATGTATATGCTCCATAGTGTCCCATTTTTTTGTTTTACACAACCTATGTGTGTCTGTGTTGGCAATAGACACTAAGCACACTGATTAGATGATGGATACTTTACAACATGCTTATTAAGCTGAACTGTCTTTTCATAATGCAAGTTTAAAGACATATTCTGATACCATTCCTGGTTTCCCTGTGTATTTTTCCCGAGATTAAATTGTAAATAGGCCCCAGTGAAAGGTTTATAAGATATATTTAGAGAAATGCCCATGCGGTGCAGGTGTAAGCAGATATCCTGCAGTCCACAAAGACACCTTTTCTGTATTCCCGCTCATGAGTGCCAGTGCCATAAACACATCCCCAACTAGATGTGTGAACGGAGCCCTTTCACTCACATGCTGAGCAGGCAAAGATCAGGATCAAGGCCAAAAGGTCAAAACTGGGTGATTTTGCTGAGGCGGACTACATGAAGCATGCTGGAGATGGTGGTCAGAGCCTGGAAAGGTTTACGTAACAGTTTTTACACGTGTGATGATAATAACAAGGGATCGCTGTTGTTCTTTATCACTGTATGTTCTTATAATATTAATATAATTAATTAATTATATATGTACACAAAAACACTTCATTTAATTAACATTATAAAAATAAAGGAGTCATTTTATTTACAGTTGAAACCAAAAGTTTACATACACTATATAAAAAGACACATATGCATTTTTATGCATTCTGACATGAAATCAGAATAAACTTTTACCTTTTTAGGTCAGTTAGGATTACCACAATTATTTCTATTTGCTAAATGTTAGAATAATGAGAGAGGAATTTTTTTAAGGCAATTTTTATTACTTTCTTCAAGCTCAAAAATTTAAATACATTTCATTAGTATTTGGTACTATTGCCCTTAAACTGTATGACTTGGGTCAAACGTTTTGGATATCCTTCCACAAGCTTTTCACAGTAGTTGGCAGGAATTTTGGCCCTTTCCTCCTGACAGAACTGGTGTAACTGAGCCATGTTTGTAGGCCGCCTTGCTCGCACATGCCGTTTCAGCTTTGCCCATAAATTTTCAATAGGATTGAGATCAGGGCTTTGTGATGGCCACTCCAAAACATTAACTTTGTTATCCTTAAGCCACTTTGTAACCAGTTTGGCAGTATGCTTTGGGTCATTGTCCATTTGGAAGATCCATTTGCGCCCAAGCTTTAACTTCCTGGCTGATGTCTTGAGATGTTGCTTCAGTATTTCCACATAATGTTCTTTCCTCATGATGCCATCTATTTTGTGAAGTGCACCAGTCCCTCCTGCAGCAAAACAACCCCACAACATGATGCTGCCACCCCCGTGTTTCACAGTTGGGATGGTGTTCTTAGGTTTGCAAGCTTCCCCCTTTTTCCTCCAAACGTAACGATGGTCATTATGGCCAAACAGTTCAATTTTGGTTTCGTCAGACCACAGGACATGTCTCCAAAAATTAAGGTCTTTTTCCCTGTGTGCATTTGCAAACATTAATCTGGCTTTTTTATGTTTCGTTTGGAGTAATGGCTTCTTCCTGGCAGAGTGGCCTTTCAGCCCATGTCGATACAGAACTCGTTTCACTGTGGATAATGATACACTCTTACCAGCTTCAGCCATCATGTTCACAAGGTCTTTTGCTTTTGCTCTTGGGTTGATATGCACACTTCGAACCAAAGCACGTTCATCTCTGGGACACAGAACCTTTTTCCTTCCTGAGCGGTATGATGGCTGAACATTACCATCTTTTTTGTACTTGCGTATAATTGTTTGTACAGATAAACGAGGCACCTTCAGGCATCTGGAAATTGCACCCAAGGATGAACCAGACTTGTGCAAGTCCACAATTCTCTTCCTGATATCTTGGCTGATTTCTTTCGACTTTCCCATGATGTTACTCAAAGAAGCAGCGTGTTTCAGGTGTGCCTTAAAATACATCCGCAGGTGTGTCTTTAATGAACTCAGATGCTGCCAATAAACCTATAAGTAGCTTGCAAAGACATGACATCATCATATGGGCCGTCCCAAACTGTTTAAAGGCATAGTAATCTTAGTGTATTTAAACTTTTGAGCTTGAAGAAAGTAATTAAAATTGCCTTAAAAAAATTCCTCTCTCATTATTCTAACATTTAGCAAATAGAAATAATTGTGGTAATCCTAACTGACCTAAAAAGGGAAAAGTTTATTCTGATTTCATGTCAGACAGTGAGAAAAAAATGCATATGTGTCTTTTTATATAGTGTATGTAAACTTTTTTGTATGTAAACTGTATACTACTCTCTATTACTTGATGATGCTTCATGTAAGAACTCATATAAAAAGGACAAATGCCTGTCACTTCTGCTTAAAGCACAATCTTCTCATCTTGTGTCTAATGGTAAATCTGTTTATACGTACTCAGGTTTGCTATAGAAATCCATTATTCAGTGATTTTGCATGTGGTATGAGTTGCCTGTGTAGGTAGCTTTTAAATCACATGTAACCAAATAAATGTTTGCACAAACCACGGTGTATCTGACAGATGACAAGTGAGCTACTCAAGGTTATCCTGCTCTGTATGCAATACTGACAACACACTACTGCTATGAAAACAAACCCACATTGACATCATGCATGATAGCAAGAGGTGCTCAAACATACAAACAAAAACAAACACAAACACAAACACACAGGTACCTTCTTCTTTCTAGGAACTGGAGCAAGTGCTTTAAGAGTAGGAGAGCGCAGTGACGTCTCTTCACGTGCTGTATCCATGAGGGCCTCCTGGGAACAGGACAACAAGCAAAAACATGTTCACATAAGCTCACCTGTCCACACTGACCACATTAAAAAAAAGCACCTAAGCCAGCGTCACCTTTCAGAGCACCTCAGAGGAAGCTTCTATTTCATTTCAGAGAAATAACACCCAAAAATGTCGCTGTGGAGTTTGTATATTCTCCCCAGTGGTCCAGGTGGGTTTCCCCCAGGTGCTCCGGTTTCCTTCCACAGTCCAAAGACATGCAGTCAGGTGAACTGGAGATGTTAATATCCAGGTCTGAATGTCTGTGTGTCTGCACTGTGATGGACAGGGGGCCTGTCTGGGGTGTTTCCTGCATTCCACCCAAAGAGTCAGGGGTCAAGCACCCCTTGCCACCCACAAGGATAAGCAGCTTAGAGGATGACTGAGTGGAAGAAATGTAGCTTCGCTTAGTTAAACCCCTAACCCTTATTATAGCCCTTATTCACTTTTAAGATGAATTATTCAATAGCAAGTAGAGATGGGCAGTGTTGGGATGTAACAAAATACATCTATGAAGAATAGGCGCTCTTTATGATTTGTAAATGGAGTATTCAGAATACAGCTACCTTTAAAATACTATAGGACACCTTTAGAATACTTCTCCAGTAAATGTAACAATACCATCTTTAAAAGAAACAGCATCAGTGCTTGTTTATTAACTCATTTAAAATCAGAAAGGAGAACTCCAAAACAGCGTTTGTGTGTTTTACATTAGTGTAATGAAACGTCATCTCGGCAATAAGCGGTTCTGAGGGATGACTGAACTGAACATTTTTATCAGGAGTGGACAAGTTCACCAATGGCAAGCTTAACATTGGTGTTGTACTCACATGTAAATTTTGTGCCAAGTTGTAACCTGAAAATGAAATATCTACACATTTAATATATGCTCTATGTGTGTTGTACTTTTATCCTGAACATGTTATGTTTTTATGGATGGTAATGGGATATTTGGTATTACCACTTTGTGAACTAACATACAGTTCTTCAGGGCATGATGTCACTTTCTAGTTATCCAACATGTTCCTCTTCAAAAAATACTAAGAAATGACAATGACGAGCTTTAAATTATTAGCTTCTCTTATCTGAAGTATTTCATTTAGGACAGTCAACTAAAACGGCCTAAACAGGTAAATCAAAAAGAACCACTGAGCATGAAATATACAGTCCACAACATACACAACTACACCTGTTTTATATTCACTTCTACTCTTTAAAATACACTATGCCAAGCTTGGCTGTAATGTAAGTGTAATGTGAATAAGGGAGCTGTAATTTGTCTATACACCAAATAAAGTGAATACAAGATTTCTGATTAGACTGCCAGTATCCGACCTACCCTTTTCTGCTGTGTCGACCCAATGCTTTCAAATCTGTTCCATCTCCAGTAAACACTATCCCTTATTTAATAAATACCAGGAAAGTAGAGCGAACCCTATGTAGTTAAGTGGTACAGCACTAAGCATGTGCATGCGCAGGTGAAGGTGCTGTTAAGTTATCGTGGTACATTAGAGAGCAAAACATCAGAACCCGAGCTGTCTCCATCACGTGTTAGGACAGAGTAAGGTGTGGGTAGGGGCAAAGATCATCTGTGGTTGTTTAGCCTGAGAGGCGTAAGGTAATCTCAGTCGAGTGGATGAAGTAATTGCATAGATTAGCATGTTTCTCAGGCAGTCAGTTCTACTGCAGACTTTTTCATTGCTAGGCAGAAGACCAGCTAATGTCCTCTTCTAACAGATAAACAACAATTAAATACAATGATACTGCAATTACAATC
The DNA here is from genome assembly GCA_024036415.1 of Prochilodus magdalenae. NCBI lineage: Eukaryota > Metazoa > Chordata > Actinopteri > Characiformes > Prochilodontidae > Prochilodus > Prochilodus magdalenae. The sequence continues at coordinate 313,714 of JAMWET010004999.1, forward strand.
TATAACAATGTCAACATTAATGTTGGTCTTTACTATGCCATGTACAATAACGGTCAAAAGTTTAGACACACCTAACAACTAATGATGTTTTTCATTATCTTAAAGTCATCCACTGGCTTACACCTGATGCGTAATAAGATGTTTTAAAAATAAATATTGTGATGTACCACATACAGCTCTGGAAAAATTTAAGAGACCACCTCAAAATGGTCAGTCCCTCTAATTTTACAGTTTCTGGGTTTGTGTTTGTCCAAAATGAGCAGTTCTGCTTTATTCTCTACACTACTGGAAAAATGTCTCCCAAATTCCAGATCAAATATTGCATTGTAGATCTGTTTATTTAGAAAATCACTAATGATGCCTCCAGAGGTCTGTTTTTCTAACCATGCTGTACAGAGCTGTATACTCTTGATATTATATATTTTCCATATCGCCACAGTAACTTTTATTTCTGTTTCGCCACAATTTAGTTCCTATGGTTCCCCTTTTAATTTTGTGAATATTCATGATGGACAGACCAAAAAAACCTTATTGTATAAACCTCCATTGCACCTTAAGAAAGCTGTTTTATCCTCCTGTCAAGTTACATTTTGGAGGTTTTTAAGGTGACTGCATAATTCTGTGAGTGCTGTTTTCTAGTTTGATATCTTCCTGTTTATTCTAAAGCAAAACATTAAGTTAACAATGAGGAAAACCTTCCATGAGTAGCTGTGTCCAAACTTTTGACTGGTAGAGTACATATAATATCAGATACATAACATGACATAACTGATCTAATATACAGAGCTGTTAAAAAACAGCTATCCCCCCACTAGTTTCTTTTTTTTGCACACTGGTCACCCTTACAGTCTGGAAAGGATTACAAAACCATTTCCAAGGCCGTAGGCCTAACAGTGAGCAATTATGGCCCAATGGAGAGTATGATATCTAGTTTACCTCTGGATGTTGCTGCTAAAGGCGGCACAACCGGTTATTAAGCGTCTCTGGGGTAAATGAGTGTTTATGATTCTATTGTTAGCTAATGTACTGGGTAATACGTTCACCCAAACAGGACATCATCCTTGTTTGCGTCAGCAGAGGAAAAACATGTTTTATTCCTATCTACCATTACCACCACTCAGAACAGAGGGGAGTTCCCCTTCCGAGTCTAGTCATCTATGCTGATTTGTTTCAGTCTCAGCTGAACATTACGGCCATAAGAGGAAGATATTGCTGTGTGCAATATGTGTCCTAGATGGGTGAATGAGCAGGAACATAGCAAAACGTATGAAGCATGTCTGCGTGGCAGTAAATCAAACGAGTCGAAATGTCACCCACTTTGACTATAATGATGTTTGTGGGCTTGCTTTGGGTCTGCACACCGTCTCCATCCGGCTCAAATATAGCACCGTAGTTCTGAATGAGCTTTGCCATGATCTTATTACAGACGTTCTGCTCCTGCATGCCGTCAAAACCTGGGGACACACTGAGAAAAAACAGAACCAAGTCATCAATGAACTACTGCATTCAGTGCCATTCATCCAAACTGCGCCGTTTCATGTAGGAGCCAGAACATTTTGTTATACTGTTTGTGGCTTGACGTTGGAGGGGCTTAGTCAAAAGAGAATCAAAACAGAGATGACACCACCACTCAGGACAACTAACATTTCTGTTCTGCTGACATGCAGTGAAACATCCTCTATTTTTAAATATCACCTTCAGTCATTTTTAATGTTTAAGATGAGGTGAACAATGTTGGGATATTGCCTGCTGCAGAATCTTCAAAGGTTATGAATATGGTGCTGTATGTTTAGTACATAACAGTAATATTAGATAATTAATTCTGATTTTATTTCATGCTGTAGACATGAGCTGGGAACAAAAACAGCCCTAAATCTAAGCCTAAAACAACATAGAGTACTGGACAAACCACCTTTAAGGAAAAAAACAAGCTATATTTATTTATTCAGAATTAGGAAAAAGATAATAAATGAATAAATATTTTGTGAATAATAATAAAAATTACACATTAAAAACTTTTTTTTATTATTTCGTGTGTCCACACTTGGCCTTTATTACATATTTTGTTTTTATGAGTTGTGCTAAAATAAAGGCCCTATTCTAGTTGGATTAGTGGCCTGTAATTTGATTGATTACCAACAAGCTCTGTGAATTTAAACCAGCATTAATCTGCCATGTTGGTAGATTTTAGAGAAAATCAACTTCTATTATTTGCCTAACTCAGAGCTTCCTCAGCGACTGTACTTTTTTTTAAATTTCAGCAAAGTTATAAAACGTGGTAATAGAAAACACCCTGAAAAGTGGAATAGAAAACAATCTAAAGGCAGAACACTGAAATGGAGCTTAAAAATGGATTCCTTAATCCATACAGACATTTTTGGTGATGGGCGAGTTACTAGCCTATTGCTGGTTTAAATGCTGGTTAGACGCATAGCCCGTTGTTTCTCAGAAGTGTAGCACCTACACATGATGATGATTTGATTTAGGCTATTTAGGGTACAGATTACTTACACACAAATTATATTACTGGAACACTTCTGGTTAAACTACTCCAGCATAAACAAGGCTTTACAAAGGCTGGCCTCTGAATAGTAATGTTAGTAAAGTAATGTTAATCGAATTCTATGATGTGTGGTTATAATACTAAAAGTCAATTTACAGTGTGATCAAGGAATGTCCAAAAAGACTGTAAAGCATCTGTAATTACTTAAATCAGTGGTTTCTGATTTCTTCAGTACTTTGGGCAAGCAAAAAAATAAAAAAACCTGAAAAAAAATAAACAGAATAAAAATAAAAATTATTGGAACCATCAATATTCCATAAAATAAGGTCATTCTGCACAGCTATTGACTGCCTGGGGCAATGCCCATATAACACATGTTTAAGAAAAAGTGATCTCTGTAATGAACATAATGCAGCCCAAACTGCAATTATGTCTCGCCATAAACACCTGAATGAGAGACTGAATGTGAGCGCAGCCATTTGACTGATATGGAAATACAGGTAAAAGATGCCCGTAAGCTGCAAGGGGTAATTATAGGAGCAAACAATGCGACATTAAACTACCCTGCTGTGGCTTTAACGGTTTGAAGTGGTGATGACAGCTAGGCATACACAAAGTGACCTGTAAAGCAGTGCTGTCCCTGACTGCTAACGAGTTTTACTGCAATGCTGAAGACGTTTAGGCGGCGTGCTTGTGTGTGTGTGTGTGTGTGTGTGTGTGTGTATGAGGCCTATATAACCCTAAAGTACTGGCCAGCCCAAGGCAAAACAACATGCTGGTTTCACTGGGAGTCCTTAGGGCCACATACATGTAGTCGTAAAGGTCAAAACATTTGTGAACCTGAAAATAACATGTGAATAATTTAGGGTCATGACCTTTAGGCACGCAAATTATGTTTGTGACGGAGAAGAGGTTACAGGTCAAGGACCGGTAAAACGCACATCAAAAGGTGACTAGAGATGTGTGAATTCTTTTGTGAAATTAATGACTAACTGTACAGAGACATCTGAGCAGTGGAACCTGAGCGGGAGTGTGTTATCATGAACACCGTCGTGGTTGTGACCTGCGCTAGAACAACACCACTGCTATGTTATTTACAGTAACACAACTTTGAGTGACCTAATGCTTTCATAAAAGACTTTGGCAAAAACAAAGAGAAAGAACACCCTAAACATTATTTCAAATAGTGGTGTGCGTTTGCTAGACCATCCTTTCATTTATTTTCAGTCAAAACAGCCATTAAGTCATTTATTTTTCAGACTCAGGAAATCAAGAGGGCACATATATTTAACAGAGCACTTTGTGTTTCCACCCTTTGCCTTTATTATACATGCTTTGCTACTTGCTTTTATCAAGGAAGCCTTTTCCTGCTTCTTGTGAACACCTTTAAAGTTTATCTTAGAAGCTCAGTTTTCTAGTACAGAGTTTTTCTTTTTTGTCTACTGTATGTCCTTTCCTCTGCAATGCTGTCTTGACAGCTAAAGAATCTTTTTAGACCCATAACAGTGGAATGTCAGGGAACACCTTTTGTCGGGAGCACACAGCTGTAATGCTGCATTCGTATGTTTTTGTTCACATGTGAAGCTATACAAATGCTGGTATGTCCACATTGTTACTGTTACGAATGGATGGATATGGAGGCAGAGGATGCTCTGTACTCTTCTGTTGTATAGTCCTGGGTTCATTTGGAATGTAACAAGAAGACATTTGCTATCCATGGCCTCCGAAAAAGTGTTGCTAAAGAATTCTGGGAAAACAGAACTCTTGCCCTCCTTCCATTACTCCGTGTCCAAAGGCATACAGTCAGGTGAAATAGAAATGGTAATTTGCCCCTAGGTGTGAATGTACATGTCTGTGTGACTGGCAGCCTGTCCAGGGTGTTTCCTGTCTTCTTAACAATGAGCGCTATGGTAGGCTAAAACACCCAGAAAGATAAACGGCTTAGAAGACAATTGAATAAATGAACAGATAAACTCTTGCAGCATACGGTGGCAGAATGTTCTCTTGCAATTACTTTGAAAACAAAGGACTATCTGGTTTGCTATCATCCCTCTGTGTGCATACAGCATCACTTGTTGGTCTTAAGATTTGAAGGATGGAACAGTTAAAGTACAAAACCAAACAGTGGACCAACTAGGCACTAATAGATCTGAATTTACATGTAGGTGTTAGAGACTTTAGGCGCTTCAATAAAATCCCCATTTTGATTGGACCTAAACAAAAGGCAGCTCCTTTAACTTCTGTATCTCCTATGGTTAATTAGCAGTTACAGGAAACACACTACAAGAAAGAAGAACAGTCTGGAACTGCCGGCAAGTGGTTAATACTACATAAAATCAAATTTGCATTCCAAACTCGTTCAATAACATAAGCCTCTTTGACATATCAAATACCTCCAAATGTAACTTTTGAGTCATCTTCTTAGATCCATGGTCTGGTATCAGGGAACTAGTTTTGTTTTTTCAAAGGGCTGAGCTGATACAGGCTTCAAGGTTCTATCAATATTGTTACTCCATGGTTCTTTGATGCTAAACTTGAACTGCAGCTTTGAAAAAAACAAAACCTCTAAAATAAAACCTTTAAAAATAAAAACCCTCTGGTGGATCCAAACACACTCATAACAATAACTCAGCCAGCTTGTGTTGCTGTACATGCAGTAAGTGAATAATAAACTGAACAATATGCATTAGAATGCAATAAGCCTGCGATTCCAAAGGGTTAATCAGTCTGTGTGTGTGTGAGTGTGTGAGAGAGAGAGTGTGTGTGTGTGTGTGTGTGTGTGTCCTAGTTATGCATCTGTCCCTGAGGCTGACTGAGGAAGCCCTGCTTGCTATTTGAAGACTACTAACAAGAGACTTCTAATGACATGTGTGGTCCTTCAGGACTATAGAGGGCTAATGAGAGTCACCCAGAGAAGTTTATGGCTGCAGACCAAGTGCAATGTGAACACGATGTCCAACAATCAAAGACCCAGAGGAACATATTAGGAACACACATACACACCCGCTAAAGGGACAATTTGTAATAATGTTTGTTTGAAACTACTAACATTATCGACAGAATGCAAAAAATAACAGTTTTTACAGTTACATCAAAGATGTTCATATATCATGATGCAGCAACATTTCCACAGGGTTAGTATGCTAACAACTACCACTGGTCTGTTCTGTCTCGTACTATCAGTTTGTACGTTAAGAGGCGATAGTGAGTCCCTACAATGTCATCTTCTATCATTCCAACATGGGGGGGGATGATCAGCCACCATTATTACAACCACCACCGCTCGCTTCCATCAATAATCCTCATTCAGAAGCAAACAAAAGAAGCGTGCCACATTGTCTTGCTAGGGGCATCTGAGCCAACCGTGGTTATTCCAATTATTTGGTGGGTGTTCATAATATTTTGATATGGCGATCTTGATTACTTTACTAAGTAAAACATGTCACAGTTTTTTCTCCTGGAATGCAGTTAGTAGCTAGACTCACTGAAAAACATTGGGCCCAAACACGGTTGCCAGGTTGAGTGCAGTCATGCGGTTGTGGTGCTGCTGCTTTTCCACCTGGGTTAGGAAATAACACAGATAGCGCAGGACGCTGTAGTGAACATCTGGCAACCGCAGCAGGAGCTCACGCACATCCTTACAGAAGCTGTCCTCACTGGATTCTATAAGAAAACAAAACAACACAAAGAATGACAAAAGATAATACAGGGCCTGCCCACTTTCCACAATCCAACAATATTACATTCATCTAAGCATGGGAAGATGAATAGCACAGTTAAGACCACCCTTAATCCTCTCCATTTAATACACTCAAAAATGCAGCTAAAGGTTGTGTTTTTTTTTCTCACAGCATAGAGGCCAACAAGTCAGAGAAAGCTCCAAAACAGGAAACAGGCAGCATAGTCAGCATGACTATCTAACTAGGTCAAAGGTGGCCCAGCGAATCAGGAAGGCTGATTCAGAGTTATTAGGAAAGGAGGTTGGGGGGGCTTTTTAACAGCTGCAGAAGCGTGCGTGTGTGTTCAGCCAAATTGATGGAGAGAGTTGCAAGTTGAGATACACTTGAGTCTCAGTAACAGTGGTGGCTCCAGTCAGCCACAACAGTAGGCAATGCAGAATTGGAGTAGAGGACCAGTATAAAGAAGACCAGTATAATGAAGACAAGACCAAAAATTACTGAGGATTTCATTCGTATTTATACTGACTTTATATAATAAAAGCGTAAAGTTTTAAAACTTAAACCCACAATGATTGGAACTGCCTCATGAAACAGCCAGTTTCATAAGTACCGCAATAATATAACCACTTGACAATCACATCGAATGACAAACATTCAAATCACTAATTTCACCGGAACAGTGAAAAAAGAAAATTCAAAAGAAGTTGGAACCCTGTGCAAAACGTTAATAAATACAGAAACTCAGACTGCTCGGGTTGTGTAATGCTGTACAACACCTGTTAGAATATCTCATGACTAATTAGATTAACTGGCACCAGGTCAGTAACAGGACTGAATTTAAAAGGAGCAACCAAAGAGCCAGAGTCTCTCAGAAGTAAAGATGGGGAGGTGTCTCCACCATGTGAAAGGCTGCACCAGCAAATTGCGCAACAATCCAAGAATAACATTTCTCAACGTAAAACAGGAAAGGGATTTCATCATCTCCGAATCCCTCTATGTATTCAAGGGACAAGGTCCATACTAAAACCAATATTAGATAACAATATTGACTACTGAATATTTAACTAAAAATATTAAGTGCTGAAATATTATACTATGTACATGTTATTTCAGCTTTTATTTTAATTTTCAACTATTTTGTAAAAATGCATGTAAATTACATCGCAGGCACCTCAGAGTTGCAACTCACAGCTAGTTGCAACTAGAGTTAGGTATAATGCATTATAACATGACATTATAACGTGACATTGTGATATTGCATTGCAAAACTGTGAGCATCATGAAAATTTCACAATGCATTCTTAACCTTTGAAGAATCACTGTTCTGTGCCATTAATGTAAGCAAGACTAAGAAACACTTAAGTGACTAACTCTTACTATGCAATACTGCAACACAACTATATTCAGGTTTTTACTAGAAGTTCTAATCCAATCTGACATCCAGTGAGAGTGAGAGGAAATTCCAAAACTCAGTCATGTGAGGAATGGTCACATGTAGAGTGAGCGGTAACAGGTGATACAGAGCAGTGAAATATTATCTGCAAACACACATTTTCACCCCTAATACAAACATGTCTTTTATGCTTGTTTCCTGACACCTAAGGTGCACCATCTGTGCAGGATATTTAGTATGCCCCTTGAGAGCAGCGAGACAGAGCACGAGCGAGAGAGAGACACGGAGACTGAGGGAAAGACAGAGAGAGGAGCAAGAGACATAGCGAGAGAGACAGGACTAGCAAGACTTGACAGAGAAAGAGCAAGAGAGAAAATAGAGAGAAAGGTAAAGGAGAACAACAAAGAAGACTGAGATAAGATAGATAGATAGATAGATAGATAGATAGATAGATAGATAGATAGATAGATAGATAGACAGACAGACAGACAGACAGACAGACAGACAGACAGACAGACAGATAGATAGATAGATAGATAGATAGATAGATAGATAGATAGATAGATAGATAGATAGATAGATAGATAGATAGATAGATAGATAGAAAGTAAGGAGCTTCAGAGACTCAGAAAGACTGAAGCAAGTGAAAGAGCCTGGTTGTTGGAGGAGCGGGAGAAAGAGGAACAGAAAGTGAGGAGTAAAAAAATTACAGAAAAAGGAGTACGAGCAATCAAGAGAAGAGTAAAATAGAAAAACAGAAAGGGAAAGTGCAAATGATAAATAGAAAAGAAGTGAGATATAGAGAGCAGTGAGAGAGATACATTGAGGAGCATAAGAGAGAGAGAGGGAAATAGAGAAGCCAGTGATAGACACTGAGAGAGACTGGAGGAGAGGAAGAAAGCGAGATTGTCAATGTTGAAAGAGACATAACGCCAGAGAATGGTTGGAGGGGGCGGTGAGGAAGAGAGAGTGTTTTGCCAGAGGCGTATTCAGGTCACCAACCCTGTGAAGGAAACACTGGCATCTACACTTCGCTTGGAGACAAGTTGTTCTCCACAGATGCAGACAGTAATGACTTTAGGATGACTTCTGAAACTCCTCCCGTTTCCCCCCAGACCCCTCGCTCTATTTTCACATCACACTTCATCTGACATGAAAAGGCCGGTGCTGCATCTAAGCCTCGGTGCTGATCTGTGCTGTGGGCTCGGAAAGGTTCTTTCACAGCTCTGTTCTGTAATGCATCCACTGGCTCCAGGCCTAGACAAACAGGGCCGCTGATTACAACTTCATCTAATCTTTTACACCCACAGGCTACTCGCTCAGCAACACAAATCTGCTGTAATGCCTCTCAGCTGGCACAAATAGACTCAGTTTGGGTCACTAACCGAGCGTCAAACTGAGGTAAACATACGCTGATGCTTCAAGAGTGGGGCCCTCCTGCTAAGCCTCTGATGGCAGAACCCATGTGTTTAGACAGTGACTCACGGGGGGCTAAAAATAGATGCAGTAAAACAAAGCACAACCCTGACCCGAATCACAGCAGTCGCTCTGAAGAGCTGTAGGAGGCTTTGGATGAAACAACAATTCAGACTTCTGACCCACTTAGTTTTACAGTGAGAAATTAAGAGTGAAACAGCCGTCAAAGTTAAAGCAGACCAGCCATGGGAGAAAAACGGTGATCTGATAATGTGCTTTAAAGAGTCTAAGACATAATCAGTGAGACATAACGAGGTCCATTCTTGCACAGACACAAGGATAAAGCTTTATGATTGATACGATAATTTAAGTTTAAGTTTTTTTTTTCTTATCTTTTTAAAATTATGTTATTTTTATTTTTGGAATATTTTATTGTAATTAAAGGTGCCATAGAAAGGCATTTACATTGGTATAGTAAATAAAGAGCTTGGTATGTAGTACTGCCACACCATGAACCATTAAACACTGTTATCTCCTCCTGTAAGTATTAATTCTTTCATTTACCGAGTAGGAAAGTGAAACAAGCCAATTCCAAAACGCTTGTCTGTTATGTAACCGTCCTGACTCATTAATATGCACTCAATATTTACATACAACACCAACAGAGTAACAACAATGAAAATTTTACTGTGTGTCAACATGTCAACTATGTGTGGACTAGGTGTCGAAATCTACCTTTCCATTCTGTTAAAGTTTTGTCGGCACCCTTTCCAAGGAACCGAGCGATCAGCAGGTATGGTTGATGCTCATCTTTAAACGAGGCTGGTGTTGGCTTCCTGCTTGTCTATTTTGCTCCTTAATCAAATGTTCCATTAAAAGGCTACAGTTTGACAAGCGACAGACTGCGGCAGCATTTAAAGCAAAACAGTAAGTTAGCAAATAGCAGGCCAACTTCAGCTTCCACATCTTTAACAAAATCCCAGACAGTTTTAATCTAAAGTTTTGAGTTTTTTCTGCACATTTCAGTCTAGACAGTCTCTCAAACCTTCTCTCAAGCAGCTTCACTCAGCGTTTAACACTGAAGAGACTGAACTGAGGAGGAGTTCCACCTTTATTAGCATCACAAACCCCACAGCAACCTGCAGTAGCAGCCTTGCTGTGTGATTTTAGCACTGCTTGATGGTGCAAATCAGATGATCTTAAACGGATGGTTTCGGAGTGAGCAACTTTAATTTACTTTGATGTCAAGATCGAAAGCGCAAAGCCAGTATAGACACTTTTACATATAGCTACTAGCAAGCCTCAAGTAACTTATGTTAGTATAGCTAGTTTGTACAAGCTGTAGCATTTAAGGTGGAACAGCACATTCTGTTAAGAAGCTTCAGAATAGGAAGCCATGTACTGATCGTTCGGTTCTTCAAAAAAGATATGAAAAAGTGTCCTTAAATCCTTAAAAAAATATCATAATGTGAAAACAGGTGTACAGAAGGTGTACAAAATAACCCCTTACATGCCATTTGCAAGCACATCTTAGTGCAGAACTGATTTAGCTGGGTGAGGGGGGATGCTTAAACAGAGCTTACTCCCAGCACACCGTAAACAGGGTATTCCACAAAATGTAAGGCAGCCCTCAAATCACACCTCATCCTTTACTGCAGGAATAAGCCAAACTTTGATTTCATGTGACCTCGCTCTCAGGAAAGACACATCACAAGTATTAAGTTGCCATAGCAACAGCGGCCTGTGTCTGCTGCTGAGCTGGCAGTGCTTTTGACTGGCTCACCGTGATGAAGCTGAATGACTGCGGCATGAATAGTGGAGTGAACAAGGCCTTCAGGCAGCTCCCTCAGGTACTGTTTCAGTAGGCTGGCCACAGTGCAGACCTCAGCCTCCTGCTGAAGGTCAAGATCCTCCCCACTGTCCAGTTTCTGCTTCAGGCTGTCCACGACACGAATGCTGCCACTCACACGGAACAGGCCTTCCTGCTCCATCCCTGAGAGACACACAGGCAGACATAGAGAACATAATATGACTCTGTGTCATCCTTCCGAGAATTTGTGTGGTGTTCACACAGTCAACTGTGAAATGTAAATGATCTGAATGTACGGAACCTCTTGTGCTTCATTAATGTCTATGTCTGCGACATCCCACAACATTAAAAGACGGGAACATACGTCTGTTTCTAAGTAGCTAGGTATGCTTGTACAAGGTCTTTTCATTAGGTCATTATACCTAATAGGGAAGTGTGGAGCACAACCTAACAGGGTAAGTGGAAAGCGAGTTTGGTCGTCATGTCATTTTCCTTTGGCAACACCATCTGTATTTTTTATAGCAAGTGTTTACTGTTTACTGTTTACTGATTACTGCGCTGTAATGGTAATGCCAGTCACACCTATTTTTCCATAACCACCATCTTGGTGGCTGCATATACACTCATCATCAAAAAAGCAGCTGTACACAGAAGGAAGTGTGGGACTGCAATGCTATTTGGAACGAAGAGAAAGGTTAGCAGGAACAATGAAGGATGAAAAAGTCACACTGGTATGGTCTATAGTTATTGAACTACACATACAGAAGTGACTATGGGTCAGGTCACAATGTTTGATAACGCAACATGCCAGACATCTCATCATGGAGTTGTAGAGGTTCCTGATGGTGTCCTGTTATAATCCATTCCATGCAGCTTGAGGGGTGGAGGTGGAATGATGCCAGACTTTCTGGACATGAGCAAGAATCATTCCCATGTCTCATGATGTCAAACCTACCCACCAAGTTTCATTCCTGACGGTCGATTCCAGAACCGCATACATCCTAAAAACCATTATAAAGTCACTACACAGTTCCAAACTCTGTGCGCAATGTGCAGTCCTGGTGTTCAGCACGCAGTCACTGGACTCAATAAAATACTTTCTCTGGAGTGAAGAAGCATGCTTCACAAACTGGCAGTCGGATGGATGAATCTGGGTTTGTCGGCTACATACCGGAAAGTATAGCATGGACCGTGATGTTTGGCGGAGGGGGGGTAATAGTGTGGGTCTGTTTTTCAGGGTTTGGGCCTCTTAGTTTCAGTGAGGCGTAATGTTAATACCACTGCAGGCAACTATATGAATCCATCTTGGTGGCAACCATTTGGTAAAGTCCAGAAAAGAATTCTTTACCAAGTCATGGTGAAGCAGGTTTTAGCAGATTTGGTACGCAGGAACGCCAGTGGAATGCACAAAGCCGTGACCTTCAAGTCAGACCTTCTTATCCAACATCAGGCTGACATTACAAATGCTCTTCTGACTGAATGGGCACAATTCCCCACAGACACACAAAATCCAGTGGAAAGCCTTACCAGAAGAGTGTTATGTGTGCAAATAAGGCCAAATCTAATTTGATGTCCATGGTTTGGAACAAGTCCCACTTGGCTCATACATCTATGATGGTCAGGTGCTTGCTTTTTTAAAAGTGTAGTTATTAAATAGCACCCTTTAGAATCAATCTTAGATTCAACACACTGAGAGCTAGCCATGCTAAAGTACAGCCTCATAAGAGCCATAAGAGTGCCATAAGAGAAAGATAAGTGTGTTTGTTCTACATAATAGCCAAAACTATATTTACCAGTATTTTACCTGCTCCACTATTTATATACAGATATTTCTGTGATTTATTAAATTATTTTTTTAGCTTAAACTCAAATATTTATAAAAGGATTTAGCAATAAAAAGCAAAATGTGTTATGGTGTACACGCCTTTTCCTTGATTCACATTAAGTATGTTTATTGGTAAATAACAACACATGGCGTGTACCAGCCCTAGAGTTGCTGGTGAAAGTTTGTAAGATATTATACTGTACTGCCATCCGGTGGAGAATAAGGGGAAATGCTGCCTATAAAAAATCATAATCTCACATTTCAAACATTTCTGAACACTGACAATTGCTCACCTGTAAAAAATAAATAAATAAATAAATAAATAAAGAATTCACTGACATACACAACCTAATCCTTTGTGTATTTGATTTGCCTATTAAAGGGTTCTTTCGTTCAAGTAGGTAGTAATGAAGTCATGTAAATTTACCCTTGTTTTTTATGGCTTTATTTGAGTTCGCATTTTTAGCATGACACTATTTGCCCTCAGATATAACTAGCCAGTAGGCAACAACAGCATAACTCGACCTATACAGCCATTCATTTACTCTATTTACACTGACCTTTTTGGTCAAAGTGCAATCTGTAAAAAAACAAAACAACAAACAAGTGTTGCTTTGAAGTTCGTGATTCAAATGTGTGTACTGCTTCCACAGGAACAAAATATATGGTTACAATTACCCTCTTTAGCCAAATAATGGAGATGATTTATCTCATTTTAGTCACATGGTAACAATGTCTACATTTGAAACAAGCAAATTCAAGGCTACACTTGAGTAGTGGAGAAAAGCAGGGTTATTTTAGCTACTAAATAAAGCATTACATAAGTTCCGTTACACAATCATTTGGTAATGTAGCACCTTTCATACCCACTTATGCTGCCAGTGAATGTCCAAAAACCCAGGCCTCCCAAAAACTGCAACACACTGAACCAGAAACGGATCTTCCTAACTCTAATAAACATTTGTCATGTTTGAGTTGACTTTTGTTTGAGCTTGACATTTATTTCATGCTCAGTGCACCAGATAAGCTAAATCAATAAATAAACAAGCTGCTATGCAGAATTACTATAGCCTGACTGGCCAAGGTGATCCAGTGACAACATCCAGAGCACCAGTGATAAATGGCAACTAGTTGATTGATTAAGGGTGATTACTGCACAGCACATGATAACAACTTCCATGTGACTAATCCTAAAGGTAGCTCCTTCAACCCAACCCTGCTACCCTGCTGGTACCATGTTAACCATCTAAACTCCTAAGGACTTTATCGGAGCCCACATTTCATATCTGAACTTCATTATCTTAGTGAATTAATAGTACATACTGAAAATGTCCAGAATTACCAAATATATATAATATATTAATATTAAAAGTCAGTTAGCACAGAATATGGAGACAGAAGGCATAAATTCTGTAAAATATCAAAACAATGGGTTGTACCTTCACCTTAGAGACAGCACACACCACCTGCTAGACAATGAAACTAATCTGCAAAACACACAGTGACCAGCATGCAGGCTGTGATAAGAGTATCAGGTGACTAGGGTTGGTCAATAATGCACCAACTAAAAAACAGACTCAGACAAGTTACTGTCAAGTCTTCTTAGCTGACCTTAGGTCAAGTTTCCTGCCCTTTGTTTTGCCTCTACACGCCCTGGCCACTTTATTAGAAACTTTTTTCAAAGGCAGGTAGTTAAAGGCTTGTAATCTCGTAATGCTGTTATTACCACAAACATCCATCCAAGAATGATCCTGTGGTCAGAAACTGATGAAGAGAATAGACATAACAAATGACAACAGATGAGCTCTGGTATGTTCTTTTACTCACCATGCTGTCTCAGGTACTCCACCATGCTTCTGACCACCAAGGGCACTCCGTCTTTCATCAGGCCCAGCTCTCTCATCTCCAGCAAGGAGACACCGAACACCTTCTGGCCTCCTGTGACAGTGGTGGTGGCGGAGGCAGGCCAGGGCTTCAGGATGGGCAGCTGGACCATCTTCTTCATGTCCTCCCGGATCTGCACCGCTGCCTTGTTGTGCTTTGAGAAACATAAGAGAGGAGAGCAGTCAACCACAGGCACGGCTCTCCTCGACCTCATAGCTGCTACTCCTGCCCCCGATCTCTCATGAGGCTCCTTAAGGACTTTATGGTGTTCCTAATGTGAGACAACAGAATGCTGTGGCATGGATACAAGAGGGACCTAACCTGTCCCTGCTGCTACGTCAGGGCACCGTTGCTGTGCACCTGTATCTAGGGGAGTAGGCTAAAGCAAGCAGTGGCAATTAGCCTATGACAATGCCCAAAGAAAAGACAGCTGACACAGCGTTTATAGATAGGGATGGTAGGGAATTAGGTAAAGAAGAAGGGGGGAAATCTGGGAAGGATGAGAAAGTTATTGCTGTAGGCTTAACATTAAAATGCAAATGTGAGAGTCATAAATATGGATTAAGATGAACTTTATATTCACAATTTCATCTTACTTCCTGGTAAATGCCCACATACATTGTGAGCACAGTAGAGCTACACGAGTGGTACAGGTGCTGGCATGCTGGAAACGATCCTGCCCTTCAAGCTGCATTTTCTGCCGCTGCAGTCTACAGTTTCTGTTTAAAATATTCATGTTTAGTGTAGCTTTGTTTCTACTTACAGCTCCAGACAAAATTGGAGCATGACAGAGATCATTAATCTCCCAAAAAAAATGTATCTCCATTTTTGTCATTTTTACTTTTATGCATCATTTGATCACATTTGATCTGCTGTTTACACTGTTAAAAAACCAAGATGAATGGACTCACAGAAATGGTCCAAAACTTGGACGAACGTCTGGTTCCATTGACTTACATTATAATTAAACTAGGGTTTTGCCCTCTCCTGTATAGCTCCCATTTTGGAGATACTGTTTTTCTTTGGACAGCGTCAATACAAGTTAAACTCATTTAGCGTTAGCCTTGTTAGCTGTATGGACGCCACTCACGACGAAAAAAAAAGCAATTACTCAGTTACTGGTTTGGAGAAAACAAGAGACATATGATGACAAACACACCTTTCAGCTATTGTGAACACACATTTGGGAATCTGGAGTGCCTCCTAAACTATAAGACAAAAGACAAGGTGTGCCTAAAACAGAAAACGCGTGTTGCCATTTAGTAATGTAGTTGAATAACACCGCCCACAGCCTAGGAGCGACCTTAGCAAAGGTGTGTCCTTTTCCTCTAATTAAACTGCTCTGCTCTGCTCTGAATAAAGTTTATCTTTGACGATAATGTCTACAGTCGGCCAAAGCCTGTACACATGTGTCGACACAAACCTAAAGCTATATCTTTTTGTCCGAATATTCCCGTTCCACCTTAAATGGTGCAGCTATTTTCATTTTGGCGTCTCAGTCATTTAAAGGGACCACTTTAAATGGTGTAGCAGTTACATACCGTGACCGCTGCTCTAACGGTGGCGCACTGCTGCCAAGCGGAATACAATATAAACCAATGAACTCTTAAGGTGGAGCGAGACAATTCGAACAAGAAGGTGACGAGACTTCAGTTTCGTTTGTCAGACTGTTTTTCCAGTCTGGGTCAGTACAACACAGCACGGGCAGCAAGACTCTTCCTAGAATAGGAATTAATACCGACTGTCCCCGGCAAAGCTGCAGATGAGATGAAGAGGATGTGCTGTAAAAACAGGCTGGCTAACACCGGCTAACCACAGAGCTTCTCCTTAGCATTTCCCGCCCTTCGGCTGTGTCTGTAGCATCCTCTAGAGTCCCGTTTGATACTCACTGAAGATTTAACCCTAAATAATTACACAAACAAACAAATACTTAACCTCTGTACATGTAGTAAAACGGTAATAATCCGACACAGAACTAAATGCATCCTTAAGTAGCCGGCCACAAACCAGCTTCAATAAAAAGTCTCGGGTCCAAAACTCCTCTGGAGTCCGACTCCTACCTACGGCTCCTACTCACTGTACTAAGTTTAGCCTTCTTCACCTAAATAATAGCTCTCAAGGTTCAGCACTGTGCAGGAGTTTTAAAGGGAAGCCTTACTGTTAAGACTTGTGCGTCTTAAACACATATGCAATGTTATATTGTACATCATAACATATAAACTAAATAAGAATGTTTTATTACGAAAAAGGCAAATAGGCAATTTCCTCTGTTAGTAGGCCACCACTGTCGCACTGTTATGATGTCATGCGGTTGCTGTAAAATCAATCGTAGACAACAACAACAACAATAATAATAAAAGCAGTGCTATTAAATTTAGCTGGCAGTGATAGCTACTTAACAAGTAATAACAAGTGTAAAAGTTATTTTTACTTATTTCACTAACTAGCTAAAACCACAAACCATGAATAGATGCAACATTTTCACTATTAAAAACATTATTATCAACTGTTTTAGAAATCTTCTTCTTTGGTGACACATACTGTACGAAAGTCCATGATGCTATATGAAATGCAGTCCCTGCAGTTAGCTCTGTCTACACTTTAAATAACACGCTGCTGTGCGCCGAGTACTGAGCAGCTCAGCTCACCACTTTGTGCACGTATACAGGAGGACAGTAGGGTCTCTGTGCAGCCTGTTTGTTATTTACACATTTATCTCTTCTATTATAACACCAGCAAATACAGACTTTGGTAGTATTTTTCTTTCTTTTCTTTTAGTATCTTGTTTCTTTTTTTTGTTTGTTTCTAGGGAAAAAGAAACAAAAAGACAAATTATTTGCATGTCTGAACATACATGAACCAATAACATAAAACAAGACTTCAGCATTATTTTGTGCCATTTCAGTTAGTTTGGTTCATTCTTTATCCAAAAACATCATTTTCTTATTCCGTCTCTTCATAACCTAAAAAGTCATTTGTGGTATCACACATTATAGTTGTGTGACTGTAAAAATGTACTTGCTCTAGTGCAGGATAAGGAGTCAAAAAAACTGAAGGTGCGTTCCAGGCTTGCAGGTTTCTCATGACACTTAATACTCTAAGGCCTGATCAAAGGCTCCTTTGCTGCTCGTGTCAGTACTGCGATATCAAAGCACGCATGTGACATTTAGACACCACACTTTTACAAAGAACGCGCACCCTTTCCTCACTGAGCCCAGGCTGTGATTCAGCCCCAGCACAAAGACGCACTTGTGTTAATTCAGGGCTTGTTAGCAGCCCTCGCTAATTGAAAGGATCATTAACACATTCTTAGCTGAGCTGCCTGCCCATGAACGGTGAGGATCTCAGATTTCCGTAGGTTGCTTTTGATCTCCCTTCTCTTTCAGTCATTCACTTAGAAGCAAAAGCGTGTCTGTGTGCATTTGTTCATGTGTGCACATTAGGACACCAGCATGAGTTTTCATACAGCAAAGTTCCAGAGAGGAAACAATCACCTGATGTAAGGATAGGGGAAAATGAAAATGCAGTTCGTTCTGCTGCATGTTATGTCAGTAGCTAATGGAATTACTATTACTGAACTAACTTTTATTATAGAAGGGAGATTGTTTTAGTCAAAAAATGAAAAAAAAAATTGAAATTTCAAATGTAACAATCCAAAAAATACTTTTTGTTTTTGTTTCCTGTATAGATACATGCAGTTGTATCCAGATGTTTGGGCACCGCTTGTCAAATTAAAGGTATTGATGATTTTATTTATTTTTTTTTTATGTTTTTGTTTTTTGGTCCATTTTAATGCTTTTATTTACTGTGTATTTGCTGAATTGAACATATTACAAAAGTAATGGCACAGTTTATATTTTACTATGCTGTTTTAGTTTTCTGTACAGAATGTGTTAACTTACTTTAACTTAGAAAATCAACAAAACATGTCATGTAAGGAGGTAAAGGGGAATTGCATCCTGTTGCATGTGACTCTAGCTCATTCACTCACATTACTGAATTTTATCTAATTTATTTAGTTGATTTTTTTAAAGAACAAAACAGAAAATAAAATCACGGTGTGGTAAAATGAAACATTTTATGGTACACTGAATAAGAACCATAATTGTGTGATTGGATGCTGTGACTCTGTAATTCTGTAAGCCTATTTGCAATACAGTGCCAGCATGCAGTGATAAATGAACATAAGCCTGTAGGAGCATGTCTTTCACTGCACTTCGCAGGCTGCTGTCCTCCTTGGATTGAGTGTGGTGGAAGCTTCACAGATGGTGCTGTGATGAATAAAGAGGGGATCTGCACAGAAACAGATGCTCTACAGGAAGCCAGTGTGTTCTCCCCTGTAAACCCACCCTTACTGCATATGCATCATAATAGCACTGCACTGAAGGAAAGCTCACCAAACGTGAGATATGACAGTTATTTTTTTCCATATGGGTCAAATCTAGTGGGCTTATGAAAAAATACAGTTGTAACAAATACATTGTTTTACTTTTACTGAAGTAAAAGTGGCATTTCAGGTTCAGGATTTTGGCAAAGTCAATTCCAATCACTTATAATAAAACTTAAAAAATGATAAATATATAAATTTTCAGCTATAAGTCAGAAAACAGGAACAGTTGTTAGTCTAGTTTCTTTGATACTAGAGAGTACATGTTTACTTGCAACATCAGCATCATTTGCCCTTTTTTGTAGGTCATTGTAAGTTTAGTATTGTTGTTGTAGTATGTTTGTATGTTGCACTATTTAGCTTTGAATTTGCCACAATCTTAGAACTAATTACTACTACTAATTATTGTGATGTGTATCTTGTCTTATATGTCTTATTCAATCATGATATTTTATTTTGTCCAGCCCTAATAGATAAACCTCCAAACCTCCAGCACTACACCACCACATATATTTATTATCTAATGAAAAATGATAGAAAGGAGACAAAAAGTTTGCAAGAGTGCAAAAAAAGGGACGCTCGCCAAAACAGCACACAGAAGTTGTCTGCGTAGAGCAGGAGTTTCTGGTGTAATTCTAAGCAGTGATTGCACAGTACCACTCTTTCTTTCTCAATACTGCTACTGAAACTTTGAGTATCAATATCGATATCAATTCCAATCCCATACCTCTTCTGTAAAACATGATTAAACTTTAAGTTGTGCTGGTTTTACCTTCTTAAAGTAGGTCTGCTACCCCAGAGGAAGAAATACACTGCTGACATCATCACATCACACGATGTGAATGTGAATGTGCATAAGTCAGTTTATAAAACAAAAGAGAATTTCTGTTCATATATGTGTGATGTAGTGTAATGAACCTCTTAACTGCTTGTTTACTGGAGCTCTGTAGTGATTCAGTGGTGCCCTGGGGGACTGTTAATAACATAAGCCTGTCTAAGCTAGCATACTCATGCGCAAGCAGATGTCTTCTACTATACACTCGCACACTTGCAGGAGTGTGAAAACACACACACACACACACACACACACACAGACACACATGCACACACACGCACACACGCACACAAACACACACACACACACACACACACACACACACACACGCACACACACACACACACAAACGCACACACACACGCACACACACACATACACACAAACACACACACGCACACATCTATCTATTTACACTCCTCTCCTCAGTGAAGGCCAGTATTGTTACAGTAACTGTTCTGTACCTGGGTTGGAAAATCAGTCCTTCAATTCTAAATAAGGCGTGCTGCTGATGGAATTTAACAAATCAGTGTAATGGCTTGTGCGTCATTAGAGAAATCTAGAACTAAACCGTGTTCTCGTACACAAACAACTGGGGTATTTACTTTAACCCCTCAAAAGCCCAGAATTATTACAGACTGAGTGTTATTATATGGTAACTACAAGGACTACAATGTGAAGTGCCGTTTTATTCTTCTTTTATTCTTTTGAAGGGGTTAGTAACCGCGTTTGTTCAGATAGTACAGCAAGTTAACACAACACACTATTAATAGTTTGGTCATCTAAAAAAGGCAGATATTTGAGTTCTGAAGTGATCAAGTGTGTATTTAAATACAATCCTGTAACTTTTTACTACATTAGTGTGGCATGTATTCTAATGTAACATGGCATTATCAGCAGAGATACAGTCACTGTCCAGATAAACTCCGTTAAACAGTGTACCTAGAAGCCTAAGACTTCTGCACACTACTTACAGTATAGCATGTAAGTATGTAACACTAAACCTCAGTCTAAACTTTGCCATGACTGCTTTTCGAGTCCTTACATTATAGGCTACCACAAATTTCCCAGGTGTTCTGGAAAAATCAGGACACCATATACCTGAAAATGTTGGAAAACAAACACACAGTGAGGGGATATTCCTCTTACTCACTGGACCAGTGACCTCATATGCTATGACTCACACACCGTTAACAGCTGTTGGTCAGCCATCAGGGCAGCTTGCTGTGAATCTATTGACTAGTAAAGAGTCGCAGCTCTCCTCACTCACTGGCCTTCTCCTTGACAATGCTCTTTAACTACTAATGACACCTTTCTCTATTGTTTCCTGTGGAAGAGTAGATTGTCCTCCGGCCCTTCCCCCACCGGGTGTGAAAACTGCCCTCACCAACTGCTGCCTGCCATCAGCGGCGTGTGTGCTGGGCCTTTCAATGTGAACTGACTCACACACATGACTTCTATCACTCATCTCAGACTGAACCACGCTGCAGTGGGTATTTTAAACTGACAGTTCTTTTCAGCCTTTGACAATAACTTGAGCATGTTTTGGACTCTTTCACCCCATGAATATTAACTGTGGGCCCACACTTCCCCACTTTCATAACCACATAATGCACAAAATAGTTATATAGCGGTTACCAGTTGCTAACTAATTTCCTGTATTTTGCTAGAAGGTCATTTTTCTGAGGGTCACATGACGATGGTGCTGGTTTTATATACCAAAATCTGTTGTATGTAAATGGGTTTCACTCCAAGCGGTTGAGGAACAAATGAATACACTGGATCTGGGCCCTTTAAACTGAATGGTTGAAGACGACATCTATAGTGTAAAGGGTTAAGTGAAACAGTGAAGTCAGAAAAAGCTAATGTTACCCACACCAAGTCAAAGTACACAGACACCAATTGGCCAAGCTTTAAGTCACCGCTGACCACATTAGTACGCTTGATCAGTCTGTGCTATTTAAGAAGGAGGAGTTTGGAGTCCTTTTACACCTTTCCTGCTTGTTCTGATCGTCTGAATGCAGGGCTTTGTTTTGTCGGAGAGGAGTGAGTGAGTAAGTCTTCAGATGGAGTCGATTCTCACAGTGCTCCGCTCCACATGGGGAGCAGCAAGCCTCAGCATGCTTATTCGCTCACTCACTCTCTCTCTCCCCCTCTCTCTCTTTCTAACTGGGTGGCCTAGAGAGCCACTGCTGCAGCTCAAAAAGCCTTCGGCAACAGCTGCAGCACAGTGACCCTCACCATGCTGCTACTATGGTGAGCTTCACCCAGAGTGTGTACTACTTCCCTGTCCTGATTCTGCTATTTCATATCAGCACACGATGGCTGTAACGCTCATTCATAGCACCACTCCAACAGGAGTTGCTGGCAGTGGCTAAAACTGAAAGCTGACATGCATGTGAAGTGGCTTACTGTTTCGCTGCTGTAGATGTTCTGTAGTGGGTGGGCGATGTAGCGATAGTATCACAATGCAGAATTTTTTTTATATCAGGAGCTAAATTATCTCAAAACTACTTGATATATGTTTATATTTTGAGATGATCAAATATGAAAGCATTATTTGATTCATTTCTACTCAACCTTTGACTTGTTTGAGTAATTTTATAAAGGTAAAACTAGCTCACTATGTAAGGCAGGCAGATGTTCTTGTTTCAAAACATATTTCATAAAAGGTTCACAATTATCTGCCAAATAAAACAAGTAATAAACATCTACAAATAAGATAAATAATCTCATAATATTGGTACAGCCATCTTGATGTGATAACTAGTAGATGTTTAAATAAATTTTCGAATATTTCACTTGCCAAGATATTATTGTTTGCTATGCACACTGATTTTTGTTTAACATAAATGCAGTTTGGTGCTCAATAAGGATCCACACTATGATGCGAAAAACGTGTTTTGACTTATTACAGCAGCAATGAATCTTTTAATATTGCCCACCTTTAAGGTGGTAGGTGTTTTATGGGAAACCTAAAATAAGGAAGTAATAGGTATCTGTTTTGTGGTTTTCTCTACATACTTTATTTAAATACCACATATATTTACCTCATATTTGAAAATACATGATATACAAATGTTTAGGCAGCCCTAGTCAAACTTCAACTTTTACTGAAGTGGGAATTTAGTACAAAAAGCATACTTCAGATTTTCTGAATGGAATATATGAGTGATAATAATAATAATAATAATAATAACAAAACCAAAAACGTTCCTCTTTAGAAACTGCTAAGTCACATTTTATATTTCAGTTTTTCCAGTATGTGTATATTGATGTGTTTTATCAGCCAGCTCAGAAAACCGAAGATTCCAAAGCTGAAGGGTGGACAAAACACCGTCATCAGAGTTTAGACAGACGATTTGTATGCAGCAGACACAACAGCAGTGGCTTTGTAGGCTGAAGTACAGGGGGAAAAAATGACCATGCTGGGCAAGCCTGACTCGGGCCTAGGATGACAGCCAACAAACATGTGCACATACGCGCACACGCACACTTACACACACACACACACACACTGCATGACTACTGCCTGAGCACATTTACTTCTCAGTCTTTTCACTTTTCCTACCTAACCACATTCTAAATCCTCTCTTTCTCTCTCAGTCTCTTCTCTTTCTTTCTTTCTTTCTTTCTTTCTCTAGCTCTCGTTCCCCTCCTTAGAAGGACTCCTGGGCCGGCATTCTTTTGTACTTACACAGATGGTGAGTGCTCCTGCCCCCATTCTTCTTCTTCTCCCAGGAAGAGTCTTTCTTAAAGAAAGAGTGATGAGTTTCTAAAACTCACCCTCTTCTTCCTCCTCACACAGCTCCCACAGACATTCCACAATAACAAAGACCACAGGGCAAGAAGACTGGGATTAGTCCATCGCTCGTCCATGCCACATCCAGTGCGGAAGTCTCAGTAAGTCTGAAGTTAGTCTGAGGGAAGTGGAATCCCTCCGGTCAGCCTCCTTCACTCCAAACCTCTATACGGATTAGAGCCTCCTATTGAAATCTGAGCCCTGCACTGCGATTGGCCAGCTGCTCAGGTCATGTGACCTCCAGGCTCAAACTTTCAAAGGCATGGGGCCAAAAAGGCGAGGACTCATCAATGGTCTTTACTCACAGTGAAGAAGTGACGCCCTGAATTTACTTGATTCGTGAACTCAGCATGAATAACATATATCACATCAATACAGCTGAATAAATCTAAAGACGTACTAAACTGTGGCATCTGCAAAGATAAACTTTTATCAGGTTTGTTATGTGTTTACATGGATGTGCTTTACAGTCATATGCTAAAGCTTTGGTTTAATCATCTGAGGGGGAATAAGTAACAAGGTAACCTTTTCTTCATGTTTTTATTTATTTGCTTAATTGAACACATTCTAAAACATAAAACACAACTTAATAACTTTCAATTATCCTACTGATATTCTATCAGTATACATATTTATATCCTATTATGTTTAATCAAATAAACAGTGGTTGTACATTAAGACATGTCATGTGATCGGGGTGCTCAAACTGTATATCAGCACTGTCCTAAGAAAAACTTATAAATCCATTTTTGTATATTTGTACTTTTATGTCTCATTTCAGAATTATCTTTTACAACATGTGAAAATTTCATGATGAATGGAACAACAGAAATGACCCAAAAGTCTGGCTCCATTGATTTGCATTAAAGCTACTAGGTTTCTGGCCTCTGCTGTAAAGCTGACATTTTGGAGATATGTACATATTTAGACATTATAGGTATTATTATAGACGTATATTATCTCTACATTGATTACATACAGTATATGTAGTTTCCATGTATTTAAGTGTATATTTAATTGCTAAAATTATAGATGTATACGTATGTATATATTTAAATACAGTGGTGGACAGTAACTTTTTGTGGACAGTGTAATTTTCTGTGTATCTGTATCATTTTTATATATTAAGTACTTGTATTTACTCCATTAAGTCCACTACACTGTGTGTGTGTGTGTGTGCGTGTGTGTGTATACAAACAAGTGGAGTGGTGGAGAGGTGAAGCCACCGCGATGCCTTTAACGGGCATTAGCAAGGGCACTTTAAAGACACACTGTCCAGCGTGGAATGTCTGTGTGTGTCTTAGGATCTCTTTGTCCCTGATTCAAGATGAATTCCCAGAATATCTGTTTGCTCCTTACACTGCACGGGCCTGTATGTTGGCATGCTCTTCAGCTTTTACTGTCATATGCACCCACCACCCACTTCATCAGGGACTCTTCCTTGTATCTACACTCCATGTCTATTTTATCACCAGATAGGAGCACTTCAATTCCACCCTGATAGACTGTAGTCCATGCAGACATTGTTCCCCTCTTTCACCCTGTTCTTCACTAGGTAAACACAAAGCAGGTATTATTCTCAACACTGGAGTGATCCTGAAGTGGTGGTCGTGTGTTAGTGTATGTTGTGCTGGTGTGAGTGGATCAGACACAGCAGTGCTGCTGGAGTGTTAAAACACTGTGTCCACTCACTGTCCACTCGGCCCACATTCAGGCCTGTGCAGTTTAAGGGGCATACTGATATGTTGGGAAATCGTCTTGCATCAGGGACAAAGAGAACTTGTCCTGAATGTTCCATAGCAGCCTAGTAAACAGATTTGCCTGTACTGTTTCTGGAGGAGCCGTGGGACTGTCACATTCTGATGAAAGCAGCTTTTGGATTCCCATTATTGATAAATAGAACAAAAGGCCCTAATTTGGACGCAATGTTTTAAACGGGGGGCCGCAGTCATTCAGGGTCTGTAACCACAAACAAGTCTCATTCAGGAGTTTATGTAACACAGCTCGATTATGAAGAACGCTGGCAGCTTACGCAACTCCACAGAGCCCCATGAGACTGAGCGGCTCTGACACTCGTTTTCATCTATGCTTATTCCTCAACGTCAAGTCTGATATCACTGCTGTCACGAACAAACCTTCCATCACCATTGCTGACAGTTTCAGCTTTTTCTCTTCTGCATATATTGTAGGATGACTGAATTGGAACAGTTCTAAAAGTGTGTTGTGCTGTCACAGTTCAGCCGAGGCAGGGGACATCATCTTATGCAAACACGATGACAAGCAAATGCATAACTGACTACAATAATGGTAATATTTTTTCCAACATTGCAGTTAAAAAACATAAAATCATAAAACATCTCTTTAAAAAGTTCAACCCAACAAATGACCTAAAATGGTTACAAGCTATTGAATAAAACTTATTAATAGCTTGTAACCTCAATATATATGGCTTGTAACCATATATAATATATATTTAATATATAAAAATGATACAGATACACAGAAAATTACATTTATAAAGTTACTGTCCACCACTGTATTTAAATATATACATACGTATACATCTATATATTGTAGCAGTGGAGAGGAACAGCCACCATGACCATACAATTAAACATGCACTTAAATATATGGAAACTACATATACTGTATGTAATCAATGTAGAGATAATATACGTCTAAAATATTTAAAAAATTACTTTTAAGTTCAAAGTTTTCTTAGGGTAAATAAACCTAATTCATCTGCTGTAACAAATGAAAGTATTTTTTTTGATTGGGCAAACAAGCCGGTTTTTAGAGTGATCTTTAGTTATGTATTATGCACATTTCATTTCACAGAGCTGTCAACACAGAAGCAAATAGAGAAAGCAATGTCACCGCATATAACAAACGCCAAGCTGTTTCAGTTCAGGGTCTTGAAATGATGACAAGTAGCATATTTTCTCCATCACATAAACCCAATAACTACCTAATAGAAACCTGGATCAGAAATCCTGTCATGCTTAAATGTGAATTCCACCATTTGCTTTCTAAATGTCGGCAGAATAAAATTGTTCAGGTGCTGCAAACACAAAGTCATTCAGAGCAGTTTACTATAAAACACTTCATTGTAATAAAACAGAATCGGAAGTGTTCACAGAGGTGGTGCTTGTAAATGATTACAGCTTCAATGGTTGTTGAAGTAACCTCACAGTTCACAGGTACCTGACACTAGTTTCACTGACCTGTGTTTTTTGAGGCAATGAAAATCGGTATTTAAATCCAGAAATTAAGATCAGTAAACAAGGTCAGATGTCCATTATACAAAAACTGTATGCATGTATGTTTATCTCAGTTCCTTCCCATAACTGGGAGGAAGACTTCAGCTCTTCAAGGTCCTCATAAATGGTGCAGTCCATGGAGGGTCGGACAGAATCCCACAAGTAGTTGAGTTCCCTGCGTAGACAAACAAGCCTGGTTCAATCTCCTAGGCACCACATGCTTCAGTCTGCCTGTAAAATACCACAGCCAGTTGAATTAAGAAATACTAACGGCATGCATACATTCATTATTATGGACATTATGTATTTTACTGCTACTGCAGTCTCCTGCTATCCTCCTGAATGTATACAGTATTCCGTATTTGCCCATAGTATGTCCATAGTTACAGAGAAGGTATATACATAAATACTTTATACATGTTTAATATAATTGAATATATATATTATAAGTATAATCTAATATAAGTAAATATAAAAAAATAATTTCTATACATTTCTAATTAGGTTGCATAATTTTTAGTTTGGAAACAAAATCTGTTTTGTAAAACAAGGCAAGTCAAATGTCGAGAGGCACAACCAAAAATAAAGGACTTTTATTTTGACATGCATTTATAAAGGAGGGGGCAGGGTACGGGTGGTATGGCCATGGAATTAAAAAAAGAGTAATTATTACAATAATGTTTATTTATAAGTAATAAAATGGATGTAGAAATATAAGTTCCAGGACAAAGGTTTCTATGGGTGTCTAAGAATTAGAACGTAGTCTGAAAAGTCAGGTGGTACAACCTCAAATAGTGCAGGCCAGGACTGCTGTAAAGAAAAAATAGGTAATCAAAAGCTTTGATAACACTAATTATATTTAGGATATAAAATACACATAGATAGAAATACAGGTATGTTTTAATCAAATATGGTTTCGTTAGGGGTCGTCCAGGAATCAGTATCAGGACAGGCAGGGGTCAGAACACAGGCAGGCATCATCAGAGACATACTCATATAAACAAACACCAAACAAAGCAGGAGTCAAAACCCAGGAAAACCAACACAGACACAGGATACCAGGATCAGGAACACAAAGCAAAACAGCTTAGAACCACGGAGAAAAGAGAAACACAGAGGCTTGGCCAACAGGCAGAGTCAAAAATGGAATACAAATGGGAGTCCTAATGAGTTCTAGAGTGGGAGGAGCCAGGCTGGAGCAGGAAAAGAAGCCATGTGCAGTAACGCACAGGCATCAGAGGGGGCGGTATGTGACAATATGCAGATATAAAAATGTACATCATGTGCTTTTTTCCTTATTTGACATTGCCCCATATACGACCGGTAATAAGATATCTGGCAGTTAGCCACCTAACAAAATAACCATTTCAAAACAGCTTGCCCCCAAAAATCTATATTGCAGTTTTCCAAATCTCTTTCTAACTCAATATACATGATCAGATGGAATTTTTCATGGTCTTAAACAAGGAACTATCACTCTACAGACTTACATACAATGTGAGTTGGGATATGTACAGCAGATGTAGTGACGGCTGCATTTTGGGCAGAGCTGGGAGTGTAATTATAAACCCTGAGTTATTTGGAGAACAGATTATTAATTAAACCGAAGCTTGCATGCTAGTATGTAATGTGCTGATGAAGCCAGGTGGCATTCGATGGCTTACAAGCTGTGTGTCATTTCGGCTCAGAGCAACAGATGCAGTCTCACATCATTACTCACCATCAAACTGTCACAGTAACTGAAAACTAGAGGCATACAAATGGACCAGATTGCTGCACTGGCTGTTAGATCGTGATGATGGAGAAGTCATTTATATGAACTCTGAATTGGCTGTTGTAGTGTACTTAAGCGAGATGAAGCTTACTGTGCTGGAAGTGTGGCATGATGCTTATGAAAGCACAACTACTGCTTGTTCTTCATGGACATCTATTTATCATTAGCCACGTTGACATTTTTGGGACCCCTGAACTTCTTTAAGGATATGCTATTTTGAACATGCTGAGTCAGCGGTTTTCTGCTGCGTCATTTCTGAGGACATTCTCTGACCTTTCTCATCTCCCTAGCCAGTGACGTAGCATACATGGCCAGTGGGCATGAGTGCCTCAGGCTTGGGCAGACACACTGGGCTGAGCTCTGGAGTCATGGCAGTCATGGCCAGTTGCACCAGGGCAATGTCGTTGATGACGCCGTTATCAGGGTAGATAAGGCCGTCCGGAGAGATGGTGGAACGCATCTCAGGGGGACCAAACAGACTGGAGTTAAGATCCCCAGACACATCTCCCATACCTCAGTTACGAAGCTGAAGATGAACAGATGGCCTGATGAATGCATAAAAGAATAGACGATACATATAGACATAACGAAATATACAAACATGTCTGCACACCTCTTCTAATCCAGCTTCTTCTGAAATCAGGGGCTGTAATTGGACGTCTGACTACACTTTACTGCAGTAACAACTTTTGCTTTTATTCAGAGGTCATTTTTACCCCAGGTGTTGGAACATTGCTGTAAAGATCTGATTGCATTCAGCCACTAGAGCCTTAGCGAGGTGCTGCAATGAATGATAAATCCCCAGTCATAGTGCATGCTCCATTGAATGGGAGTTTCACTGCCTCACAGCCCAATGCTAGAAAGGCCCGCTGTATTGGCATTGGGCATGGTGACCTTAAACTCATGCACAGCCTTCAAAGCTTTTCTATGGTGATTAAGTATTAAGCTGTCTGTGAACAGCTGAAAGCCTTTATTAGCATTGGGTAAACCTTAAAGTAGCTGAATTCACTAACCAGAAGGGCTGTCTGTATACTTTTAGACATATGATTAATACTGTCATCATGTAAAAACCTCATAAGATAAGATAATCCTTTATTGAGCTCACAGTGGGGAAATTTGCAGTGTTACAGCAGCACAGAGCAAAGAACAGAAGTGTCAGGAAATATACAAATAATAAATAAGATCTATACAAAAAAAAATACAGAAAAAATATAAATAAAATACTAAAAACTTAAATCCAGAAAGACAGGATTGTGCTATGTAAAATTAATATTAGCAGTAATATTAATATTACTCCTTAACGTCAACAAGACAAAGGAGCTGATAGTGAACTGCAGCATTAAGCAGGAGAGGAACTATCACCCTGTTGTGATCGATGGGAATGCAGTGGAACGTGTAGACAGCTTCAAGTACCTTGGAGTCCACATCTCAGAGGACCTGCCATGGTCCTGCCACACCACCGCACTGGTAAAGAAGGCCCGACAGCGTTTGTATCACCTCAGGTGCTTAAGGTACTTCAAACTGCCCTCCAAGGTGCTAAGGAACTTCTACACTTGCACCATTGAAAGCATATTAACAGGGAACATCACTGTATGGTTCGGTAACAGCACCATGCAGGACAGACAGGCTCTCTAGAGAGTGGTGCGTTCAGCAGAGCACATCATTCGTACTGAGCTTCCTGACCTGCACTCCATTTACAGGAAACGGTGCTGGTCAAGGGCAAGGAAAATAGTCAAGGA
This sequence comes from Prochilodus magdalenae, assembly GCA_024036415.1. Classification (NCBI taxonomy): domain Eukaryota; kingdom Metazoa; phylum Chordata; class Actinopteri; order Characiformes; family Prochilodontidae; genus Prochilodus; species Prochilodus magdalenae. Next base: position 344,022 of record JAMWET010004999.1, read on the forward strand.
CACCAGTCACCCCAACAATGGGCTGTTTTCTCTGTTGCCCTCTGGAAAGCGTTTTCGTGCTTTAAAAACCAAAACAGAGAGAATGAGAAAGAGTTTCTTTCCACATGCTAATCGGACTCTAAATAAAAATAGTAACTAGGCCTAATCTTTTGCACTACCTATGTTCAACTTTGCACAACTACACTGTAGTCACTTTAAACTGTAGTCACTCTACAGACACATACAGACACTTTACAGATACCTTATATACAACTTAATACCTCATAAGCTACATGACACTTTTTATTGTTCTACACTCTACTCTATACCTTTATTTATTTTTACATTTTATACTTTTTTATATTTTTTTATACATTTTTTACTCTATTTCATTTGTCTTATCTAATAATATGTGGCTGGGCAGTCACGAAAGCATTTCACTGCCATTTGTACCATGTATGACTATGTATGTGACAAATAAACATTGATTTGATTTGATTTTGATTTGAATATTTCCTAAATGGAGCTTTATAGGAGAATGTCAAACATCAATCTCAATGTAGGGATATAAATTCTACTATTGCACTTTTTTTTTTTCTTTACCAAATTCTGTAAATATCTCTTCACAGTGCACCAGCTTTCTGGTGTCCACCCTGGTGTTTGTACACAGGACGGGGGAGGAGGTGCACGCTGAGCTTTATACATTGTCAAGAAGGAGGGATGATGAGAAACAGTCAAAGAGAGGATTATCAAAGCCTGAGAAAGAAGTTCTGAGATCAGGCAAGGCAAAGGAGCCATTTCCATTAAAGCATTTCAACAGCAAAGAGACTTCAGAGAGCTGAAATGCCTCCCCAGCCAGTGACTGAATGTAATTGCTACACTGTTTTTAGGTGGCACTAAAATGTTAGTACAAGAGACTGGACAGGTACACTGAGGTGTCATCATGTACCATTTAAGGTGGAATGGGAAAATCTGAACAAGAAGCTGAGGTACCGGAATGTTTCTGCTGCTGTTACTGAAACAGCAGGAACTTCAGCTAGTGGACTTTATGTGGAAACTGATAATGAGCACTTTGAGGTGGGAAATCATCTAATGCACTGGAGGAATATGGAAATCTGTGCCATATGGCTATCACGACATGATCATGAATCCTGAGCATACAAAAGATAAGCACCACCTTACTTTGTCGCAGGCCGTGGCGGGAAAGCTCTGGTTTGGATGTCATGTGGAGGTTCCGAGTCAGCAGGCAGCTCTGGAGCTCAGGGGGTCACAGTACCCCTGGGGGATCTCCTGATGGTGTCTCTCACTGAGCAGTGCTTGAACTGGGTTCTCCCAGGCTGTCTACTCTTCAGCAGTGGATTCACTCGCCGTAGAGAGTCAACCCATGATCGGTGATTGCAGTAAGTAGAGTTGGCCGTAGGAAGTGGTGGCCATATTTGCTAAGGGTCAAAAGTCTTCAGGCCACCGAAATGTGCAGTTCTTGGAGCTAGGATTTCCGTGGCATAGCAGGGAGATATTTTTGGGAATGCTCAGATTTTGAGGCCACAAGCTTTCTGTGAACTGTCGAGCTGTGCTCAGATATGAGTAAAGGTAACCTCCTGCTGGCCAAACAATCTCCCAACATGGTGTGCAGCAGCGTTCAGTAAGCATAAAGCAAACAACAAAACAAAATCTAGGCTGGTTCTTAATTTAGTTGGCTTTATTTGGTCAACATTTTTGCAATTGACTTGCGGCATGAGCAGTATGCGGTTTCAGAATGCGTTCCTCAAAATATTAAGTCTGGTTTACATAACCGAAAGCAGAGCTGAGCATTCTGGACAGGCAAGCTGCAGGTACATTAACAGCCGGAATCATCTCACCTTAAGATGATAAATAAAGAAAAGAGCACACAATGAAAACATTTGGCTACATAACTCATAGCGAGGTAGGATACAAACTGGAGGGACAGCAACAACGACACAATCATGCAGTTAATATACATACTTCAGCAATAAGGAGCTAAAGGTCCTGCAGAATCAATAAGAACGTGCTCCACTATGATGTTAACTAATAACCTGGTTCAGAAAGTAATTACGGTTCCACCTAGGACCACATAATAAAGGTTATGTGAATCAGTTTACATGATACCATTCCTAAACACAGGTCCTATTAGAAAATGCAGCTGACTCTACTAGTACTATTAGAATTCTGTATTAGGGAAAGGCGTTGATAAGTCATTTCCCTACAAGTCAAAAGACAAAAAGAACAACATCTATACAGAAATGCAATCACACATTGTTAAATTCCTGAACACAGTATGCTTATACTAGAAACAACATTAGTGGGAATCACCAAATGTAGCAGTGAGCGTTTTACCAAAACAAGGCTTAGTGAGGTGAGTGGAGCTTGACAGCGGACATTGGCGGGCATGAGAGGGTTATTCCAGCTAACATCCTAGAGGTAAAATCCTCATATTTCTCGGCAGTTCTTGTTCTTCTCAGAGTCGCTGATAAGAATGAGGAATTCCGGTTCACTTTGGAAAGTCTTTTTCCTCCAGAGGAATGACTGTGGGGTTCTTATGTCAGGAGTTAAGACGGATAGCTATTGCAGGGTGGAGATCATAGAGAACCCATGTAAATCCCATGGAGGTGGCGGCGCAGTGTCACATTTACACAAGGGGTCCTGTTCTCAAACTTTACAGAGACGGGAACGTTGCAGAGAAGGGTTTAACAAACCAATCCTTAGGAGTTACGCATCTTTACCACACACCTATTGGAAAATAAAAGCAATAAAACAGTTTTAAAATAAAACTAACTGAGTCTTAGGTTGTGTATTTATTTTTTCTTTAAAAGTGAAAAAAATTCAAGTGTTTCGTTTCAGTTTTCCCAAACAGCCTACTTCAGACTACAAGTTAAAAGTTTTTATTAAACGACTTAAATGTTTAGGCTACAGTTGCATAGGTTTAAATTTAGGGTGGGAGAGTGAATGTACACCACCCCTAGCTTGGCACTAATATGACATTACCCTTAATACATTGATTAATATGCACTTACTAAAATGTGTTACTAAAAAATGACATAAAAGCTGAAAAAGGATTTATGAATGCAATTCCAGGGTCTTCTGACTTTTATTATTATAGCATAATGCCAGAGAATGTATGACAACTTTGACATCATAAATACCACTATGGTAATTTCAGTTATTACAGTATTTTACTGCAGTTATATCATCAGTTCACAGTGGTTGGAAAATAAGTAAGATGAAAAGGTGGATTATATGCTGATAGAACAGGTGATTATATAGTTATGGAGTAACAGTAACATATATGGGGAACACTCACTGATGATCACATCATCCTATGGGCTGGGTGGGGAAGTTGGGAAGATGTTGGGATTGGTGGTCCAATATCCGCGGAAACCCTTGCCCTGCACTTCCACATTGGTACGGAAACGTATGGTGGCTGTATCTCCAGTGATGGTCAGTTTGGGAGGCACAGAGCCGCAGAACTGACCTGAGCAAGAAACCACACAAGAATTCCATGTATGAAACATCTGACTAATATCATCACACGCATAATCAGACTGATGATTCTGTAACTTTATGTGGCCTGCATCTTCTATTTAAACATATTTCTTTCTTCCAGTTAACAGCGAGCTACTCCACTAGTTCCTGCCTTAGTAAACTTTCCATACTTTGAGTGAAGACTCAATTCAAACATCACGACACAGTCAGGTCCATAAGTATTTTGTCTCTGTACACCACAATGAATTTGTAGCAGTCAAGATCTGATTAAACTGTAAACCTGCAGCTTTAATTCACATGGTTTAACAAAAATATTATATAACCCATATAGAAATGAAAGTTATACAGTCCCTTTATTAACTAATATGAGTCTAAACACAAGGCTAATAGCAAATACAATGATTTGTGTGAGGATTGTTATGTTACGTTCCAACCTTGACTTTGGCCAGCAGCATCAAAGACCTCAACGAAGTCCACACATTTGCCAAGGAGATTGACCGCCTGCAGTTCAAACTGAGTGAAGACTATGTGGAGGTTCTTGGCCAAGGGGCTAGAGATGGTCCAGGTGCAGGCTGCTTGATTAGGGTAGTTATTTGGCCAGCTGGGCGACTGGAACTCTCCCATCTCACCGGTGAATTCTCCACCACACCCAACCAGATCTGAGGTGACGAAGGTGATGAGAAAGGATGGATGAATAGCGGTGGAAATCTAGTACATAGTACCTTGTACAAATCTTTCACTTCACTGAATGCTTCATGAATTTAATCTCAAAATCTCATCCCAATTTGATCAAATTCCTGATTATTTGGGGACAGTTCATCACTAGTTTTAGTGGAAAGTAATACCTGAAGCTGTTTTGTTTGGCATAGTATTTTTGGACTGTTTTTTTAGGTGTTTGGAAAACTAGCATCAGGTGCGCATTTCAGGGCTTCCCACTCCACTGATGTAGTCCACTGTGTGTTAATGTGTGTTCAGATTGAGGCTGCGACTCACTGTTTATGTCTGCTGGGTCCACGGCCTTCCATGTGGCGTTGAAACCTGTGTCCACCACCTTATCATTGGAGGAGAAATGGACAGTGAGTGTGTTACCGGAAGCAACCAGGTCTGCTGGTGGGGAGGTGCTGCAGTGGGTGCCTGAGGGGGAAACCACATTACAGCATTATATTCATACATACTATATTATATTCATCGTTGTCACGTCCTGTCTTGCCTTGCCCCTGTTTGTCTCCGTTTTCTCTGGTTTTCTGTTTCTGTTGCTCCTGCTGTCTCTGCTCCCCTGTCAGGCCCCTCACCTGTCCTTAGTTTGTAGCTCCGCCCCTTCCCTGGTGTTCTTTGTTAGTCCTTGTTCATTTATACTCCCTGTTGTTCCCTTTGTTCATGCTTGGTGTTTTGTCTCCATGTTGGCTATTGTGTATCCCTGTTTTTTGGTCTTTGTAGTGTTTTGTTTCTTGTGTTTTTGATTTTTGTTTTTTTGTTATTTGTTCTTTATTAAAGACTTGTGTTTGCATCCTGCCTCGTCGTCTTGTCCCATGTGACATCCATACATATAGTTTCAGTAGAAACAGGTCCACTAAGTAATGTATGTACACAGATATATGTGAATATATTGAACAGCTTACGTTACTATTCGCAAAATAAGAAGCTGTTTTATTATATAAATGAGACGGTATTGACAAAAACCCCCTTAAACTACATACAGTCGAGCTTTGTAAATACATGGAACTGTTCAGAACGAATGATATTGTAGTTTAAAGGCCTGTATGTCAATTGTACATAACACTGTTATGAAGACCGTAAAGGTCTGATGCCTTGTTTATCAGCTCTGTGAAAGAGCTCCTTAAACTACAATGCAGGACTTCGAAAAGTCTGAGACCTGGCCTTTACATATAGTATGATGGAGTTCTTACTTAGACCTCTGCCTCGTCTTTTGTTCTTAGACTACTTCAGTTTAAAAGCCTTTACATCAATAAAGTGTTGTTTACATAACAAAACATATTATACTATATACCTTATGACTAGTGAATTGCTGACACAGGCAACTCTCAAGTATTGCTAGTTATGTAGTCCCTATAAAGCTACCCTTCATACAAAGTGTTAATAAATACAGTTCTTTCCAGAGTCGATCTGAGCAACACAGAAAAACATGCATGAAATATATAATAATATTAATGATATAATATTAAAATATTTAGATGGTGAAAATATGATGGAAGTTTAGATAAAAATTAATTGCTGATTTAGCATGCGGCCAACGACTGGTTAAAATACAGTACACAAGTGCTAAATTTGAGATCAAGTAAAGATATGGCATTATGTATTGCGAATGTCTCAGTAATGAAAGAATACTGTCTCTTAGAAAGGAATGTCTCCGGACCAGACTGACCGGAGCTATAGCCAGGAATACAATTTAGTTGAAACATTATAAAGTATCATGTGACATGTTATACCCAGGCACATCTCAGCATCTGTGGTTTGATTCAGGGGCATGTTGGGGCAAAATTGAAACCAATACTTTAATTAGAGTTTACATTTTTTTGGGAAAGATAAAGTTTGGACTTGGGGAAAAGCATGTGGATTAAATAGAAAGTGAATTAAATAAAAAAGGGGTATTAAATAATGAGCTATACGTTTCGGTTTAACAGACTTTGTTGCCACAAAAACCCTTTGAATGGCTGTTTAATTAGCGAGACTTGGTCATGGGTTTTTAAGTATGATCCACTACGAATGTCAGTTCGTTCTCAATGCTGTACAAATTTCCCAGTTATCATGAAATCACTTCCAGCTCCATTTATAATTTAAAATCGTATCATTTTACAGGTTCCTACACACTGTTTAAAGGTAAGGGTACGTTTTTTTTTTGTTTAGTGAAAAAAGGCCTACAGCTGAACTAAGTTCACCATTTCCAAATTAAGCTTGGGCTCCTGAAACCTTATCACTCTTGTTTCATATTGCTATTGCACCACAACCCCACCCCACCTTCAATTTTGTGTTGTCTGTGCAGGGGCCTGGTGAAGAGTATGACTATTGCCCAGCACTAGACCACAGTGGTGACAGTTCAGTTCAGCTGGCCTACCCAGAGATCCAAGGCTGTCGGAGATGGAGACGCTGTCGCTGAGACACAGCTGGCTTTCCTCCAGGGAGAATTTGTCGAAGTGCAGGTGCACACGCTTTTCTGGAGGTACGATGATGTTCCACTGGCAGCGAGCGCCGTTCTCATAGCCCTGAGGGTAATTCATAGACGACAAAACACCTTCCGTACCAGTCTGCTCCATCAGCCCACCACAGCCAGAACCTGAGAGACAAAGTGACAAGGAGCAACAGACTAAGGATCTGTATATGGCAAGTTAACCCCTTTATTTGGTAAATAAAAACCTGTAAATGACAAATAAAGATCTGTATGTGGCAAATAAAGCTCTGTATATGGCAAATAAAGCTCTGTATGTGGCAAATAAAGCTCTGTATGTGGCGAATAAAGCTCTGTATATGGCAAATAAAGCTCTGTATATGGCAAATAAAGCTCTGTATGTGGCAAATAAAGCTCTGTATATGGCCAATAAAGCTCTGTATATGGCAAATAAAGCTCTGTATGTGGCAAATAAAGCTCTGTATATGGCAAATAAAGCTCTGTATATGGCAAATAAAGCTCTGTATATGGCAAATAAAGCTCTGTATATGGCAAATAAAGCTCTGTATGTGGCGAATAAAGCTCTGTATGTGGCAAATAAAGCTCTGTATATGGCAAATAAAGCTCTGTATGTGGCAAATAAAGCTCTGTACGTGGCAAATAAAGCTCTGTACATGGCAAATAAAGCTCTGTATATGGCGAATAAAGCTCTGTATATGGCGAATAAAGCTCTGTATATGGCCAATAAAGCTCTGTATATGGCAAATAAAGCTCTGTATATGGCAAATAAAGCTCTGTATATGGCAAATAAAGCTCTGTATATGGCGAATAAAGCTCTGTATGTGGCGAATAAAGCTCTGTATGTGGCAAATAAAGCTCTGTATATGGCGAATAAAGCTCTGTATATGGCGAATAAAGCTCTGTATATGGCCAATAAAGCTCTGTATATGGCAAATAAAGCTCTGTATATGGCAAATAAAGCTCTGTATATGGCAAATAAAGCTCTGTATATGGCGAATAAAGCTCTGTATATGGCGAATAAAGCTCTGTATATGGCAAATAAAGCTCTGTATATGGCAAATAAAGCTCTGTATATGGCGAATAAAGCTCTGTATATGGCGAATAAAGCTCTGTATATGGCGAATAAAGCTCTGTATATGGCCAATAAAGCTCTGTATATGGCAAATAAAGCTCTGTATATGGCAAATAAAGCTCTGTATATGGCAAATAAAGCTCTGTATATGGCGAATAAAGCTCTGTATGTGGCGAATAAAGCTCTGTATGTGGCAAATAAAGCTCTGTATATGGCAAATAAAGCTCTGTATATGGCGAATAAAGCTCTGTATATGGCGAATAAAGCTCTGTATGTGGCAAATATAGCTCTGTATATGGCAAATAAAGCTCTGCTTTGTGTAATTTGCAAAACATTACATTTACAGGAGAGTGAAAAAGGCATTTACCTCTAACGTAAGTCGGGGTAAAGAGATTCTTTTAAAGTAATCTTTTTGGAGTATGTTCTTTTAGCCCACTCATCATATTTTTAATAATATGCTATTCTTGGCGATCTACACATCTAAATCCAGTATATTAAGTTCATCACTTCTTCAGGTTAATCTATATTATGTTCTAGACTGTTCTCCCAAAGTAATTCAATCTGCGGTCCTACAGTATTCATATGATTCAGGGACATCATATATTGACACAAATTATATTATGATATTGGAACACAAGGTATTCATTGAGATATTCATAAGCTCAATAATATCATTGCCATCCAAAAACAAAAAAAAAAACATGTCATAATGAATGAACTAACAGAAATGACCTAAAAATGTTGCAAATTCTTGTTTTCTCTGTGTAACAAAATAAAAAGCCATCATTTATAAGCCGCTTTCTACTGGGAAGTGGACCATCCCAATATAATATAATATTTAAATAATATATAATATATAAATAATATTTATAGATCGGCTGGATTTAAAGTGAAGCTGAAAGATTTATGAGTTTAATTTTTAAATATAAAAATCAGTAAAAATGCTGGCATACGTTTTTATTTCACATCTGTAGGCAGAGACTTATTTTAGCCTCACCCCTGCTTTTTATAGCATCCCTGTCCCTCATGACCTCATGGTGAGCAGTTAGATCCCATTGCTTTAAAAGTCAGAGTGGAACTATAAAAACTGTCTCTACTGAAACACCATCAACTAGGTAAACCTTTTGGTGTTTTAATGAACAATATGATGATTTTATAGGCGTCTAAATGTTCAAAGTTGGTTTTTCGTTTTGCTTTCTGGCCTCATAATAATCACTAGTGAAACATTCAGTAAAGTTTCCGTAGTTCTCTGATTGTTTTGGTGGTGAGAAAAAAGAAACGTCCCTTCATTGGCTGCGATAAAATACATAATTAAGGCAACGAGTCATTTAAGTCAGTTTGAGGAACTGTGTTTTGAGTCAGTTCAGTTGAATGTGATGTACATTCACTGATACATACTGATTCTTTCGTACGTGTCCTTGCGCATGGCGTTCTCTATCCAGGGCAGGTAAGCAGATGCGCGGGTGAACACACTGGGCTTCTTGTCCATGATGCAGCCGATGGGCCCAAAGCTTGTGATGCCGTGCACCTCCCAAGCGTCTGTGGGTCCATCCTGACACACAAGGGGCCCACCTGAATCCCCCTGTCCCACAAAGAAAATTAGTAAACACAGCATAATCACCGACAGTGTTTACCTAGCTTCGACACTCCAATCTGCAGCTGCAGTACGGACCGGAGCGTTTCCTGGCCAATACTAAGGGGATACTGTTTGATGTTGGTGTTTGTTGTTGGTACTTCAGAGATATAGATAACAATGTGGCAAAAATATAATAATTCAGATGATAACTATAATAATAATTAATAAGCATGATAATGAATACATTTTTGAGGGAGAAGAGAGGGTGAAAAATGTAATAGATGTTTAATAATGTTTAGTACTGTACTTCAAGCATCTGGGTTTTGTTCACTGCATGAATTAATAAAATAAACATAATAATTTCTTATTAAAAAATCATAGGAATAGTTTGAGGGCAACAGCATGCAGCAATGGAACTGCCATCTACAATGCATACAATAGGACTGAACCAATGCCCCTCCATTGGAGGCATGATCAAATACGATCATACCAGTCAAATATGCATAAATGTTATGAAAATACTGAATGGAAGATGAAAATAAATACTGATAAAACCGTTCACTTCATCTGTAAAGGTGCCCCTGTTCATATAGAGTAGTATACACTTCCTACCATTGCATGCGCTGCAGATTGCAGTTACACTGTTGCACACTGTTGCTGTTTGGCACTGATGATATTTTTTCATGTCATATAAACTCACCACTGATTTAATTTGAGAAATATAAAGTGAAGCCTGATGCAGTCAGACAGATGTGTTACAGAAAGAGACTTTCACACTGCGGTCATGTAAGAAAGCCACTGCCGCCATAGAGTAACGGCATGCAGTGTGAAGTGAAGCTGTCATTTCCGCAGATGTCAGTGCACATACACACCTGACACACAGACTTGAGCTCATCAGGCAAAGTGTATCCAGCGCAGATCATAGACGGTTTAACCTGGAACCACCAGTAGTCCATACGCTGGCAGGTGTCATAAGGTACAACAGGAAGAGCCACCTGGTTCAGAGTCTCAGCTGCTTTAGGAGCTGTGGAATTGCCTGAAGGGAAAGCACATGGCTGTTGGCTTAGTCAGGTACAGTGATAAGGTCTGTCCGTGCTTACGTCACATGCATGGCTAAGCATGACACTTGAATCATTCGCATGTCTCACAATGTCAAACCTACCCATCAAGTTTCATTCCTGAAAGCTGATTGCTTTTGGGTACAACCATTTGTGCAACTATGTATGACAATGAGTTTATATTGGTTATAGGGACAATGTAGTCTAGATTTTTCAGTTGTTAGCATAGCATTAGGCCTTAGGGAAAGGGTTGAAAGCAGCCTGTCATAGCCATATGCAGTTGGGTGTTTGGGTGCACCTGGTTGAATAAAGTTTTGCTGATTTAAACGTCCTTTACAGGACACATGCTGCACATTTTAACACACAATTACTGTTTGATATCTGAATTTAACAACTGGCAAAAATCTGAACAAAATGTGGGCTTTACAAAAGCTGTTGCATATTAAATATTTCTATTTTTATATAAAAAAATATCAGAATAAAAATAGCACATTTACCCTGGAGTTTATTCTAATGTATTTTTCTGATATAAATATATAATACAATAAAAACAATCAAACATAAATAAATAAACAAACAAATAAATAAATAAATAAGAAACACAAATAAATAAATAAATAAATTAATTAATTAATAAGAAACACAAATAAATAAATAAATAAGAAACACAAATAAATAAATAAATAAATAAGAAACACAAATAAATAAATAAATAAATAAATAAATAAGAAACACAAATAAATAAATAAATAAATAAATAAATATTAGTTGCTTTAGCATAGCTTACAGCATCAGGTTAAAACTACTCAGTAAGCCGTCTTTGTCACTTTTATGGTTATGACAATAATTCATGTGCGTTGGTCCTGATGAATGAGTGCAGAATAAACAGATGAACTAATAAATAAATAAAAAACACAAATAAATAAGAAAAACAAACAAATAAATAAGAAACACAAATGAATAAATAAATAAATAAGAAACATAAATAAATGAATAAATAAATAAGAAACACAAATAAATAAATAAATAAATAAATAAATAAATAAATAAATAAATAAATATTAGTTGATCAGCAACTAATGTACTGCAACCATGTGCTGTTCATGGTTTACAGCATCAGGTTAAAACTACTCAGTAAGCCGCCTGTGTCACTTTTATGGTTGAGAATAATTCATGTGCATTGGTCCTGATGAATGAGTGCAGAATAAACAGATGAATTAATAAATAAATAGGTTAAAGCTGAATAGCATACCAATATAAGCACATCTGCTTTAACACCCATTCACCAACAGATGGCACTGTAATTCTGTGAGGGAAGTAGGGAATTAAGGGGAAATGCTCTGCTCTTTTGCCCATTTGATTGGTCACTGATAAAACGGCCCACAGAGACATATAAATGTCAATTCAATTCAAATCTGTGCTTACGCTGGAAGACCCTGCTGAGCCTCATTTGCAGTGGGGTTCTCATAACACTGGCTTAGCATTAGCATAGTAGTTTGTCTCAACCCCATTTCAGCCCTGTCTCCTGCTCTATAATGAGCTGATTAGCCGTACTGGCTTCGTTGGAGCACACCACAACATCCAGCACAGGGTTACTCCTGCTTTCACACAGCATAGATCTGTTCACCTATAGTATACAGCAAACACTGTGCAGCAAACAGAGGAGCATCAGCCGTCCTCACCTGTCTCGTCTCCCCAGCCTGTAGCATAGCATCTTTTTCCTCCTGGAAGCACCTCCTCGATGGATGGCAAGCATGCAAAGTGGACTTGGTCAGAGGGGGTCACCTCACCATCCAGGCGGACCAGGGCGACATCAAACTCCACAGTGGGACTGGTGGGGTATTGGAAGCCCTCGTGGCGGTAAATACCCAGAACACCAAAACACTGCTGGCTGGGCTCCGACAAGGTCAGGTTATGTTTTCCCAGACACATCTGCCATCTCTGCAGCTGATCTGCATACCTGAGGAGAGGTGTCCACACACACACATTCAAACACATATATAACAGAATAGATACACCCACACAGCTGAACTATTTCAAATCAAACAACTACGGCATTGGACAAGCTATTTCTATTTGACAGTTAAAGGTGCAGTGTGAAAATGGTATTTTCATTAGTGCATCATTAGCTGTAACTGCACATCACTGTGTTTTCGGTTGCTTAGGACGAGCCCTTCAAATTTACATAGGAGGTGGTTTGCTTTCAAGAGAGGCTCCCATACTAGGCTACAATGTTACTACAGTTGCTCAGAACAAACAAAGCACACACAGACTATAGAGAAAGAGAGAGACTTTCACACTTCCTGTTTCTATGCAGCTTAAAGCAGTTGCGTTTGGTGGTGCAATAACACTGGCTGGTAGATGTAGAAAGAAGAAGAACCCTTGTTGAAATGTCCTGCTGTGGTGCCTTCAGCTGTAGCTCCATGCATAAACCTCAGGAGGCATATTCTACATATGCATATTCTCAGGAGGACACTGCATACCTTTATTTAAGGGTAATTATTTAAGCTACTTGTTGGAATTTTACCACTCCACCTCAAATGGTGCAGCAGTTATTATAATGCTTCAGGTGCCACAAAGTCAGCATCATTTAAGATGGAAAGGAGACAATACAAACAAGAAGCTCCAAATACGAGCTGATTCAGCCCACTCATTTAAAAAGAATCATTTTGATAGCCTAAATCAGGAGGTGGGCCTTGTGCAAGGAGGCTACACACTGTTCCTTTAAGGTGGGATTGGTTTGTCGTTTGTCTGCAGATTTTTGTTTATTTGTTCTGTTTATAGTTTAATATAATGGTGAAAAATCAAACATACTTATAAAATGTGGCATAACATTAGCACTGACCACATTCAATTTTGTTCCCCCAATGTGTTCAATTCAGCAAATAAATAGCAACTATACGGCACTCATTTACATTTACATTTATGGCATTTAGCTGATGCTCTTATCCAGAGCGACTAACAAGGTTAATCATATTACAGGTAGGCCAATGTAATGTTAGGAGTCTTGCCCAGGGACTCTTATTGGTGTAGCACAGCGTAGTCACCCAGACTGGGATTCGAACCCCAGTCTCCCACATGTGGTGGTGGCTCTCTGGCGGGCAGTGGTGTTATCCACTCTATAGCTATACAGCTATACTGTCCTCTGTAGTGGATGTTAACAATGTAACTACAACCAGGGACGCTGGCACCTCTGCATTCAGCTGTTAATGAGTGGGGTATGTATGTTTATTGTTATATATGTGTATGTGTATACATTTTGTGTGTGACTGTATGCATGAACATGCTTATATCCAAAATTTCTATATGCAGTTGTATGCTAGTTAAACTGGTTTTACATCCTCCACAGAGAAGATATTAAAGGAGCTTTGTGTGAGATATTTTTTGATCTTGGGGCCCCCCTTCAGTTGCAGAGTGTTTTTCACGTTTACCCCGTTGTCTTGAATACAAATAGTGCTTCGATGCCCCTTCAGTCATGCATAGCTTTTGCACAATGGCATAACATAACAGGTCAGTAAAGATACTGAGGTCTGTTTAAAACCGGAGTTAATAAGCTATGATAAAACCCATGCAGTTGGTGATAATAGCTGATATGGGATATGCTGTAACATGCATAACACATTGAACACATAATTGACCTATGGGGTGATATCAGTAGCGGAGGACTTTGGTTGTACCTGATGAAGCAGTGAGCAGCCGTCAAAACCCAATGCTTATGGATTAGGGTTCCACCACACGTGTGGGAGAATCTGGGTGTCGGCTGGGACTCAGGCCAAACCTTTGCAAAAGAGCACACAGATAACACAGCCGAGAGTATATTATACAGTATGTTATATTATATTTTTTCCACATTGCTACTTCTAGTATACTGTACATTTTGTGTGCAAAAACACTGAGTCTCTTTATCCTGCACAGTTTAAAGCTCTAGTTACCCTTCAGTTTAATGAATATTCATGATGGACAGACCAATACAATTCACCCAAAATTGTTTCGAAAAATAGAAAGTTTAGAAAACCTGTTCAACCTCCACTACAGGTTAAGAAAGCTGTTTAACTCTAAAAGTTCCATTTTGAAGGTTTTTAAGGTGGACTGTTTAATTCTATGTTTGGTATTTGGGCAGGAGGTTAGGGAAACAGCCTTGTGACCGGAGGGTCGCTGATTTGATACCCTGAGCCGACAATAACGACTGCACTACCCTTGAGCAATGCACATAACCCCCAGCTGCTCCCTGGGTTTTGTGGATAGGGCCACCCACCACTTCAGGCAAGTGTGCTCGAGGCCCCCTAGTGTTTGTGTTCACTAGTGTGTATGTATGTGGTTTAAATTCAGAAGACATATTCCTCTGTGTGCAAATACAATCAGCAAGAACTGGCCCTAAACTCTCCACTCAGAGAATGAGTGGCCTCACCTCAACTGAGTTCACGTTATCCTAAAGTAAAGCATTAAGCTAGAAATAGGAAAACCTTTTATGAGTAGCTGTCTCTAAACTTTTGACCGGTAGCATGCTTTCCCTATGGAGTGGCTGTTTAAGTGTAACACGTGCTGCAGAGAATGAGTGATTAGGCCTGGGTTAGTGTGCAGAGACTACACAGTAACATGCTGTTGGGTAATCATTCATTTAGAACTGTGGCGTGGTGATGTATAATACAGCTGCTCTCGGGAGAATACCTCCTGTCACCCTTTCTGACAGGCTTTGTTACACAAATTTAAAACTGCATTGTTTATGCCGTCTAGGCGTTTTTATAGCTCTTGCTGTAGGGAGAGAAGACAAAAATTAACCCAAGGCACCGGAATGTTTGGAGTTGTTTTCCTTCTCTGCTGGAAATCTGCCAGATTTGTATGAGACATCGGTGATGTAACATATCTGAGCTGGCGCTAAACTAGCCGAATGATCTTTTTCTAATCAGGTTCTGCTGACCAGGGCAATTTGTCACATGTGATGTATTACCAAGCACTCCAGCATATCTACATAAACCCTCCATCACTGTTCAATATCACTGTCTCAGATAAACATTAGTGCTGAGAGCACTGAGATGGCCAGAGGAAGTGTGAGGTGTAACTGGGCAGGAGGTGATGGATTTCGGCCATACCTGCATGGACACCTGCCAGGGCCAGGAGTGAGCTTTGGCAGGCTCACCGTTCACTATGCGAGTGTTGACCATGGGGGGGATTGCAGGCCTTCCGCATGTCTCTGGCCATTCTGCAGCAGAACAGTGGACACAGAATTCAGGTTAACGAGCAGATTCATGAACTGGGTTTCTCCCACAGCTTTACATATGCTACATTTATTCCCATTCTTGTATTCCCAGCTATTCCTGTGATGATGAGTGTACTGTTTATATTTATCTATATAGCACAGAGCTTTACTGGAAATGTCTAAAAGGTAAGGTGACATTGGAAAGCGAAGCCATCTTTGGTTATATAACATTATGTCATTTGGAAAATCTGTAATATAGGCATTTGTTAGTCCCCAAGGAAGAGGTGGTACTGCAAGGCATTCTGGAATTCATGCATGGTGGTTGCCAGAGAACTGAGCACCCAGCAATCTCCCATGAACGTCACATGCATGGCACATTAATTATTAACTACAACATCTCACCGGACAGCTAAATAAACACACATACGCAGCGTAGAGCATAATGATAGCACAGAACCGACAGAACTGTTTGCAGCACACACCAGGACTACACACAGGATTAGAGGTATGCAAATGAGCCAGCATAGCACACGCAAACCCTCATGGTTGTTGTGCCACACATATTTTATCTGGACTTAAAAGCAATCTTAAATTGCTTTAAACTATGTTCCTTTATTGTTCCTTTAAACTATTAAAATATTCTGTAGCATATTTTAAAGAAACGATATGTACAATTTTTTGTTCGAGACATTCCATCATTAGGATGTCTATGTATCATGTTGCAGAGATACCTGCTGATGTTAGCATGCTAACTGTCTAGCATCAGCCCATATCCATAGCTGAAGCTCTTGGAAAGAGACCATTTAAATTCACCAGGAAATAAAAAAAGTGATATAAAAGTATAAAGAACCCAAACTTAACAGCTGTTAATATTAAATTGGAGTGGACACCACAACTTTCTAATAACATGTTTCCCACTATTTCTTTGAAATACAAAATTTACAGGTTATGCCACTTTACAGATTGTCCCTTTAAGATCCAGGGAGTCAGGAGGCTAAGGGCATAGGGACTAACTATGGTGTTACTGGGGAATCACCATTGGAACTTTTTTTAGTTCGAGATGAGGCCCAATAAATGTCAAGAAAACTGACTGTTAGAGTGTCATTAGCAAAACCTTACAGAGTCAAGAACTCAGATTCCGTTTAAATGTCCAAAGTTGCTCTCTTGCTATGAGATTGACTCCAGGGCGATTAGATAAAAATGCATTATGTAGACATCGATAAAACATCTACAGCACTAAACACTATTATCTTTTACTGCACTCCTTCAGTGTACTGCATCCTCTCTCTCTCTCTCCTCTTTCACTTTCTCTCCCTCTGTCTTTCACTCCCTGGACTGCAGGATGCATACAGTGTGTCCTGCAGTGCTCACCTTTGGAGCATGCACACACACACACAGCGAACCAGCAAGGCCACCTGAGACCAAGCGCAGAGCAAGGCCTTCTCACAAATTCAGTCACCACAGCGAGTCACCACAGCGGCAAAATGGCCAAAAAAAAAATATTCCCAAAGGCCTCCAAAGAACACTGCATGTCCCCAGCAAAAGAGTTTCACATCACTGCATCGCTGCTGCTGGACACATCCCTTCAGCTCGTTTTTATTGTTCTGCCTTCTTTTATTCGGAGCTCTTGGCTACATACTTCACTTTCTCCTAATCACGCCCACCAATAGACAATCCCACAAATCAACAAGTGTCTTATGACTGAAATACTTGTCAGCCCAGACATGAGTACCTGCCCTGTGTTTCTTCCTAAGCTTTACACCTCAGCACACCAGATTTGATATACCACTATAATGCTACTTAGCATTTACAAATGCTAATCTGTGTGAACCTTCTTCCCAACAGTGGCCCGTATTCAGTGGCCCGTATTCATGAACCTTCTCAGAGTAGGTGCACTGATCTGGGATCTGTCCGTGTAAGTATAGGGATCTGACCCTAAAGCTTTATGAATAATAATTATAATTATAATAATAATTCTGATAATGTCTCTCTATTTATTGTGGTTTTGGATGGTCCGCTTAGGTGCCATCAACACTTCATACTTTGACAGACAACAGCAATAGCCTTAGATGCGATTTTATGGAATCAATGTGTTACTTTGTAGCACTATATGTACTACAGTATCCCATTTTCAGTGAATTCAGCTGCTTTATTTGCTGAATGCAATCAAATCCTCACAGCTAGTGTAAAAACTTACCAAAAGTGTAGAGTTTGGTTTATCAACAAAGCCTTTCTGTAGTTCTTCTGTGTATAAATTAATGATGCAGTATTGCACAGCTACCAGAGGCTAAGCACTAAGCAGCAGTTCATCTTATTATTCATGGTTATGGTGTTCTATGCATGGTTATTCTCTAATATGTCACTACATACCTGCACAACACCAAAACTTCAACAGCAATGTGGACTGAAAGGTTATCAGCTGTACCTATGGTGAGGTCATCCCAGGGGTTTGGTGGTACAGGTGGATCAGTGGGAGCAGGCAGCAGGGGATCTGTGGTCCAGAACGCTCGGAATCCTTTCGCTTCCGTGAAGAAGTCAACAAAGAAGCGCATCACCAGCTCATTTCCTGATGTCTGGATCACCGGGGGAGTGTTGGTACCGCAGTAAGGACCTGTAGTGAGGTCAACACATCTGTCAGCTGTCATTGTATGTTTCTGCGTTTCCACGCTGTTGAGTGGACATCACTGGGTGATGGACTATTCTCAGTTCAGCAGTGACACAGAGGTGTTTAAACACTCCAGCAGTACTGCTGTGTCTAATCCACTCACACCTGCACAAAACACACTACCACCATGTCAGTCTCACTGCAGTGCTGAGAATGATCCACCACCCACATGACACCTGCTCTGTGGTGGTCCTGTGGTGGTCCTGACCACTGAAGAACAGGGTAATAAAGTATGCAGAGAAACAGACGAGCTACAGTCTGTAATTGTAGAACTACGAAGTGCTCCTGTAGAGTAAGTGGAGACAAGAAGGTGTACCTAGTGAAGTGGCTGGTGAGGTGATATATGTATATGTAATATGTATATAATGTATAGTGTTCTGAGAGTATTTAAGTAGAGTATCAAAGTAAAGAAATCTTTGCTGACCATATTTTTTGGCGGTGGGCTGTGAGCCATCATAAATGACCACGTTGTCATAGCAGCGGCCTAAAAGGATGCCCGGTGCCTCTATGTCAAACTGGGTGAACGTCAGCGTGATGGTTTTGCCTTTGGGCACCTGCAACTTCCACAGGCACTCTTTGTTGGGAGGGTAATTCATGGGCCAGCCTTCTGACTTGATGACCCCCATCTCCTCAAGAGAGAACCCTCCACAGCCTTGGATTTCTAAAGGGGAGTAGAGAACAGGAATTAGGGAGGGGGCTTAATGTTTTCCAGCAACATGTGCAATAAAACACAGTAACTGATTAAGACCTCATAGGAATGCAAGTTGAGAAGGATTGAAGATGAGTGTTGAGATTAAATGACTTGAGTGCTAAGTGATAAGACCGTATAGGAACCGTATACAGGACTAAAAAAAAAGAAAAGAAAGTAAATGTTGTAATCAGAAACTGCCAGGATGTTGACTGTGTGGCCAACTTAACACACTAAAGATGTCAGACTAGATCCAGAGGATATGGAGACATCGCTGACGGAAATGCGTTCCTTGCAACACGCTGTAGAACTGGGTTGTGCCTTGGACTCCTTACCCAAGAGTATAAATCTGATGAATGCAAGCATGTGGAAGGAGTGTTCAAAAAGAACTTGAGGGACGTGTCTTCGAATAATGTAAGCATAAACCCCCCCAACAGAACTTGAACTTGTACCAGGGGGATCTTCTAAGCCTCTCTTAATGCTTAATTAAAGCTGTAACTAGTTAAACAACTCCAAGATACCCTTCTTGTGTGACCCATACTTTAAAACAGGAAGCCGCAGAGGACATTTTCTGTTGGTCCCCCTGCAAACCCATACTGGTGCAGACTTATATCTCCCAAGATACAGATCAGCTCCTGCCACACCGAGAGGACTTTAAGGCATCTTTGGAGGCTGGAGCAGGCAAACAGGTTTAATAAATACAGCTATGTTTACATTAACGCTGAAATACGACTCCCTAAACTGCCATTTTGGCAGCGCTTGTAGAGTCTCATTTGTTAGCCTTGACACAGGAGCGCTGTGGCGCACGGCCAGCTGGGAGCTGCAGTAAAGACTATAAAGTGAAATCTCCGCAGAGCCGTGGTCAATAAGTCTATTTATTGCGCAGGAGCCATCCACCTCCATTGGCCTGCCTAGAAAACGCTTGGCAGTGAACCAAGTGTACAGACACACTTACGAACGCAATGAAGGGGCAGCCAAATGATTTCTGCTGAAAGGTGAAAATAGGTGTGCTTTGAATATAGCAGACAAGCTCAGAAACAAATACACGGTGGAGCTACACGTTATCTGTGGAATGTAATGCAGTCTAATTTTATTCATTACTTATGAAAAAATGGCCTAATTCCTTAATACTGTACTTCTATGTTACTCCATAAACATTGTACAAATAACTCAACTGGGCAATACAAGGGAAACCCGGTAGCCCTTCCAAAGGAATTACAGTAGACGTCATTTAAAAGGCCTGACACTCTCCCACAGCAGGGTACATTTTATTCAAATGATGAACAGCTGTTTCAAATGCTGTGTGGAAACAGCTGCCTCAAAATACAACCTAATGATATAATGTCAAGCTGTACCTTAATAGAAAATGGTTCTGTCCTGTTTAGGTGAGAATATAAAATCAATACTTTTCATGTCAGCACTATCATTATTTCATATTATTGCAATCAGGCCGGATCATCCCATGAGTTCTGTTCACATTTTTCATTTACAGTGTGTAACAGGTGCTCTTATCCAGAGCGGCCTATACGAGTGCTTTGCTGTCCCGTCAAAGAATGTATCCTATCTAGTACAAATAGGCTAGAGTCTCCACTACCCTGGAGCTCAAACACTGCCAGAACAGGAGCCAGGGCTGATACCTGGAAAGAAAAGGAAGGAGCTTGACTGAGGTAATGGCACACATGCACATGCCCAGTGAACCAGTGAAGCCCTGGCAGACGGTTATGAGAAAATCTAAACAGCTGTTTTGACTCAGACCCACAACTCGTTAGCAGCTTTTACATTGTGTGCCATTACCTCAGTCACGTTTTCAGGCTTTCAGCTAGTGTTTTTAATTGTATGGTAAATTCTATAGCTATTGATATAGATAGGCACATGGGATAAATGAGCAGAGGACCCTTATTTCCAGAGCCAGGCACACAATGTCAGCCACACACATCAAAGAAAAAAAATGTTGCATTGTGTTTATTGGTAGAGATCTGTGATCTGAGATCTGTAGTCATCTTCGGCATATAAAATATATACATGAAAAAGTAAAATATTTGCTTTGAGTTGCCATTAAGGTACTGCATAACACCCACCTGCTGTGATAATGTACAAAAATCCCTTACAATCCAAAATGGTAGCCAGCTGAGGACCCAGCACCAGGTAAAAGTATATTTCTTTTATAAGTACATAATTACCTTAATATACAGTACAATGCCTCACAACATGGCATAAACCTGAAACCCACATCCACACAGGTGAAGGCAATGTGCAAAATACAGGAGGTCCTGGTGGGGATGTCTGGAAGCCTCTTTGACCCAGACCTCAAATTTTGGGGGGTGCCTAAATTTGAACCTACTGTGATGTTTTGATATCTGACACTAAAATACAAAATCAGGGAAAGGTCTTTGTTTAGCCACTTCACACCCATTTAGTCCTGCATAGATAAGCAACGCCGCTTAATAGCTTAACTATGCTCAGCATACAGGGGTTGGACAATGAAACTGAAACACCTGGTTTTAGACCACAATCATTTATTAGTATGGTGCAGGGCCTCCTTTTGCAACCAATACAGCGTCAGTTGGTCTTGGGAATGACATATACTGCGTCCTGCACAGTGGTCAGAGGGATTTAAAGCCATTCTTCTTGCAGGATAGTGGCCAGGTCACTACGTGATGCTGGTGGAGGTTCGTCCTTCTTGGTGGTATGCTGCCATTACCCTGGATACCGTGGCTCTTGATACATCACAAAGACTTGCTGTCTTGGTCACAGATGCGCCAGCAAGACGTGCACCAACAGTGTGTCCTCTTTTGAACTCTGGTATGTCACCCATAATGTTGAGTGCATTGCAGTATTTTGAGCAGAACTGTGCTCTTACCTGCTAACTGAACCTTCACACTCTGCTCTTACTGGTGCAATGTGCAATTAATGAAGATTGGTCACCAGGCTGGTCCAATTTAGCCATGAGACCTCCCACACTAAAATGACAGGTGTTTCAGTTTCATTGTCCAACCCCTGTATCTTGACCTTATTGAATGATCTCAATTACTTACCAAACTGGAAAATAATATTTCAGAGGAAAAACTGTTAAACCTAATATGTGTGTTTTTATATTTTATATATTTAAAAAAATCAACAGTGGAGAAGCAATCCAACATGGGACATAAGTTTAACATAAGTTTACGTAATCATGATATGTCCATCATGTATTATATTGCATGTATTGCATTGCATAATATGCATGTGTCTATATATAATAACCAAATAAATCACGATTAGAACCCTAACACTATCCCTACCCTGACCTTAAAACATGTCTTGACCTCAGAATCTACTGATTTAAGTTGTGGGGACCAGCTTGTGTCGCCACACCATGACATAAACCTGAAACCCCGACACACACATCCACAGAGGTGAAGGTATAACCATAGATTACTGACGGCTATGAGAACAGACAGCTGTCTCAGCAGGACTCACCCTTAGGTGAGTGAATGACAGAGTGTGTGTGTGTGTGTGTATGTGTGTGAGTGAAGCAGGTGCTGTACCGGCAATGTCCTCTGGATACACAGCCTCCCACCTGGCGGAGAAGCCGCGGTCAGCCAGCCGGCCGTCAGACTGGAAACTCAGGGACATCCTGTTACTGACACTGACAAGCACTGGCGGGAGGATAAACCCGCAGTGTGTTCCTGAGAAAGACACACACACACACACACACACACACACACACACAGACACACACACACACACACACAGACACACACACACAGACACACACAGACACACACACACACACACACACACACACACAGACGGCATCAATCTTCAGGCAACAAAAACAAGAACAGTGGCTTTTACCTTGCCTGCTTTGTCATTAGGTTTGTATGGAGCTGACAGATGGCGACATCAGACTGTGACTGATGTAAATGACCTATTAAAAACTATCATGATCCATCCTGAAACATTCAGCAGTTATTTTATTGTTATATAAAGGCATGCTGAAGCTATCATGACTTTCATGGCATCCGGCCCCCATTATGTGAGAGAAATGATGTTCTGCAGGATTTTCTATTCATACACTACATAATCAGCACCCTCTCCAACAGGAGGTTTTGACATAATTATAGTGTGACTGTGTACCACTGGCCTACATTCTGTACTGCACTGTGGTCTGTCCCTCTACACCTTATTAGGACATGGGCTACACAGCACACAGCAATGCTACATACAGAAGGCGAGAGGGTCCTGCATGTGTCTCACATGTATTATGTAACTGTAAATACACGTATATGTAACTACACACACACACACACACATAGTGGACATGCACCTAAGATGAAAATTTCAGACCCCTCTATGATTTCTAAGTGGAAGAACTTGCAAAGTCACAGGGTGTTCAAATACTTATTTTCCTCACTGTATATATATATATATATATATATATATATATATATATATATATATATATATATATATATATATATATATATACATGATGTGACATAAGCAAGCACAGGTCTTATCTCTGTACCTGACTGACTATATAAAACGTCGTCCTGTTGCACATGCTTTCCTTTTTGGCTCTCCATGCTGTTGTGTTGGTAGCATCCTTTGCAAGCAAAGTATGCCCCAGAGATAAGTTGCAGAGGGGTTGCATCGTAAAACCCCAGGAAGCGGGATGGTCTTAGGAGACCTACACGACCACGGAGAGAGAGAACCCACTAATTGGCAGACATGTGGGGATTAACTCAACAGCCATGACTGCGGGCATTTAGCACCAGTGATGCCCCCATGAGTCATCCTGTTAGTGCCAGCACCAGTGGTAAACAGCATGGATGCGGATCTGTGCAATGACTGCCCTTTACACCACATCAACATCACCAAAGACTGCACTGGTGTCGTGCCAGACTGTCATATCCAGTCCTGTTGTTTGGTTCCCACAACATGAGTGTATAAACATGTCGCGGTCTCCACAATGTGACATACACCTGCCACACACACATAACTGAGGGCTCACAGTAGTGGAGATCATCTCAGGGCTGAAGGTCAATGTGTGAGGCAGGGAGCTGATATGAAGGGTAAGGGCATCTTCACCCACTCATACGTGTGCTAGTGAAGGGCAGAGAAGGATAAACTGCTGCAGCCAATGAGGCGTACGGTGTGACGGCTGAGGACAAATAAGCCGGTTGAGAATGTGATTTGCTCTCTGTTGTGAACAGGCGGTTTAACCTGTAACGTGTGCCGAGGTGTCAGAGCTGCTCCACTTTGTGAGTATCTGGGACACTTGAAGTGCAAATCCTTCCTCGAAACTGAACAGCTATTACAAAGAGCCTCACTCGCTCTCATCCTCTCTACCACCCTCTCTCTCTCTCTCTGCCTGTCTTTCACCCTCTCTTCCTCCCACCCTCTCTCTTTCTATCTCTCTCTTTATTCATTCTGTCTCTCTTCTACCTAGCTTCTTTCGTTTTTCTTTTTCTCCCCTTTTTCTCTCTCTCCCACCCCCATCCTTCTTCTCTCCATCTCCCCCCTTTCTACTTTGCTCTCTACTGTCTTTATTTTTTCTCTCTCCTGCCCTCATTCTTCTCTCTCTCTTTTTCTTTCTCTCTCTCTCTCTCTTTTTTCTCTCTTTCTCTTTCTCTCTCTCTCTCTCTCTCTCTCTCTCTCTCTCTCTCTCTCTCATTGTTTTCCTATTTATCTTTCTCCCACTGTCTTTCTTTTTTCCTTCTTTTTTCTATTTCTCTGTCTTTCTTTCCCCTCTCCATCTCTTTGTCTTTCTACATTTATCTCCTAATTTCTTGCTTCTTTTGTCTCTTCCCTTGCATCACTCTCTTTCTCAGTCTCTTTCTTTAGTCTCTCTGTAACAGTAGTTCCCTGTCTTTCTCTCCTTCTCTCTCTGCTACTTGCTCTCATTCTCTGTGTCCTTTCTCCCAACACTCCCTTTCTGTCTCTTTCCAGCTTTGTTTTATCCTCTTTCATTCTTTCTCTCTCATTTTTTTCTCTTCCTCAGTCTCTCTGCTGCTCCCCCTCTCCTCTCCATCTTTCTATCTATCTTTTACTTTCTCTCTTCTCCTCTTTGCTCTCCTATCTATCTGTCTTTCATCCCAATCTCTCTCTATCTCTCTCTCTCTTCACCCTGTTCTTTTCTCTCTCTCTGTCTCTTTCTCTCTCTCTCTCTCTCTCTCTCTCTCTCTCTCTCTCTCTCTCTCTCTCTCTCTCACTCTTTCTCTGTCCCTCTGTCCTTCCACCCTCTCTCTCTTTCCTCTCCCCCTCCTCCTATGTATAGCCCCACCCCCCTGCTGCGTATTTTAGCATACAGTATCTGAGCTGCAGTCCGTGAGAAACGTGTGCAGATGAAACTCAGGGCCGCTCTGTAGCACAGCAATAAAGAGCAGTAATTTACACCTCACTAGCTCACGATAGCTCAGTGCCTCCGTCGCTGCCTCCAGGGAGATCAGAATCAGCTGCCTCTGTGGCTCCTGTCCCTACTGGTAAAGGTAAATGTGGTGAATGGCGTACTGTGCTGTCTGCAGCATTACTGCAGACTCAGGAGCATCAAGATACACAGTTTATCAGTGCCAAAGGTCTTCACTGATAGACCACACTCTAACATTTACTAAGCATCTTGCACAATGTCTGGCGCAAGAACACTCTAATTGTATATGCATACATTACTCTATATACACTATATAAGGTATGGGGACCCCTGACCAAAAGATTGACCTTATATGACCTTGTTGGACATCCAATATCAAAACTATGGCTTTAATAAGCTCCCTCTTTGTGGCTATAACAGCCTGGGCGTCTTTCAAACTCATTAAACTGTGTCTTTATGGTGCTTACTTTGTGCAGTGGGGCACTGTCATGTTGGAACAGGAAAGGATATTTTCCAAACTGTTAACACCAGGATAACAGCATACAGTCATCTAACTTGTCTTGCTATACTGTAGCATTAACATCACCGTTCACTGGAACTAGGAGATCTGAACACTGATAAACAGCCCTAGACCATTATCCCTCCTCCTCCAAACTTTATTTTTGGCACTATGCTTTCTGGTATGTAGTGTTCTTTTGGCTTTTGGCTGTGGTTAGCATCAGATAGCTAAGTGTGATGCATCTCTCCAGGGAAAATGCTTCCACTGCTCCAGAGACCAGTGGCAGGGTGCTTAATACCACTCCAGTCACCACTTAGCATTGCACTTAGTGGCTTGTGGACTCCTGCTCTGTCATGGACTTACAGGGCAATCTGACAGGAATGAAACGGTTTCACGCTCAGCCACGCATGTGATATAAGCAAAGATGAGTCTTATTGCTGTACCTGATTGACCCAGCCACAACAGCCATGATTATAGACATTTAGTTAGGACTGATGCCCTCCATGAGTCATCATGTTAGTGGCACCACCATTGGCATACAGCTGCACAATGCAGGACTACATGCATGCAGACCGTTACAGTGGCTGCCCTTAACATCATGTCAGCATTTGCTGACCAATAGTGTCCTGTGTGACTCCCACTTTGAGTCCCACTTTGGTCTTGGTGGAGGCAGCCAGCAAATCTGTGTGTGGAGGCACCATGGTCAGCATCAAAATAAATGGTTTGTGGTCACCCATCGCACATCCAGAAGCCTTCAGGTCATTATTCCATGATTGATCTCTGGTGATAAGTTAAATGCTGATGGAGAAAAGAATACAGGAAGAGACAGAAAGAGCCAACATGTTTTTTGACCACATTCACTCTAGCCCAACCACCATGCACACTGAACGTCACGTCTTACCTAGTGACTGTTGATCATCAGAAACAATGAGATTATCCAGGCCACACTGTCCAGCTTCCCCCACAATGCCCAGGTCAGTGATGTGCAGTTTGACCAGGAGACCCTCTTCCACACTGATGTTCCACGAGCACTGCAGGTTTGCAGGATACGGCTCAGGGAAGCCCAGTGAGTGGATCTCACCTTTACGACCAGAAAGAGTCTCAGGAGACCCACAGCCAGAGTCTATGGAGAGAGAGAACGATAGAATATCAGTCTGTAGAATGAAGCACAACTGATTCGGTTTTCTGTATATGAAGTTTGGTGACAGCACTTCTAATAATTGAATACAGCTGCAGGTGCACTACACAGCTTGTGACATCTCCGTTAAAAAGCACGGACAACAGAATGGGATGAAGCTATACGGTAGCCACACATAAGGTTGCCATAACCAACACCATGCGTCAACAACAGGGGTATAAAGTGAAACTGAGTGATGGGGCCACATCCAATTTGATAGAACACCAATTAATATCTCTGGGATGAGTTTGAGGGGCATTTGATGTCCAGAGCTAATCATCCAACATCAGAACCTGACCTTACTAGTGAGAGAGTATCAGCAGTCTAAATGGGGGAAAATGACAAACCTCATTCTATATATCCACTACATCTCTATCAAAGTCTTTGCCCAATAATTCCTGCCACTCATTAGTCTATGTTTTAAAGTAAAGTCAAACAGAAATTAATTTCATGCACTGCCTTGTAGCAGTCCTGAGGGAAGAAGTTCCACAAAAGTCAATTTGGTCTCCTTTTCTGGAGTACCGAGAGGAAGCAATCAGAAAGAAAGTCAATAAGAGCTCTGCTGAGGGTTAAGAAGTTTAAATAAGTTTTTATAGGCCAATAGGTTAAGACCTGATTAGTTGAGAGGAGAACTTAGTTTCATGGCCACTCTGAGTAGAGGATCTTTCCCAGCACAGCAGTCACAATGGCATGGGAGTGACATGGTAGGGTGGCCACTGACAGGTTAAGAGTGGTCTACCATGCAAAAATATCCAGAAAGCTCAATTTGCTCTGTAAACAGAAACCAACAGTGACCAACAGTAAATGCCTAGAGGATGGCCAATACAACCTGTGGGTGTACAGATGAGCTACAGTCTGTTATAACTGTACACCAGCTACAAGCTAGAGTGAGCTATTCAAATATCTAAACTGATGCTGTTGTGTTAACTGGGCAGAAGTTACAATTTCAATTCTCAGATGCTGATATGTTGCTATAGGAGCCCACAACTGGGTAACTGGGTGTTTGTAATGGATTTATATCACCATAACACAATTTAAGATGAGTGCACAAACTATATATATTATTTATAAATTGTGCCCAACTGTTGAGCTACCATACAAATATATCAATATAAATAATCTTATATAAATAATCATCTCTGTTTAAAGAAAGCTCTTACATTTTATTTTTTCTTAATTTTCTGAATTAACTAATGAAATAAAACAGTTTATAATAAACTGTACCAGGATCTGGCCTCTTCTTTATTGTATCTATTCAACAAGCTGGGTGCACAAACTATGTGTGTATATATATATATATATATATATAGATTATATATATTATATATATATATATATATATAGATATAGTTTATGCATATATATATGAATAGATATATAAAGAAGAGGCCAGATCCAGATCCTGGATTTTCGAGCAACACTGTGTATTTATTATAAAGTTTATAAAAGTTTTATTACATTAGTTAATTCAGAAAATTAACTTTCTTTAAACAGAAATGATTATTTATATAAGATTATTTATATTGACAATTCAGATATTTCATCAGTCATGCTAAAGCCTTTTATTGATTTTAAAATGCCTAGAAATATGTTATTATGGCACAAGTTGCATGTAACTATGTGAATGTGGTCAAAATCAACATTGAAACTCAAGTGGATGGATGTTTTAATAGAGAATATGGAAAAAAAGAAGCAAACATCAAACTGAATGACCAAATTCGACCAGGCTCAGATTATAGCCCTATATGTGTTACATTAACTCAGCCCGTAGAACAGTGAGTTCAGTATTTACCTGTGGGTGCAGTTGTGGTGGATGGTGTAGTTGTTGTAGTAGTGGAGGTGTTGACAGCCATGGTGGTGGTGGTGGTTGTAGGTCTGGCGGTTGATGTGACTGCTGGAGCGCTGGCCACAGTGTAGACAGCACTGAAGCCTTTAGCAGTCTCTCCAGAGTCGCTTTTAAAACGCACCACCATTTCATTGCTACTGGACACCACTGGTTTTGGCACCTGGTTTCCACAGAAGTGACCTGAGATGAAGGACAGTCTGTTGAGGCAACATGCCAAAGAAAAGGCTGAATGGTGCGACTGAAATGAGAAAACCATGTGACTCACCCAGTTTAGGGGCACTAACGCCATCTGAACGACCATCAAACACATCCACAAAGTCTCCGCAAGAACCAGGCACCAGGTCAAAAGACGTGAACGTGAGGCGGACCTTCTCCTCGGGTCTTACTGTAATCCTCCACTGAAGAACAAGACAGGACAGTCACCTAAATCCACATCTGCTCATCCACTGCAGAATTCAGCACGCTGAACACATCGAATCAGGGCTGATAACCCAGCACTGCAGACTGACTTCATACACTGAGGCCCGAGGTAATATTTTCATGGAGAAACACTCATTTCCTTTCCTAATGCTGACAATCAGGCCTGTTCGCTGTCTGCCGTCTGCTCTTTAGTTTTGCATGAGCTATAAGAGGAAAAAGCAGGATCATGGAAGCTATACCCAACTATATAGCATCAGGCAAACTGCAGGGAAACCCTCCCTGATTTGATGTTAATGTTTCAGCTTATGGTTAATAAATGAGCTTTCCTGGTTTTTGAAACTGCTAAAACAGTAGCCGCCATTTTTAGGCATAACCTTGGTGCCTACTATTTGTTTTTAAAGACAACAGTCCTTTCATACAGTGTCAGAAGCTACACTCATCACCAAACAGAACAGCTGCACCCTGAGAGAAGTGTACGACTGCAGTGCTATTGGGAAGGAGGATAAAGGTTACCAGGAACAATAAATGACGATACATTTAGACTGATATGGGTAATGTTTATGAAGCTACACATACAGAAGTAGTGTCTCTCAGTATGGCGTTATGCCACAATGTTTGCTAACCCAATATGCCAGATGTTTCGGCATGGAGTTGTAGAGGATCCTAATGGTGTCCTGTGATAATCCATCCCATGCAGCTTGAATATTCTCCCCCAGTTACAACAGAATTGCAGTATTGTTGGAGTGTTGATACTGCATCCAATAGCATGCCAAAGATTATCTATCAGGGATGGATCTGGTAATGTGGTGGACCATGGAATAGTGTCTGTGTTTAAGGCAAGCTCTCTGTGAATAGAGCACTGGAGTAAAAAGTAGGAAAAGGAAGGGCCACTGGTTGCAGGACTTCATTAACTTAACGTTGGGCTGTCAAAGTGCCAGTAATGAAGATCTGGCATCATACGAAACTGCACTATGACATCAGGCTTTCTGGATCTGTGATGAATGACAACAAATCATCATGGTGCTGACCACAGTGTCTCCACACACAGGTTAGCTGGTTGTCTGCACCAAGACAAAAGCGGAACTCGTCACTCCATGACAGTCTGGCACGACACCATTGCAGTCTGGCACAATATTGGCATGCATGTTGTTGTGCATTGTGCATGCGTCTGCAGGGATGACTCATAGAGGGCACTACTGCTCTCTGAATATCTGCAGTGGTGCTTGTTGGGTCACTCCATGCACGTCATCAGCTCTCACTCTCCACGGTTTGTGCAGGTCTCCCAGGTCCTTCATGTTACTGGTGTGTGCCATCTTCTATCCACTGCTGCCAACAGTGTGCTGTGGTGATATTCCCACAACCAGTATGGTGCAATACGTTGGTAAGACCATCCAGCTTCCCGGATTTGTACAATGCAGCCCCTCACATACTTAAAATAATTAAAATAAAATCATTTATTGTACAACCTGCAAGGTTTAGAAAATGCTTTACAGATACACTAGTAAAAGGCGCTATATCAATAAGCCTTGACTTCACTAAAGTGAAAAAACAGAACTGACAAACGCTTGCCTAAAAAAGGCCTGTGATTGAATCCTTGCTCATGAGATACGTGTGGAGGAGGCTGTTTTGAGCACCTTCTTTAGCACCAGCACCTTTAGCACTTAGAACTTTGCAGACTGCATCACATTAGTCTCAGTAAAAGACTTTGCAGGCCTCTGGGTCAGACACCGAGCAGATGCTCAGTCTTTTCAGCCAGCAGCAGTGACGAAACATCCTGCTTAGGGTCATGACAACAGTGATCTGTCTGCATACAACAAATCTCACCTGGGAACTGAACACCGTCCTCAGCGATCACCGGCCCATTACCTTAATCACCACACCAATCTGCCTTCCATCTACTCTCTATCTCTTTCTCCCTCTCTCTCTACCTGTCTTTCTTTCTCTCCTTCACTCTCTTACTTATTCTGTCTCCCTCTCATTTCCTCTCTCTCTCTCTCTCTGTCTCCTTTTGTCTCTCTTTCTAGCTCTGTCTGTCTCTCTTTCTCTTCCTCTGTCTCTCTCCATGCCTCGGTTTCTCTCTCTCATGCTCTTTCTCTGATTCACTGTCTTGCCACCTCTGTTTAACTCTTTCATTAATCCTCTCCTTCTCTATTTCTCTCCTCCTCTGTATTATTCTTTCTCTGTCTCTCTTCCAGACCTCTGTCTCTCTTCCAGACCCTCTCTTGAAACCTTTTTCTGTACCACTCTAAGTCTCTCTTCTTTTCTCTTTCCCACCTTCTCCTTACCTTCCATTTCACCCTTTCGTCCTTGATGCCTTTTTCTTTTCATATCTCTTTCCCCCTTTTTCCACTTCTCTTTCACTCTTATCAGCTGCACCTGAAAGCATCCCCTCTTTTGTCTCTGTCTCTCACTTGTTTCTCTTTCTAGCTCTGTTCTGTCGCTTTCTCTTATTCTTTCTCTCTTATTCTTTCTCTCTCTCTCTCTCTCTCTCTCTCTCTCTCTCTCTCTCTCTCTCTCTCTCTCTCTCTCTCTCTCTTTCTTTCTTTCTCTCTCTAACTCACATACACGTGTGGTCAGCCGTACAGCAGTGACAGCAGCAGTAACTCAGATGACCCTGCTTTGTGTATGTCCTTATGTTGTGGTGTGTCTGTCTGTTGTGCTGGAGGTTGACAGGCTGGCTGTAGATTAGCGGTTTCCGGCTCTCCGCCCGGCCAGATGGAGCTGGCGAGCGACAGGGAGGGTCCTAAGAATCTAAACTCCATAATCAAACACCCTCCTGTCAGAACAGCTCATCAATTCTCATCACGACTTCACCCCAAAGCTTTGGCTTCTCCTCTGGCTGCACTGTGGCTGAAGCTGAGTGAAATAGCTAATCAGTTTCGCTGTTCGTGGCCACCAGCCTGCAGCTTTCACTCTGTGTGGATTTTGTGTTGTGACTGTTGAGAAGTTAGAAAAGCTCTGAAGCTCTCAGTTAGAAAATACTGTGTAAACATGTGCACCCACCAACCAATTTGCAGCAGCAGAGGAGCACAGGGTCATCGTCTCTGACTTTACATCTACAAGGATGACCAGCCAGAAAGGACTGGACTCTGATTGGACACAGTGTTTGAAACTCCAGCAGCACTGCTGTGTCTGATCCACTCACACCAGCACAACACACATAAGTGTTACTGCAGCACTGAGAAAGATCCACCACCCACATAATACATGCTCTGTTGGAGTCCTGGTCACTGAAGAACAGGGTGAAGGGAGGATAACGAAATATGCAGAGATGGAGTACAGTAGTTGTAGATCTACAAAGTGCTCCTGTATGGTGAGTGAAGCTGATTATATGAACAATGAGTGTAGCTACGAGGAAGTGGATCTAATGCAGTGGCTGGTGGGTGTAATTTGTAGGTGTATCACACATACACATGTAACTGGGCCAACATCAGCCTGGCTTAGTGGTGCAGCACTGCACTGAAAACTGCAGACTGCTGTAGTTTGTTTTCAGGTTGAAGGTAAAAGAGAGGAGCGGAGGCAAAAGAAGAGAGGCTCTATAGGTTGTGCGGTTAAATGAGTGTACCTGGTAGAGCACGCCACTCTCATAGCTCTGTTCAGGAAAGCCAGGGGTCATCAAATCCCCACGGTCACCCTGCAGGACACCACCAGCACCTACTATTTCTAGAAACAAGGAGATACATATAGAGAGCAGGAGAGAGAGAAATGGAGAGAGAGAGAGAGAGAGAGAGAGAGCAGAGGGAGAGAGGGTAAAAAGGAGAAATAGATAAAAGAAGAGAAGGGAAAAGAGAGAGAGGAGGGAGAGAAGAGAGATAGCGGAGAGAGAGAGCAGGAGAGTTAGAGAGAGAGATAGAAAGAGAGACAGAGAGAGAAAAGAGAGTGAGTGAGAGAAAGAGAATGAGAGCAGACAGAGAGAGAGTGAAACGGAGACAAAGGGAAAAGAGGTAGAAGGTGAAAGAAGAATGAGAAAAGATGGATAAGGAGAGAGGGTGATAAAAAGAAAAAGGCAGAGAGAGGCGAGCATGAGAAGGATAGAAAGAGAGCAGACAGAGAGGTAGTGTAAAGGAGAGAGAGTGAAAAGCGGGAGAAGGAGGCGGGGAGAGAGAGTGAGGAGGAGAAAGTAAGGGTAGAAACAGGTGGGGAGGTTAGCTGGATGGCACTCATGGGGATATTTTGCTCTCCGCCTCTCTCTCACTCTCTCTCCTCATGTACTGTTGTAGACCCTCGGTTTCTAGGTCAAATGCAGTGAGACACATTTGCCCACCCCTACACCCCCCCTCCCCCCCCCCTCGAACCGCAGAATGAGATTACCTTACTCTTATCTTCACACAGACATAAAAGGATCGTTTAAAATGGCAGCAGCTGATATTTCACACTTAAATGTCCTTTTGTTACGGCCAAGAGCAGCACGGTTATGCAACTGAGCACACGTTATTATTATTATCATTATTATTATTATTATTATTATTATCATTATTGTCATCATTACCTGAAACCGTCTTAGGGTCCACAGCGCGGTACATGGCTTTGAAACCTCTGTCCGTCAGTCTTTCATTGGTGTCGAAGTAAACCACCAAACTGCTTCCCAGAGACACCACTGGCTTGGGCAGGGAATTCCCGCAGTACTTCCCTGCAGGAGCAAAACAGCGAATCATTAGAGACAGTGAACATACTCGGATGGACACAGCCTGTCAAATGCTTAAGAACACTTTTACTTCCTATACAGTACAACTGGCTGCAGAGCTTGTTAGAGCAGCTGCGTGCAGATCCGGTGGGTATGCTGTGTCCATTAAAGCCTCTTTTGAAACGCAAGTTTTGTCTAAATAATGATGTGGCAAGTTTTCTTTTGCGAGCTGTTGTTAAAAGCACACACTGAAACCCTTGAGAGTTTTGGGTGATAGATTTGAGAGCTGATGAGTTCATTCTGGAGGGGCTTTGGCACGGTTGCCAAGGCAGCACTGTCACAATAACTAAATGTGAATATTTAGTGTGGTGTCGTTTCCCTCCAGCAAAGCTTTCTTATTTGTGATAAAGATGTTTGGATGTTTCCCCCAGCTTTGGGAAGGCAGTGTAGATCAGTCCATCCTGCGGAAGCATCCTCTGACCAGGTCAGGCTTCAAAATGAACTCTAGGTTGGCTCAGCACTATGAACACTACCCAGCAGACAAGGGAGCAAAGACTAGAACTAGAAAGGGAAAGTTCGTGAACAAACTTTAAGTTGGCTTGTAAAAGGCTGATTATTACGTTAAAACGTTTTAAAGTTGAACTATCTTAAATTAACTGCCACTATGCCATGTTAAATTCACTCCTACCATCTTAAATGTCCTGCCACCTTAAATTCATTGCCACGTTAAATTCACTCCTACCACCTTAAAGTCCCTGCCACCTTAAATTGACTCCTTCCACCTTAACTTTGATGCCACCTTAAATTCACTTCTACTCTCCTAATTTCCCTACTACATTAAATTCCCTGACACCTTTAATTTAATCATACCACCTTAAACTCTCTGCCACCCCAATATCACTCTTACCACCTTAAATTCCCTCATACCACCTTAAATTCAATACTACCTTAAATTCACTGTTCCATATTAACTCCATTGTTTTAGCTGACACTGCTGTGTGTCTGTGGGTCTTTGTGTGAGAGGCCCATGGTGACATCACTTGTGGCAGTTGAGATTTGAATTCGCTCGACATTCCGCCATTCATTTCCAATGGGGGAAAAAAATTGTCTGAAAATCGGCTGCCGTACGAAAACCATACGTCGGAATTCTTAGAAAAGCACAAGCACACTATTTGGGTATAGGATCTACGATCCTGCAAAATTACGTGGTTCTACGTCAAAAACTTTAGGAGGAGAAACTGTTTAAATTTTCAGCATAGAATAATAAGAATAAGAAGAATATGAAGAGCACTAAAAAATAAAAATAAAGAGGTGGGTTAAGGCAGGTCTTATGACTAACCCAATTTACAACACAAGCTAGTTTTGCTGGTGACCAGCCGAGCTGTCATCTGACCAATGACTTATGACTCTTTACCTGTAGGGCTTTTGTTTTCATGTTTCAACTGCATGTTTTCCATTGGAACTTTCCTCATACCAAAACTAGATTGCAATAACGTATCATTTTCCATTTTGGTCCAGACCAACTAGAAATGCACACTACTCTACACTGTAAAACGTGCAACCTATATAAAATAATACAATATGTTACAAGCAATTAAATATGCTTTACTCAGCTTAATCACTTACTACATTTGTTTGTTCAAAGACCTTTTTATGGTTGAATAAACCAAGTTTGTTTGGTTGAGTAATTAAAAATTAGAGTAATTTATTTTTTAGGTTGGAACAAACAAAAAAAAATCATTATGCAACAAACCCCTTACAATCCAGGGCGTATTAGATACTAAGACTTAACTATGTTAAGAATGATGTAAACTGGGGTATCCTTAAAGGGGAATTCTACCAGTGTTTGAAATGCTGAAACATCAGAACTGTGGTGGTGAGATGAACCAGATGTCTAAAGAGTCACTAAAAGCTACTTCACAGAAAACCATACGCCAAAAGGGTTAGGGACACATTTCCTGATACCTGATAGATTGTTTAATGAGAGTAATGAGATGGGATGTTGGCCTAAATACATGTAGGGTGGAGAAGTAAATGCAGGGCCTCCAAGGGCAAGTTCAAATAGAGACTAGAGACGATGAATACACTAGGGGTTACAGAGACTAGTCGAGTACTAGACTGCTTGTTGGTGTCACTTTCAGTTTGATGTTGACCAGATTGTGTGATAATGACACTAACACCATGTACACCTCAGAAAAGACAACAGGTAAAGAGCCTGTGATGTCCATGTCTCCAGTTTCCTGAAGGCTAGCAATGCGATCCAGGGCTTGTTGGAAAGGGCACATCATATCACATCACTGATCTGTGTAGTTTGGTTTAGTTCTCCGTCGAGTGCTCCGAAATCAGATACATCATTATTCTCCATTTGCCCAAAGACTACAACAGAGAGTCATCTGTCATTGCAAGGGGGCCTTGAAAAAGTTTGAAGGCTGCTCTTATTTTCACTGAGTTACGTCTATCTCGGTCTCCTGACCTCCACTGTGGGCAAGCATCTCCGCTATCGATCCAGGGCTCATTGAAAAGGGCACGACATGCTCTCCTGGCCTGTGACGTCTGTGGCGAAGCATTTCCTCAGTGACGTCCTCTTGCATTTAGTCAACGTCAACTTAACTTCCACCACATGGCTGTCGTCTTTTTAAAGTTGTGCAGCCCCCAGAACATGCTGCAGGTTTATCAACACCTGTTTAAAGTCTGACAGAACTTCCACATAAGCATAATGTGCCTCTCGAAATATATATTTAAAAGCCTCTACAGAAATAACAGCAGGAGCATCAGGCGTGATGCTCATTAAACGACTGCGAGTGATTTATTCTGATCTCCTACGGCTACATTAACATAAAAACCCCACTCTCCTGGACCTTTAAAGTTCGGAAGAGATGAGCAATCCCTCCTTAAGATGCTCATTATAGCACTGCAGTGACTCCACTGTAGTTGAGAGGATGTTTTAATGTGGAACATTGCTCTGGCCCAGAATGCCGAGTGGTGGAGACTGGCTTCTAGTGGGGGGCGATTTTAGGCATGACATCAAAGCGCAATCTTCTTAGCCTCGGAGTGAGGAGGACACTGCAGCTGCAGGGTGGGGGAAGTGTGTCTATGGATCTGTGCTCGTGTCCTAATTTGGTTGAAGACCTTGCCCTCCAAACTTTTACCAGTTATCTGTATGGAGGGGTAGTATAGGGATGTGTTATTGTTGTTATGATACAAGCTCCAGTTCCAAAAAAAGGATGGGCCTGTAAATAAAATGCAAATGAGAACAGGAAGCAGCCATCAGGCTGCTTTTCATAAACACATGTTCATTCTCAAATTGATGGCTCCAAAAATCAGAACAGGGTCCGTTTAGGGCTAGAAACATTGTAAAATATCTAAAAAACAAACATGTAGGTAATACTTTATGTTAAGGACACATGATCGGCCTGTAAGTAAGGCATTTACTAATGGATAATTAATCAGAAAGAATCAATTTATTAATTAGGAAAAATTTAAACTCATATATTAATAAGCATATGGGAAAATGATTCAGTATTAACTAAGGCACGTACTAATAAATGAAGATGAAGGTATTAAAAGCTTAATTTAACATCTGAATTTTTCAGGAATTCATGTGTTAATTAAGTATGCCACAAAAGTTAGTATGTATCAGCCTATAAGAATTTATACTATTACTACAAAGTCATACATTTACAAAGTCACTTCATCATATTTATTAATTTTATATACTAAAATCGGGCATTTATTTGATGAATCCTGTGAATTATTCTAATATACACCCACTGGCCACTTCATTAGGTACACCTCCTTGTTTCTCCAATTTTTTCAGCTCCAGTTAACATATAGGAGCACCTTATAGATCTACAATCACAGACCGTAGTACATCTGACTCTCTGCATGCTTTGTTCACTCCATTTCACCCTGTTCTTTAATGGTCAGGGCCCCCACAGGACCTCCACACTGTGGTTACTCACTGTCCATCTTGCTGAGCTATTGTCACCTTGTAGAAGACAATAGCCCATCTGCTGCTGCACAGTCTGCGACTGTGTCCTCTAGTCCTTCATTAGTGCCTGCAGGACACTGATGGCTGGATAGTTTTGGTTGGTGGACTATTCTCAGTCTAGCAGTGACACTGAGGTGTTTAACACTCCAGCAGCACTGCTGTGTCTGATCCACTCGCACCAGCACAACACACACCAACACACCCCCACCACATCAGTGGTGATGAGAAAGTTCCACTACCCACATATTAGAACTACAAAGTGCACCTATATGGTAGGTGAAGCTAAATGGACAATGAGTGTGGTTGCAAGGAGGTGTACCTAATGAAGTGGTCAGGAGGTGACTACCATAAATCTTAGAAAAAGTACATCTTCAGCTTCAAAAACAAACTAAAAAAATTCCTTTTCAAAAATCATTACATGCAAAACAGTTATATTCTTTTTAACCTCCCTGTAAACAGTACTAGAGGTCTTAATAAACACATGAACTTCAGATAAATTCTGATCATTTTAAATTCTTTTTAAAAAGGCTTTGAAAAACTGGGAAATGGAAAATAGAAACATGAAAAACTTTAAGTACATTAAAAAACCTCAAATATAGTGAAAATATTTGAAAGTAACATGAAGAAATCAGATAATAAATGTCGGTGATATTTGGAAATATTCTGAAATTTTCTGAAATTTTCACTGTTCAACTGTAAACTGTAAATTTGAATCCATGCTTGGAGCAAAAAATTTGCTGGTTCCAATACACATCAATTCTGACCATACATTTTCACTACAAACCCCCCCAATAGTTATAAGCATATAACTATAATCTTGGAAGTGGCCTAATTTCTCACCAGTCTCTCTCTCTTACACACACTGATCAGCTCACACTCGGCATCACATTTGTGCACAATATATTCAACCTCGTACAAAACATGCTAGCCAATTCAACTACATTTGAAAGCACCTTCATTGTAACAGTACGTTTAACTGCTTCTACACAGAATCATTCTCTGATTTAAATGAAGCAAAACAAAATAACAAAATTAATCAATGAATCAATCAATCAATTGACCAAACAGTTTTAAAGACACTTTTAATCTCCCTCAGCACATTTCCATTTCTTTACAGTGCAAGCTGTGTGTCAGCGAAGGATGGAGTGGCTGCAGGCCATCAGCAATACCCTCAGTGCACTGGCTATCTGGAACAGTCAGCATCCTCTAAGTGGTGGAGAAGCTTAGACAGACAACAAGAAATGCCAAAACTAGGCGTGATGACTGGACTATTTGCGACTCACTGTGCTTTGGCAAACTCCACCCGCCCAAAAGGGTTCATACAGCAAGTGGAAGCAGGCAAAGCAAAGAGCTTGTGAAACTTGAAGTTTTTTACTACCTCAGCCAGACAGAGTCATGCTGCCTGAGAAAATGGTATCACCTTATTGATCCTCCGCTAAACAACAATGACATAACAGTGCAGTAAACAGGTCACTGTACAGGCTGTTTGCTCAGCTAACGACAGATTTTGTTAATTAATACAACAGTGTCGTGTTACCTTTACCGCTACCTGTCACGACTGATATCACAGTTTCATATCCTGATAGGTAGCTGGAGTACACATAGCAATGTGACATTCACCCATCAGCCATAACATTAAACCTCCTCCCTGTATCTACACTCACTGTCCATTTTTATCAGCTCCATGTACTATACAGGAGCACTTTCTAGTTCAACAATTACAGACTGTAGTCCATCTGATTCTCTGCATACTTTAATAGCCAGGGCCTCCACAGGACCACCACAGAGCGGTATTATGTGGGTGGTGAAGCATTCTCAACACTGCAGTGACACTGACATGGTGGTGGTGACATACATGTCGCCTACACATATGGCATGACTATGTGAATGTTATGTAGCAGAGTGCAAACATTAAATGTAACACGATCAAAATACACTACAAAAAATAACCAAAGCCAGGGTTCTTCAGAGAACCAAATCTGGTTCCCCTAAGAGCTTTTCCATAGAAATGAATGAGGAAGCAAGTCACTCATATGATATATTATTCTCTATCCAATATCTGTATATCTTTTTAAACCACAGTCAGTGTTTACCAAAGAACCACAGTCGGTATATAACAAAGCAGTGTAGGTATAGTATACAGGTAGAGCAGTGTGTAATACTGGCCTAACAGCACCTTCCCAATCTCTTGCCAACTACCTGGAATTCTTTTATAAGCCAGTTTAGGTGTGCTGCAGCTGCTTTAACATCTAAAGCATTATCAGCTGGCTTTGTTAAGAGTGGATACAGCCTAGTATATGGCAGTTCTCTGTAATACTGAACACTCATGCACAATAAACCCTTTCTGTGTGCTGAGGCTGCCCATGATCAATACGCATGGACAGATATTCCCCACTGCCCAGTCATATCCCTCCCATATTCCTTCAATGATTCTCAGGGTTTCTTAACACACGTGGGCTTTGCCCACTCATATGCTTCTACTCTTTTGTATTAATTGAACCCCTACAGACCTTATATACGAACAGTTTCCACTCTGATGCTCACAGGCTGCTCGACAGTTTTCCTAATCAAACAGGACATTCAATCAAATTCTCCAGAGCAATGCATTTAGTCATCTCAAGGTATTGTGCATAGCAGAGTAATGTGAGCAAGGCATTACTATCATTACTACACTATTAAATATAATAGTGCTAAAAAGTGACGTACAAGACAAAAATAAGGGCCTAATGATTCATATACAGTATCGTATGAAGTACCACAAAACCATAACTGATTATTACATGGCCATTTTTCAACTTGCCTCATTCATTTACTATTAAATGGGCTGTTGTGCCTTTAAGGCTAAAAGATGGTGATCGAGCTCTGTTCTGATTGGCTGGTTGTTCTGTATTGTGATCCCATTCAGGAGGAAGCACAGGCTGAAACCCTGCTTAAGGTGTCAGCATGAATGGGTAGAGGTAAACTGTTGTAGCTGTAGGAGTCAGAAACATTGATTTTTATGACATAACTGAAACAGTGACTTTAAACCAGAGCGTATGTAATGATATGTATAAGCATGGGTTTTTATGTCAGCACTGAAACAATGACTTTACAACAGACTGTAATGATAATGATATAATAATAATGAAGGTTCTTTAGAAAAGTGGTTCTCCTATGGCACCGATCTGAAGAACCCTTTATGTTTAATAGTGGGCTGATAGGTACTCTTCAGGAGCTCATTTAACTCTCACTATTTTACTGTGCAGCTCACAGCGGTAAAAATAACAGGTTCACTTATCAGTAGGTTTTGTAGTTAATCCCACACAGTACACTACAGTGAACTTCCATTGCCCTGTCTGTGCAGGTGCAAGCTCTGTGATCCTGAAGGTTAACTTGAAGCTTTGGAATTAGTTAAACCTCTCCTCCTTCACCTGCATCCTGAGACTAGCTGGAGGACAATGTGCAAGTGGACCACTCTTTACTTCCTTGGAGCTACAGGCTAGCACACCCTATTCTCTCCACCTGTTTCCAAAATTCCTGCACAATGTAATGACAAGGTGATTCAGACTGGCCTGATATGGAATGGTTCTTTCAACTGCTACCATCCAACTATAGAGACTGTATTTACTATCCAAAACAACCAGCCAAGCTACATTATTTCTATAATGGGACTATAAATATTTATTTTAAATAAAATTAAATATTATATCATCCATATAATCATGCAGAAATAAAAAAAAAAAGTTCCCCTTTCAGATATAGCTATGAGGGGAGCAGTTTGACCATGTTTAGATTCCCTACCATCTCATTTATTAGAAATGTATACACTCATCATTAAAAGAATGGCTGCACAAATTAAACTTGATGGGTAGGTGTGAGATGCACATGATTCAAGCTTTGTACTCAGCTGTGCATGTGATGTAGGCAGAGACAGTCCTTGTCACTGTACCTGACTGACCCAACAGCCACGACTGCAGACATTTAGCGAGCAGTGAAGCCTCCACGAGTCATCCTGTTAGTGGCAGCACCATTGGCAGACAGATTCACTACGCAGAACTACATGCACGCAAAGCATTATGATGATTGCCCTCCGTTAACTCCACGCTAACCAGCCAAAGACTCCAAATGTGTTGTACCAAACTTTCATGGAGTGACTCAGAATGGCAGGGGGTTATCTTCAGTGTTGAGTCACGCTTTTGTCTTAGTAGAGACAACCAACAAATCTGTGTATGCAGGCACCATGGTCAGCACCAGTATGAATGGTTTGTTATCACACATCACACGTCCAGAGGGCCTGGTATCACTCCACCTCCACCCCTACCATAAAATCTGCAGAAACTGTGTGAGAATATTCAAGCTGCATGAGACAGGAGACCGGTGATTACCTCTACAACTCCATGCCAAGACATATGCATGTTATTTTAACAAACATGGTGGCCCTATGATATACTGAGAGACACTACTTCTGTATGTGTAGCTCGATATGTTACCCATATAACTTTTGGGTGCAG
The DNA here is from genome assembly GCA_024036415.1 of Prochilodus magdalenae. NCBI lineage: Eukaryota > Metazoa > Chordata > Actinopteri > Characiformes > Prochilodontidae > Prochilodus > Prochilodus magdalenae. The sequence goes on from JAMWET010004999.1 coordinate 386,302, forward strand.
CTATTCTTTCGATGATGATTATATTAATGCTGTTTTGTTTATTCACATCACAATTATGTGTGACTAATTGATTTGAATTTCTTTGTATTCTCTCAACCAATTAGATGGACCTGCGCCCTGTTGCGGGACTATTTAACCTTCTATAGTCCTCGTGCTGGTTTGCAGATTCAGTAGTGACCCTGTTATATAACCGATTTTGTGTGTTTATTTAAAGCTTCTAGCACCATAGGCTTTTCCAGAATCCTCACCAATGATCCCCATGCTGTCCCGGAGTGTAACGGAGTCTCCGCTGCACGTGTCTGATTCCTCCAGAGAAAAGTCTTGGAACCATAAATGGATCACCTGGAGAAACAAGAGCACACTGATTGTTCTCTTTTCTCACACGCTCCATTCACTACAAACACAACCACTGTCTCTCTCTCTCTCTCTCTCTCTCTCTCTCACTCACACTCTTTCTCTCTGTAGGTTTCTCTAAACAGCAACTGGATGGCTTACTTTCCCCATTTGTGTGCATTTGTATGGGATGTAGTCATTTAGCTTTGCTCTCTGTACTTGCAATTAATCACTGGATTTCCCTGGTTTGAGACACAAAGCTTTCCTACTGGATTAGCATAAAAGCCTTTTGTTCTTGTTTAAGCAGTTCGTTTGTGTCTATGCAGCTGCCTTCAAGCACAGCAGCTCTGGTTTAAACAAAGATATAGGAACAAATGAATAATGATTATTCCAGTTTCCTGGATGGCTCTGTTTTGCCCAATCAGAATCCACTTTACAGTGTTATAGACTGGTTATAAAGTGCAGCTTGTGTCTGTAGTCCCTTATTTAGTAGCACGCTTATTTCTGTAATGGGTCTCCTGGGCCTTTAGAGGAAGAGCTGCCTTAAAGACTCAATGCTCAGTTAAGAACAGTAGGGGATAAACTACAGTGGATAGGATGAGACGGGAGAAAAGGCTGAATGTATAAAGATCCATTAAGTTAAATATGAATGGATTTGCTCTCCTTGAGCTTTGTTATTATTATTCCACCCATTTTTCTGTGCAGCCTTCTTCTCCTGCAGGTTTTGAGATCCAACTTTAAATCACCTTGTGCCTAATCC
>JAMWET010005000.1:0-10000 GCA_024036415.1 Prochilodus magdalenae
GATGTCCGTCTCTCTGAGTGAAACGAGAGGGTGAAGAGGGGATGGGGTGCTCACTCCCCTTTATTATCACATATATCACTGTAAATGCGTTCGCAGCTTTGACCACGTGAGGCTGAACGCGCGTCCTGCCTCTCTGACTGAGTGTCTTAAATAAGAACGGGTTCCTAAAATAGCCCGGTTTAATTACCTGCTCTTCCCCAGCGCTGATAAGGGCTTTCAGGTCAGAGATTATCTTCAGCGATTCCCTCATCACTCCCATCTTCATCCCTGCTGCTTTGGTGCATCTCGCTGTTAATTGTGCCTGTTTTAGGGCTATTAGACACTAGGTTTTCCACTCTGACTGGCAGAATCAGGCCGATGTAAAGACATGCGCTGCAATGGACTCCTGTGTTCTTAACTCCTCGAGAACTCTACACCCACACACAGTCATCGTCTGTGGTCCAACACACACACACACACACACACACACATACACACACACACACACACACACACACACACACACACACACACACACACACACATACACACACACACACAGTGTAAAACACTATGATGAACGGAGAACACTTCTTCACTCATCATAATGACACTTACTGCACACAGTACATGCATGAGTGTGCTGTAAACTATTTTAGAATATTGTTTTCATTGTTTTCATACTCAGAAATACTCCGTAACAAATATATTTTATTTATATTTTATATTTTATTTATGTTTCCCACAAAAACAATATACAGTGTACATCCCACCCAACAGAAGGCTGCACATACAGTGGTCTACATACAGAACAGAAGAACTTACTGTACGCAGTTACAGTAAAACAAACTATGCTGCACCCTCGCTTCTGTTTCGGCCTGGCCACAGCACCTCATCACCTCATACGGTCCTCGGCCTTCCTCGTCCTCGTCCTCAACCTCTTACTCTCACTCCTCTGGCTCTGGCTCTGCCTCTGTTTCCAATGTTGGCATCCATTTCTCCAGAACAGAAGAGCTCACCTGTTGGCCTTTTATGCTGAAACTCTGACTGCTAATTGTAAACCTGTGTGATGTGTTAGCTCATGTGATGAGTCAGTGTGTGTAGTGGGGCAGCTAACTTTAGAATTTGGAATATCAGTGTGTTCCTTGTGAAAACAAGAGATTTCCTTCATGAAAATTGTGTGAAGTGTTTGAAAAAAGTGTGTTTTAGAACTGCAGTTTGAGTGTAAAGCAGGACGTCTGGTTACCTTCACCACCACTGGGAACAGTTCTGAATCCATCTGAGCTGCAGTCCAGTCAGGGTCTTTATATAATCTCATCTGTTTAACTATGCAGAGAACTGCGGTGCTTGTTACGGGAATGTTGATGTGGTTTCCTCAGTAAAGGAATGGAAACTTGTATCCCACCAATTAGCATTCGGGCTACAAGGCTAATTTAGTTAGCATGTTCTGTGGGGAATGTCATCTGTAAGGCTTTGTGACGGATCACTTGACCAATGGAGTCCAAAAGGGAGAAGACCTGAGCCGTGTGGTCTGTGGTTCCTCTGCTGCTAGATGCTGGATGTTCTAAGACGTTCCCGGTTTTAGAACTTACTTCGTACTCCATACTTCTGTACCTACTCGTACCTCTCCTTGTTTTTTTTTTTTTGAGAATGGGTTTAGGCTCCTCCACCCACCTCTGGTCTGGTTCCTCCTCAGATCTGCTGCCGCTGGACCTCCTGAAGCGGGTGGTTCCGGCGGGAGGTGTACATCAGAGCCACCTGCGGTTGGTTCAGTCTCAGGGCGCGCGGGGTGTGAAGTTCGCTGGACCCCCTCAGGCTCTCAGCTTCCCTGCAGCTCCGCTCTTCACCAACTGCAACTACTTCCCTGCTGAGTTCTCCATCGTGGTCACGCTGAAGATACCACAGCTGTCCTCTAATGTGAGCCGCACACTAACACACATTAGCCTCACACACTCCCATCCAAACGACCTTCCACAGAAAACACAATATAAGACTCTGAACAGTTTGGGGGGAATGTCAGTGATGTTTGTGAATGCCAAGCGAAGTTCTCCTGTAGAACCTTCATCTCTGACAGGCTGCGCTGAGAATGCTTTAGGGATTATATAAGAACATCAGTGGGCATTAATTAGTATCAGTGTGCTGGGTGGACGTCAGGGTCACAGGTTCAGACAAGCGGGGAAATATCACTGAGTAAAACTTCATAACCACACGCCGCCATCACATACATACGGCCAGCCTGAAGGAGCAAGCAGCACACGGACTTTATAAAGGCGTGTTAATGGTGTTTCACCGGCAGCGTGCACAGACATTCACACAGACACCAAGAGAAAACTCATTCAGCTCATCTCAGCTGTCAGCTCGGACACCGACGCTTGCTGGTCTGTGCTAATATGCTAACGTGTGCCTCGGTTTGGGCTGGTTATGTGCTAAAGTGTCCTAATGACCAATATAATTACTATACGCAAATGCTCATATATAGGAGTGTGCTCATTTGTACTAATGTGCTAAGATGTGCTAATCAACACGAACTTGCTAATGTGCTAATGCATACCATGTACGATTGTGTGCTAATAAGTACTAAAGTGTTAATGAGTTCTGTGCTAATGCGCTAATATTGCTGAGGTGTTGTAGTAGACGCGTGGTTGTTTGTACTGGTATGTGATCATTAGCTCCTGTATAGTAACGTGCTAGTCTGAGCTGATGAACATAACGTGTGTGTGTTACTGTGATTGTGTGATTGTGTGTGTGTTACTGTGATTGTGTGATTGTGTGTGTGTTACTGTGATTGTGTGATTGTGTGTGTGTTACTGTGATTGTGTGATTGTGTGTGTGTGTGTTACTGTGATTCTGTGTGTGTTACTGTGATTGTGATTGTGTGTGTGTGTGTGTGTGTGTGTGTGTTACTGTGATTGTGATTGTGTGTGTGTGTGTCTGTGTGTGTGTGTTACTGTGATTGTGTGTGCGTGTGCGTGTGTGTGTGTGTATGTCTGTGTGTATGTGTGTGCATGTGTGTGTGCGTGTGTGTGTGTGTTACTGTGATTGTGATTGTGTGTGTGTGTTACTGTGATTCTGTGTGTGTTACTGTGATTGTGTGTGTGTCTGTGTGTGTGTGTTACTGTGATTGTGATTGTGTGTGTGTGTGTCTGTGTGTGTGTGTTACTGTGATTGTGTGTGCGTGTGCGTGTGTGTGCATGTGTGTGTGCGTGTGTGTGCATGTGTGTGTGCGTGTGTGTGTGTGTTACTGTGATTGTGTGTGTGTGTGTGTGTGTGTGTGTATGTATGTGTGTGTGTTACTGTGATTGTGTGTGTGTGTGTGTTATTGTGATTGTGTGTGTGTGTGTGTTACTGTGATTGTGTGTGTGTGTTATTGTGATTGTGTGTGTGTGTGTGTTATTGTGATTGTGTGTGTGTGTGTGTTATTGTGATTGTGTGTGTGTTATTGTGATTGTGTGTGTGTGTTACTGTGTGTGTGTGTGTGTGTTACTGTGATTGTGTGTGTGTGTGTTACTGTGATTGTGTGTTATTGTGATTGTGTGTGTGTGTGTGGTACAGAGGGACGAGTATGTCTTCACTCTGCTGGACGGAGATTCGAACCGGATGCTGTTAGGTCTTCGTCTGGCCCGTGATAAACTACACTTCCTCCGCCGCGGCCGGCGAGTGACCTTCAAGGCCGTGGGTCTGGCAGACGGCCGCTGGCACACGCTTGTGTTAGCCGTCACTGGACACTACAGCATCCTCACTGTGGACTGTGGGATCCCCCTCGAGCTGTGAGTCACCGTTAGTGCGGGGGTGTTACTGTGGGGAGTAATTGGGAGGGGTTGGTTAGTGTAGCACGGTATTAGTGGGTAACCTGCACATAAGACCCAATAACACTGAACACGCTGTGGAGAAATGTGCCGGTTCTAGACTCTGTCTGTTTCAGAGACCTCCACGATTATTAGAACATGATCAACACCAACAAACCCTCAGCAGCATGGCTGTCTAATGGAGGTGCTGGACTGACTTGTCCCAAGTCTAAAACTGTCCTACACTGAACACAGATCACCATGCTAATGCTAATTGTCTGGTGTCTAAACTCTCGATACTGGTTAGCTACATTAGCATAGTAGCTCCAATGCTAAACTTCAGACCAACACACCTGATTGAGCTGTGACCAGATGTTCACTGTGTGCTCTGTTTCTTCATGGGCTCCAGGCAGACGGAGAAACCTTTCCCTGAGGATTTGAACACCAAGGGCTCCACCTTCTTCATCGGCAGCAGGAGACGCTGGAACGGACTGTTCTCAGTAAGACCCCTCGAGCTGTTTCACATACACACTGGCCCTGTCCCAGCTCTACTCCATGCATCATCATCCACACGTCACCATCCACATGTCATCACCCACACGTCATCATCCACACATCATCATCCACACGTCATCATCCACACATCACCATCCATGCGTCATCATCCACACATCATCACCCACACGTCATCATCCACACGTCGTCGTCCACACGTTACCATCCACACGTCATCACCCACACGTCATCATCCACACGTCATCATCCACACATCATCATCCACACGTCATCATCCACACATCATCATCCACACATCATCATCCACACGTCATCATCCACACATCATCATCCACACATCATCATCCACACGTCATCATCCACACATCATCATCCACACGTCATCATCCACACGTCATCATCCACACATCATCATCCACACATCATCATCCACACGTCATCATCCACACATCACCATCCACACATCATCATCCACACGTCATCATCCACACATCATCATCCACACATCATCATCCACACGTCATCATCCACACATCACCATCCATGCGTCATCAGCCACACATCATCACCCACACGTCATCATCCACACGTCGTCGTCCACACGTTACCATCCACACGTCATCACCCACACGTCATCATCCACACATCATCATCCACACATCACCATCCACACGTCACCATCCACACATCATCATCCACACGTCATCATCCACACGTCATCATCCACACGTCATCATCCACACATCACCATCCATGCGTCATCATCCACACATCATCACCCACACGTCATCATCCACACGTCGTCGTCCACACGTTACCATCCACACGTCATCACCCACACGTCATCATCCACACATCATCATCCACACATCACCATCCACACGTCATCATCCACACGTCATCACCCACACATTATCATCCACACGTCATCATCCACACGTCATCATCCACACATCATCATCCACACGTCACCATCCACACGTCACCATCCACACATCATCATCCACACGTCATCATCCACACGTCATCATCCACACGTCATCATCCACACATCATCATCCACACGTCATCATCCACACATCACCATCCATGCGTCATCATCCACACATCATCACCCACACGTCATCATCCACACGTCATCATCCACACATCATCATCCACACGTCATCATCCACACGTCACCATCCACACATCATCATCCACACGTCATCATCCACACGTCGTCGTCCACACGTTACCATCCACACGTCATCACCCACACGTCATCATCCACACATCATCATCCACACATCACCATCCACACGTCATCATCCACACATCATCACCCACACGTCATCATCCACACGTCGTCGTCCACACGTTACCATCCACACGTCATCACCCACATGTCATCATCCACACATCATCATCCACACATCACCATCCACACGTCACCATCCACACATCATCATCCACACGTCATCATCCACACGTCATCATCCACACGTCATCATCCACACATCATCATCCACACGTCATCATCCACACATCACCATCCATGCGTCATCATCCACACATCATCACCCACACGTCATCATCCACACGTCGTCGTCCACACGTTACCATCCACACGTCATCACCCACACGTCATCATCCACACATCATCATCCACACATCACCATCCACACGTCATCATCCACACGTCATCACCCACACATTATCATCCACACGTCATCATCCACACGTCATCATCCACACATCATCATCCACACGTCACCATCCACACGTCACCATCCACACATCATCATCCACACGTCATCATCCACACGTCATCATCCACACGTCATCATCCACACGTCATCATCCACACATCATCATCCACACGTCATCATCCACACATCACCATCCATGCGTCATCATCCACACATCATCACCCACACGTCATCATCCACACGTCGTCGTCCACACGTTACCATCCACACGTCATCACCCACACGTCATCATCCACACATCATCATCCACACATCACCATCCACACGTCATCATCCACACATCATTATCCACACATCATCATCCACACATCATCATCCACACGTCATCATCCACACATCATCATCCACACGTCATCACCCACACGTCATCATCCACACATCGTCGTCCACACGTCGTCATCCACACGTCATCATCCACACGTCGTCGTCCACACGTTACCATCCACACGTCATCACCCACACGTCATCATCCACACATCATCATCCACACGTCATCACCCACACGTCATCATCCACACATCGTCGTCCACACGTCGTCATCCACACGTCATCATTCACATGTTGTCATCCAGGTGTTGACATCCACCTGTGCCATCATCCTCGCGTTATCATTCAGACAACATCATTCATGTTTCCTCATCCGAGTATCAGCATCCACACGTCATCATCCAGGAGTCATCATCAGTGTGTCATAATCCGCATATCATTATCCAGCTGTCACCATCTGCTTGTTATCATCCATATGTCACCATCCGCATGCCATCATCCACCAAGCGTCACCATCTACACATTATCATCCACACGCCGTCGTCCTCATGTCCAAAGCTTCACTTACTGCAGGCGCTGATAGAGCCTCGATGGCGTGCGTCTGTAGAAGTCCTAATCACTGCTCTCCCTCTTCCTCTGTCTCTGTTCCTGTAGGGTTTGATGAGACAGTTGGTTCTGTTACCCGGTTCTGATGCCTCCTCTCGGGTTTGTCCATCCTCTCAGCCTCGACTGTCCATCCTCTCCATCCCTGAGGTTCTGTTACACCTGCCAATCAAACCACCGACCAATCAGCTTCCACTGTATCCATATGGTGAGGAATGTTTACTGTCTGCCTACCTAACGAATCAAGCAGCCTGTAATAACGCTCCACAGAGCTCCTCCCACCTTCACCACACATCACCAGGAGGGGCTTAGTATGTAAACAGGAGGATCTCTCTCTGGAGATGGGGAGGAGGGGACCAGGTGTAGTGATGGTACAGATTCCATTGCTGCTAAAGTGCGTGTTTGGGCGAGAACCTGCAGGAGAGGAGACGGACGAGCTCTGGTGGGTTCTCCCTGTCAGAGGAGACAGTCTGTGGTCTAGAAGTGTAAACAAACACTCCAGGAGAAGAGTGGTTCTCACCTTCCGCCAGACAGGAAAGAGAAACAGCCTCTTTATTTATACAGCAGCTTTACTGCGGTGAAACACACACAGAGTCCTCACGGTGTGGAAACACCGGCGTCTATCAGGCCAGAGGAGCCGCACACTGAGCCGAGACTGCTGTAACGCAATTACAGCGAGGCGGGAGACTGACGGGGTGCCGTCTTCTCATACGTAGAGACGGGAGACTGACGGGGCGGTGTCTCCTCATACGTAGAGATGGGAGACTGTCGGAGTGGAGTGTAGGAGAGACAGAAGGCTTTAGGTTTGACCTGACTATCCTCCAGCTGACTCTCCGCCTCGCTCCATGTTGGTGATCTTGTTTGTCAGTCAGGTCTAGGGGCACACTGCCCGTGTTCAGCAGCTCAGGCGGTCTGTATATCAGCTGATGCACACGCGGGAGGGACGCTGCTGAGACGCGTGTCCCTGATAAACACCTCAGGAGAACCTCCTCACACGGTTATCTCCAGACCGTCTTTCCACTGGATAACGTTCTCACTCTGTCTGTAGAAGCCGAGGTGAGGGTCAGTCCGGCGGTCCCTCGCTGTGGTGTAGGTGAGGAGGGTCAGCTGTGGTTTAGCACGGTGAAGAGGGGCCTGTTCCTGTGTGACGGAAACACCTGGATCACCATGCTGCAGGGTACCCACACACTACACACACATACCACACACACACATTACACACCGCACACACACTACACACACATACCAAACACACATTTCACACCGCACACACCCCACACACACACACTACACTACACACCACACACACACATAACACACACACACTACACACACCACACACCACACACACACTACACACTGCACACACCACACACACACATACCACACACACACATTACACACTACACACCACACATTACACACCACACACACACTACACACCCTACACACTATACACACATTACACACCACACACACACTACACACACATTACACACCGCACACACACATACCACACACACACATTACACACCGCACACACCACACACACACACTACACTACACACCGCACATACACATAACACACACACACTACACACACCACACACACACACTACACTACACACCACACACACACATAACACACACACACATTACACACACCACACACACACTGCACACCACACATTGCACACCACACACGTACTAGATTATTCTAAAACTAATGTCTGTAGTTAGAGACTGACCTCCCTCTGACCCTCCTGAATAAGTGAATCTGGAGGAGTTCAGCAGTCAGAGACCGCTTCCTCACACTACCTAACGCGGGTGCTCTCCACAGAGACAGAGAGGCTGGACTACGTGGAGGAACATCAGGACCTGTTCACCGTCTCCGAGACGTTTGATATCGAAGTGTTCAGTATCCCCTCTGTGGGGCTCTTCATGGCGACTGCGAACCGTGACCTGGGCTCGACCGTGTACCGCTGGACCAACGGCAGGTTCGAGAGATACCAGAACATCAGCACCCACGACGCTCAGGCCTGGAAGTTCTTCACGGTGGGGAAGCAGGTCTGTATTGGTCCCCCCCGCGGTAGAGAGAGAGACGCAGGAGCGTCTGATTCCTGAGGAGTGGAAGATGAACGTGTGTGTGATAGTAAATACCAGTGTTTATATTAAACATGCAGTCAGATCAGAACAAAGGATATTACATATAAATATGATCATCGTGTGGGCGTGGCCAATGAGCAGCTTGAGTTACAGCTTTCTGTCCAACACTCCTAGCTCCGCCCCTCATACAGTGCAGTACTGAGTGGATAAAGGAATGAAGGGATGAAGGAAGTGTTGGTGATGGATGAAGAAACAAAGGGATGAGGGAACAGTGTGGTGATGGATGAAGGAATGAAGGGATGAGGGAACAGTGTGGTGATGGATAAAGGAATGAAGGGATGAGGGAACAGTGTTGGTGATGGATGAAGGAACGAAGGGATGAAGGAACAGTGTTGGTGATGGATGAAGGAATGAATGGATGGCTGTGTGGGCGGGACCAGCGATGCCAGCCCTGTGATTGGTCAGGTGAATGTTTACGGAAGCGTTAGCCCAGTGTATATGTAGAGGAGAGGAACATGGTGGAGTGTACGGGTCGGTGACTGGTCAGTGGAACATCATGCAGGAAGGAGAGTAACCTCACCAGAGAGAACCCACAGGGGTTGGTTCTCCAGGTCTTTAAGGACAGTTTGATGTAGCGGGATCTGAGGTGTTGCTGGTGGAGGATGTGAGGTGGTGCTGGTGGAAGATCTGAGGTGTTGCTGGTGGAGGATGTGAGGTGGTGCTGGTGGAAGATCTGAGGTGGTGCTGGTGGAAGATCTGAGCTGGTGCTGGTGGAGGATGTGAGGTGGTGCTGGTGGAAGATCTGAGGTGGTGCTGGTGGGAGATCTGAGGTGGTGCTGGTGGAAGATCTGAGGTGGTGCTGGTGGAAGATCTGAAGTGGTGCTGGTGGAAGATCTGAGGTGGTGCTGGTGGAGGATCTGAGGTGGTGCTGGTGGAAGATCTGAGGTGGTGCTGGTGGAGGATCTGAGGTGGTGCTGGTGGAAGATCTGAGGT
>JAMWET010005000.1:20000-50000 GCA_024036415.1 Prochilodus magdalenae
CACACAAAAAAGGAAAATAAATATAATATAAAATTTAAATTAACGGTATGAAATAAAAATTAGACAATTTCTTGATAAATAATTATTTTAACTTCTATTGTATGTTGCATTATTTTAATTCAGTAAATATATTTTTACAATTTAGAATTTAGAATTTTAAATATTAGAATCATATATAGTATCTACATGTGCACAAATGTAGTATAATTTGAAAAATAAAGAATAAACGTGTCAGAATTGCTGAGTTGAACATTTTGTTTGAATTTCTGATATCAATAAATTGCAAAAGTTAAATTTGAAATAGCCGCCGACCCCGCCCACCACGCACAGCCCATTCAGAGTGGCTGCCCCGCCCACACGCAGTGAGCCAGACAGGCTAAACAAACACCCCGCGCTGCGCTAACGGACAGGACTCTCTGTTTTCCGTCTTTTATTCTTTCTCTCTTCATCCCTGTCTCTTTTCTCCGTCTGTCCCGGAGAAGTCAGCATGAGTGACTCCGGGAGGGAGTTCGCCGAGCGGGTAAGTATCCTCCATAGCACCTCGCTAGCTAGATGTGCTGAGTTGCTTCTTGAATGTTATTACATTTAAGCTAAATGCTAATGTATTTATTACAGAATATTAGCTAAAATTAATGTCGTATGTATTTATGATTGTGTTTATTTGTGCTTCTTAATTGTATTTCAGCTATTTTAGGCCTTCTTTAGCTAACTCGCCCAGTGTCTTGCATTGAATTCTCCGTTCCACCTTAAATGGCGCAGTACTTGCATTCTGAATTCAAGTACTGCGGTATTTAAGGTGGAACGGAATGATGGAAACAAGAAGCTAACCTCTGGCGAGATTAAACTCCCACAGAGGAGTAAATAAATTAAGCCGTGCGATAAAATCCATATTGTGAAGCCGTTGTGTGTGCTTAAACGCCGAAACGTTACCCGTCCGCTTAGCGCTTTACCTCTGGCCCGCGTTTCCAGCTAGCTTAGATTAGCATAGCATATTTTAGCTATTTGTGCGAAACACGTTTCCCGTGCATAACATGAGTAAACCTGCACACTTTATTCCTTATACCCGATTACAGCGTTAACTCTCAGTTATATTATCACCCGGGCACCAAACTCGAGAACATATAACCTTAAGGGTTTGTTTACATCTTAGCCTAGCCTAGCATAGCCAGGCCGTGTAGACGCGCGCGGGGCTAGGCCCTATACCTGCAGCCCAGCGCCCACATGAGGGGGATTCCACTTATTCAGCCATATTTTAGTGGATTATACGGTAATAATGTCTTTCAGGGTGATTTGGATGATTAGCACTTTTATTTACACTACCAGACTTATTTTGTTTACGTCGTAACCGCTTAATTTGCTAATAAGTGGAATTCGCCTTCAGGTTATGGAACGCCGTTTGGTCCATAACCCCTAGTTCGGCGCCCGTATTAACCTGTCAGAGTTGAATCTCTTAAGACGTTCACAGAAACGTGTTTACCAGAAACTTGCCCCTGTTTGCACAAACTAATCTACCCCTTACAAATGCACCTCATGTCCTCGTGACACCTGATGAGTATGCACCCCTAGCAGGAGCTCACATGACTGTATGTAGCCCCTACGTCAACAAGAGGTGATTCAGTCATCACCAACAATGGCATGAATGCTGTAAGTGGTCCAAATGCCTTAAGAAGTGCAACATTGGTGGTAAACATGCTACTTTCTGTCGTCTTATGGTGTTCAAATTTGGCATTTTGGTATGGACAACGAACTAGACGTTGAGGACCAGTCGGCGATCCATGCCACATTATGTAATGCAGTCATATGGGTGCATGTACTTTAATAGTTATATTAACATTCAGTAATGCCAAGAAATGATCACCTGTAGTAGGTATGGGCGATATGGCAAAAATGTAATATTGCAATATTGCCAAAAAACTGAAATGGAGACAAACAGCCAGTAATGCTACACAGGCTAGTCACATTATTATGACCACCCTTTACTTCTGATGGCACCGGCAGCACGTCCCTCATAAAGGAAGTCATATTGTCATGGCATTCTCTGGGCCCACTCATCCATGTCTAAGGCGCTCTCTATCCCGGAGTGACTCCATCCTCGCCGATCACATCCACTCATAAATGCTGATGGTCTTCCCTGGGGACGATGGGGTCTTCCAGCAAGACAATCCCACATGTCTCACGGCTAGAAAGGTCCAACACTGGTTGGAAGAGCATGACCAAGACCTCCAAGTTCTACCCCGGCCCCGTAATTCCCCAGACCTGGACCCAACTGGGCATCTGTGGGACTACCTGGATCGTCGTTCTGGCCCTACGGCTCCTCCCTGACACTCCCTCCAGCAGCTGTGAGATGCACTGCAGTCAGCCTGGCTCCAGATACCTGTGACCACCTCCCTGGACCTAACCGTGTCACTCCCAGCCCGTCTAGCTGCTGTCTGTGCTGCACGTGGGGGCTACTCTGGGTATTAGCTGGTGGTCATAATAATGTGACACAACTGTGAAGGAAATACTGTGACTACACAGTGTGAATGAAAGGTGTAGTGACAGTGTTACTACCCTGTATGTCCAGTGTACAGTGTTGTGCCGCAGTGCCATATCGCCCAGCCCTGTGCAGTAGCTTCCGGATGACCCAGCACAGCAAGAACCCCCCCACCCCCAGCTCACCTCACACTGTTATAACACCTTTATAAGAGTTTAACACAAAAATAGAGCAAGACAGAAAAGACTCTTGGTTGTGATGTCTAGTGTTGCACATTCTTCATCCTTTTCTTTTTTTGTTAAGGTTATGGTTGGAAGAAGAGAATGCTGGACGAAGTCAGATGAAGTTTTTAATGAAAATAAGTTGAAGCTCAGATGAATGTGAAGCTGAATTGTCAATGCATGCTAATAATGAGGCGGAAGAGAAGTTCCCAGATGTAGGATTTATGGGCAGAGGGAGAGATGTGGGGAAGAGGAATGAAGTCAGACATGAGGTTGAAACTGAAGAAAGAAGAAGAGATGTGTGTTGAAGTAATGAAGTTAAGATGAGAAGTTATCTGGGATAAGATCACAGCGCTAAGTAACTATTAGTATGTTTTGTCCCATGCGTGCATGCACATTGTTGTTGTTGTTTTTTATTGCTTTGTATTATTAAAAACTAATATAATGCTGATAAATCTTTAAACGTAATTCCACACTGATGATGTAGTACACTTTATTAATATGTAATGATGATTAAATATGTTTCTGTGTTAATCGTAATGGAATTCAGCCTGAAATGTTTCTCACCTCAAGGCCATGTAGACTAGATGAGCCTTTAGTGGGCTAGACCAGGGTGCGAATTCCAGGGGAGGGTCACGTTGGTTGGGTGGGGGAGGGCGGGCTCTTAGGTGCTCCCAGGTCACAATCTAACCCCTTCAAGGAAGTAAGACAAAAGGTCGAGGGGGTGGATCCTAAAATGACCTGGATAAGATCATTTTATCAAACTTTGACATGTGACCTGACGTTTCACCTGTCTGAACACCCCCACAGTGGACTGTACCATCTCTGTTCACTCCCACTGGAAACACCTGAGTCTCTGAAGTACCGTAATCCTCGCTGCCAGTGACTGTGTGTACATGCACTTGGTAATCTGGTCAATTCTCCACTTATCTGATTAGTCAGGTGCTCATGTGAACAGCGTGCTCTAGATATCTCCGACCAGATTGAAGTTCAGAAATCCGATTAGGGAATCCTACTTTGACAGCTGGAGTGTAGCTCTGTGATTGGGTTTCTCTGCATGTACCCTTACTCTGATTTCTTTGCTCAGAGTGCTCCGTCAAATTCGGACCACTGCTGGACTTCTCTGAAACCGCGTGCTCATATTTTCACCTAAGGGCCTTTTCTGTAAGTTTACTGGGCGAAAGTGAAGAAGAGGTCCCGGCTGTAGATCCGGAGTTTCCACCCCATTGTCTGATTACTCCCGTGTGTGGGAACACTGTGAAGGGATTACTGACCCAGTCGGATTTTCTGCAGGGCATGTAAACGCATTAACGGATCCTCTGAGCTGAAAGCTGCTGATACTGTATTTATGTCCACTACTGATGAAAATGACCGGTGAGCTCAGTACACCCCACCCAGGGACAGAAAGCTGAAGGGTTCTCTAGTAAAGACATTGGTTCTGCTCGAGCTCCTTATAGAACGGTTTGCATCCTGAAACGGTTCTACAGATTGATGGAGAACGTGTCTGATAGGGTTATAGGAAAGGTGGTGTGGTTATGAGTGGATGCGATTTTTTGGGGGAGAAAAAGGTTCTATATAGAACCTTATTAAGACGTTCTCCAGTATTATGAAGAACCACATCAACATGCAAAGAGTCATTATACTCTAGGGTGTCCAGAGAGAGAGAGAACCGTTCTCTTTATTAAAGAACCCTGAAGAACCATCTTTAAGAGAGCTGTAATTCAGGTGAGTAGATAACATGGCTGAATTTCTGTGTAGAGTTTACTAAACTAAAACGCGCCTGCTAGCTGGATTATAATCTGGGGTACTGCTGGTTGAAGATCAGGACTGGGTGTTGGTTCCACCGTGTTCTGCTAGTACGGTTCTATGATGGTGTATGTATCGTTTTCCTCCATCTGCTGTCGCTGCCAGTGAAGAGTGAAGGGATAGCTAATTAACCCGACCTACCTGGAGTTTCTGTTCAGTGCTAGTTCACTACCTGAGACGTGGGATTGGTTTTCCACATTGACTGTTCAGACCAGTTAGCAAATCAGTCGCTTCAATTTACAAGCCCTGGTGGATCAGAATGAGGGGCCTGGACTTTTAAACACTAAAGGAAACGTCGTTTCTATTGCAGGTGAAGAATAAATCAGCTCAGGTGAGCTACCTGGACGTTTTATCCCAGCGAAGGGACCCAAACTACTGCCAGAACATGGGTCTTAAGTAGCTGGTTTGCCGAACAGGCTAGTTTTCCCAGTTCCAGCTGCTGTAACATCTGCAGCCAAACATTCAGAGCTGTGTCTGTGTTCTTTCTAAAAGCTGAGTTTCCATTATTAGAGTCATGTGATGGAGCCATGCAGGTGGAGCTATGACTTTGAATTCTAGTCTACATTAGCATATGATATCCCTCATATGCATCATGGTCACATGTGGACATACATGGCAGCCTATTGGCCGTCTTCATACATGGCTCATATTTTCACCCGTTGGTTCTACACCCAGCTGGTACAGGGTGGTGCAGCCCACTGAAGCACAGGGCTGGTATATTGGTTTCCTGTAGAGACACTGATGGAGGAGTGTTGGGAGCCGACCCTCCTGCATGGCACTGATTCGCACTCTGGACTAGCCCAACATTAATGAGAACTGAGTTTGCTGAGCTGTCCTCCACCTGTGTGGTACCGACTGTCTCTGTCTGCGCCTGGTTTAGGAGTCGCGCTCGGGCTCCAGGAGTTTGAGTCCGAGAGGCTCTCGCAAATCCACCAGCCGCTCTCCAGCCCACTCTGCGGCCCGCTCAAAGCAGGGCTCGCGGCACTCTCGCTCCAGGTCACGCTCTCGCTCCAGGTCCAAGTCTGGGTGAGTAGATCCATCCGGGAATCTGGTATGGTGAAACACGGGCCGTACTGGGATGTGTTGGTTCCCTTTATATGCAGCTTCTGTCATACGGCTGATGTATGGAGCATAGTAATAGGTAGACCAGGTTTCTGTTCTGTGAGTTTGAGTTTCTGGAGTGTTTTATTTAGGAAAATAAAATATATCAGACATATATATATTACATTAGACATGCAATATATGCAATATAGGTGTAACCCATATACTGTTTCTTTATCTCCTATATCAGATACTTGTGTGTGTGTGTGTATATAATGTACAGGGGTTGGACAATGAAACTGAAACACCTGGTTTTAGACCACAGTCATTTATTAGTATGGTGTAGCGCCTCCTTTTGCGGCCAGTACAGCCTCAGTTGGTCTTGGGAATGATATATACTGCGTCCTGCACAGTGGTCAGAGGGAGTTTAAGCCATTCTTCTTGCAGGATAGTGGCCAGGTCACTACGTGATGCTGGTGGAGGTTCGTCCTTCTTGGTGGTATGCTGACATTACCCTGGATACCGTGGCTCTTGATACATCACAAAGACTTGCTGTCTTGGTCACAGATGCGCCAGCAAGACGGGCACCAACAGTCTGTCCTCTTTTGAACTCTGGTATGTCACCCATAATGCTGTGTGCATTGCAGTATGTTGAGCAGAACTGTGCTCTTACCTGCTAACTGAACCTTCACACTCTGCTCTTACTGGTGCAATGTGCAGTTAATGAAGATTGGCCACCAGGCTGGTCCAGTTTAGCCATGAGACATCCCACACTAACATGTCAGGTGTTTCAGTTTCATTGTCCGACCCCTGTATCTGTATCTGTGTGTGTTTACACGTTTTGAAATGTTCCTGGCCCTTTCATCTGCATATACGGTTATATATGAAGTTTTGATGCTCAGTTTCACAGGTAAAGATAAACACTATTCATTAATTCTACTTCATTTAAATGTTCTATCTTATAAACTCATATCTCATTAACTTAAATGATTAAACTCATTAGATGTTGGTAACCAGTTATAAATGGTTTATAAACATGTAACCAAAATGACAGAACAGGAGTGGATGCTGAACTGGACATCTAGAAATAGTACACCTGGTCTGCAAACTGAGGAACTGGACACCGGAAAAGGTAAAGAACATGGTGAGAGCGCCCCCTGCTGTTCTCCTCGTTATTCACCACCAGTACTCTAATACTGCGTATAAGCTCAGGGAACACGAGAACCCAAGACCCGTAAGGGTTCCTTCTCAGAGACCAGCACATACTGGTCTTATACTGGTCTGGGCTGTGGGGAACTCCGGAACAGTAGTGTCCTGGAAACGGACAGGTCAGGTCATGTTTTATTTTTATTGTTTACATGC
Source organism: Prochilodus magdalenae (assembly GCA_024036415.1). Taxonomy (NCBI): domain Eukaryota; kingdom Metazoa; phylum Chordata; class Actinopteri; order Characiformes; family Prochilodontidae; genus Prochilodus; species Prochilodus magdalenae. The sequence continues at coordinate 26,904 of JAMWET010005000.1, forward strand.
GGTGAGGCCGGCCAGTATATCTGAAAGTGTGATTGGACAGTTAGGAGAAAATGTAAATGAGGTGGGAGGTGGCTTCTGATGGTCCTGAGAGAGCTGTACTAAAAGGGCTGTAGGTAGGCACTTTAGATCAGGGGTCACCAGTCTTCTCCACAAAGGGCCGGGGGGCTGCCGGTTTTCATTCCACCCAAGCGGGAGATCATGTGATCTGTTGTCTGAAGGCTGAGCACTTGATGGATCAAATAGAACCAGGTGAGCTCCTGCTTGGGTGGAATGAACCTGCAGCCACCCCGGCCCTATGTGGATAAGATTGGTGACCCCTGCTTTACACACACACGCCGTGCGGACCGCGACCGCCTGACCTACAGCAGACCTCATACACCAGTGACACACAGAATTCCTGTTCCAGCTTGATGAAGACCAGTCGGTATGAACACGGAGCTCTGTTTGCTCTTATTCTACAGACACTAAACTTTAATGATCGGTCAGCTGATCAAATCATTACCTGTAAAACCTCACCTGTTTCAGATTCCTCCTCCCTGAAACCTCAAACCTGTACAGCAGACTAGTCCTGCAGTGTCTGAAAGTACTAAACGTTCTCCAAGGGGAACCCATAATCCCTGATGCATCACTGACCGAATACAGGCCGGAGCGGTACCTCTGGGGAACCCGTTAGCTGTGATGTCCTGTTATGACTACATTAATAACAGTTCTGGTTTAAACTGGTCTAATACTGGCTTTAATCTGGATTTGATTCTACTGAACACACCTGCTGCGTTAATCACCTTCATACAGGTACAGTAACACTCCACTACACTCACATCACCCCTCTGGACCTTTCACTACATTCAGTAATTACTGCTGTCTGGACAAAAGTATGTGGACACGTGACGCGGTACACCGCGTGCTGCTTGCTGAACATCTTGTGTGGAGATTTGTGTCCGACTGTGTGGGGTTAAATGACCCTTCATCTTATTCAGTAACTTTATAATAACTAATTAATTCATTATTTTAATAGAATTGTAATAATAATAATAATAATGATAATAATAATAATGTGTTCTAAAATGGCACAATTTCAATCGCTTACAGTCTCAAAAAGAATAATAATGTTAATATTAACAATAAAAATAAGAAATAGAATAGACAAAAGGTAATAATATTAACATTAAAAACAACAAACCTTATAACAACCATTTATTTATTTATTTATTTATTTATTTAATAAAATAATGATAAAATGACTAATTGTTATAAATGAATGAATGAGATCGGATTCCTGTGCTGATTTTCTCCCCATCCTTCTTTAGCTCTCGTTCCCATCGCAGCTCTCGGAGACATTATTCCCGGTCCCGCTCTCGATCCCGCTCTCGCCGTCGCAGATCCCGCAGCCGTTCCTACAGCGGAGATTCCAGACGCAGGCGGAGCCACAGCCGCTCCCCGATGAGCAACCGCAGACGACACGTCGGAAACAGAGTAACGAACACCATGGCTTAACGATCAGTGATCAATACTCAATAACAGATACAGACTCAAACACTCCTCACACACCAGCACACAGCACTGTGTTCAGGAACATACACTCACACAGGCTGATCAAACGCGTGACTGTTATCATACTAATCCGTCACTTTCTGACTCTATATGAACACGCGTGTCTCTGCAGGCGAATCCTGACCCAAACACCTGCCTGGGCGTGTTCGGCCTGAGCCTGTACACCACAGAGAGGGACCTGCGGGAGGTCTTCTCCAAATACGGCCCACTGGCGGACGTCTGCATCGTGTATGATCAGCAGTCCCGTCGCTCGAGAGGGTTCGCCTTCGTGTACTTCGAAAACAAAGACGACGCACAGGAGGTCAGCTCTGCACACGGGTGACCTCGCCTGGTGGTCCGTGTTCAGCTGTGATTGCCTTTGCAGCTGTTTGCTGTGTGATGTTCAGACTGTATGTCCTCAGTCAAGCCGCTTATGACCCGTTCCTGTCCTGCATGATTAAATACACTGCACTGTCAAACGTATTCAATCAACCATCCCAATCAGTTAACTGACTGGTTCTGCAGACTGCTCCTACAGACGTTAGTGAGAGAACGGGTCGCTCTCAGGAGCTCAGTGAACTCCAGCGTGGTACCGTGATAGGATCCACCTGTGCTACAAGTCCAGTGGTGAAATTCCCTCCTACTAAATATTCCACAGTCCACTGTCAGTGGGATTAGAACACAGTGGGAGCGATGGGGAACGACAGCAGCTCAGACAGGAAGTGTTAGACCACGTACAATGCCAGAGCAGGGTCAGCGGATGCTGAGGGTCATAGGTCACAGAGGTCACCAACTTTCTACAGAGTCCATCACTACAGACCTCCAAACTTCATGTGTCCTTCAGATCAGCTCAGGAACAGTGTGTAGAGCTTCATGGAATGGGTTGCCATGGCGAGCAGCTGCATCCCAGCCTCACATCACCAAGCGCAGTGCAGAGCGTGGAGCGCAGTGGTGTAAAGCTCCGCCCCTGGACTCTAGAGCAGTGGAGGTGTGTTCTCTGGAGTGACCAATCACACTTCTCCGCCTGGTACTCTGATAGACGAGTCTGGGTTTGGTGGTACCAGGAGAACGGTACTGGTCTGACTGCACTGTGCCGAGTGTAGAGTTTGGATGGAGGCGGGATTATGTTGTGGGGGTGTGGTTCAGGAGTTAGGCTCCGCCCCTTAGTTCCAGTGAGAGGAACTCTTAATGCTTCAGCAGACCAAGAGACTCTGGACCATTCCATCCTCCCAACTCTGTGGGGACAGTTTGGGGACGGCCTTCTTGTCCAACATCAGGGTCTGACCTCACAAATGAGCTTCTGGAAGAATGGTCAGAAATTCCCATAACCACATTCCTAACCCCTGTGGAAAGCCTTTCCAGAAGAGGTGGAGCTGTTCTAGCTGTAAAGGGTGGAGCACCATATTACACGCTATGGATTAAGAATGGGATGTAGCTCAGGGTCACTTACCCGTGAAGGCAGACGAGTGAATACTTTTGGTGATGTAGTGCATGCCTCCTCCTGGTCTGCGGTTCCACCACACCGGCTGCGCTGCTGTGCTGGTCAGTAACCGCCGTGTGCTGTTGTTTATCGAGGCTGTTCTGTTGCGTTGTTGTTTCCTGTGTCCAGGCCAAAGAGCGAGCGAACGGGATGGAGTTAGACGGCCGCAGAATCCGAGTGGATTTCTCCATCACGAAGAGACCACACACCCCCACCCCCGGCATCTACATGGGCCGGCCCACATAGTGAGTGTCTGAACTCGCCCTACACACCTCATTAACACAGCTGTAGGCATGCCGTGTGAGGTAATGGATGTTAGTGTTAGAGGCTCCCCGGCTGATTCCGTGTGTGGAACGTGTGTGTGTGTCTGCAGTGGTGGTGGTGGCGGCGGTGGAGGTGGTGGCGGCGGTGGAGGTCCCAGCATGAGCCGGCGTCGCGACTACTATGACCGCAGCTATGACAGAGGCTATGATCGCTATGACGACAGGGATTACTACAGCAGGTCATACAGGTGAGACTGCACGGACAGAATAAAGGAAACAGCATCTCCTCAGGTTTATTTCCACACTAGTCCATTTCGACTATGTGCAATAAAAACTCAATATTCTATTTCTATTTTCTATATTATCTACTATTTCTATTTTCTGTAATTATTGTGTATATATATATATAGATCTTGTTTATTATTTGTATGGTTCCTGACACTTCTGTTCTCTCCTCTGTGCTGCTGTGGCATTGTAAAGTTCCCCACTGTGGGATCAGTAAAGGATTATCTTGTCCTTAATCTGCGGGAGTCAAATGGAGAATGGGGTACTGAGATGCTGATGGAGCTGAGTTTGAGGGAAGCTGAGAGTCAGGCCCGGGGGGTGGGGGTGAACGGGTTTGTAGTATGGGGGTTGATAATGAGTGTTTCCTCTTTCAGAAGAAGATCTCCATCTCCCTACTACAGCCGCGGGACGTACCGCTCCAGATCCCGCTCTCGCTCCTACTCTCCCCGTGAGTAACAAAACTCTACCTACACCCTGCGTACACCGTACCTCCTGGTGACCGAATCCCCAAATGCTGCCTATATACCAAAATACTGCACCCCCCAGTACCCACACGTCTCTGCTCCAAACCACAGCCTACGTTCTAAATCCTGAAACGCCTCAGATGGTCCAAATCACAATTTGTATTTCAAATTCCAAATCATTGGATACATCCTCAATCCCAAAACACTCAACAAAGCAACTTACCAGTCATACGCCCCAACACTGCCTGAGCTCCCAATCCCAAAACATCCCAAAATGCTGCTGATGCAGTTTATGCATTGGTGTAGCTCAGTGGACTACACCGCTACCAGCCAGAGAGCCACCACATGTGGGAGACTGGGGTCCCTGGGTGAGACTCCTAACACCACACTGGCCCACCTGTAACATGATTAACCTGGAGGTCGCTCTGGATAAGAGCCTCAGCTAAATGCCGTACATGTAAATGTAGTGCCCCAATCCCAACACGGTTTCAAAATTTGGTTTTATCCTGAGTCACACACACTGAATTCCTCCCCAGTCCTAAAAGCTCCCTTCATTCCCAACGCCAGTTGCCTGTGTCACCGGTTCCAAAAATCACCAAGTCCTCAGATGCATTGCCCCCAGTCCCCAGTCACTGTAAATCCCAGTTCCCAAAATGCATCACCATCGTTGATCCAAGTGCCAAGCACACGTCTCCGGTTCCAGAACACTGCCCAAGACCGCGATCCTGAAATGCACTCCACAGTCCCAATCCCAGTCCTCTGCCTGCCTCCATCATACCGGGACTGAAAGACGGCATGCTGACGTGAACCTCTCTGATTTTCCACAGGTCACTACTGAAGATCAGATCTCCTGGAGCTTTGCCCCTGAAGATGGTCGCCATGACGACGATGACAGCTATGACGACGAAGACCTTGTTTTGATAATTGAATGTGAGATTACGTGTAGCGGGTGTAGCGGGTGTAGCTGGTTTGAGTTGAGCCTGTCTGTTTGCACTTTGTTTTTCCCTTCAGATTTCTGAGCTGTTTGTTTAGTGTGCTGGAGTCCAGAGGGAAGTCGCTAGCGCCCCCTGCTCTTCAGATTCATATCTCTGTGTGCTTTAAAGTAGATGTTGTTGTTACAATAAATCCACTTTACGCCGCAGATGGTCTCGGATCCTCATCTCTCTCAGCCTCACCAACAGGAAGCGGTTGAGAAAGACAGCGGCAGTTCTGAGTCAGCCTTGTAGTTCAGGCCAGTCCAACTTTGTGCAGTGAGTATGTGGCTGTGAGCAGTAGAGGTATATAAAGTGTGCAGTGCAGGTAGGAGAATGCAGTTTGATGTTTAGGTGAACAGTGCAGATGTTCAGTAGATAGATAAATTAAATGTACAGCTGAGATGTTCAGGTACCGCTTTCGGGATGCCGGAGGTTGGAACAGGGGGTGGCTGGGTGTGTGGGGTCTGAGGGTATGGGCTGCATTCAGCACTGGCAAACCAGATCAGTATATCGGAGAGGGCTGTGCTGCCAGTGACCATCAGTACCACATGATGCATTAAGACCATCAGCTATACTGATAATCAGTACTACACACTGGTACTCCGGACCCATCAGTACTCAGGGATACCATCCTTGCTCAGTCATGCCCATTGGTACTCCGTACTCATCAATGCTAAATACTCATGAGTGCTCCGTGAGGCTGGCTGGTTGTGGGTGAAGCAGCTGAGCGGTGGCTGTATAATGTAGTAACAGGTTTGTTTCAGGGACCAATCAGAATGTTGATTATGAGACATACAGGGGGTCTAAGCAGCTCTGTCTCCCACCACTGTCTTCACCCACCCCACACCGAACCACCCTGTCTGCTGAACTGAGGAGGAATTAGGAAAGCTGGGTGGAATGGTTCCCTCTGGACACTCCGCTCGCAGCCACTGCTACCATGAACTCAGTGCTTTGGGAATAAGGGTGACGTTCCTGTATCAGCCCCTCTCTCTACCTGTCCCTCCTCTCTGTGTCCACTCTGGGGCTCAGCCTGGCCTGTACGGGTCACTGTGGGCCTGTTTTCAGGCCACTGCAGGTCACTGGGTGAATGTCTTGACCTTGAACTGTATGTGGTATGTGGGGAACCTGAGTGCGACTGTTACAGTGGAGGACCTACAGCGGTGCTTTGGCGAGGGGAAGCTGCCCAGGGCTCAGCAGGACTAAGTCGGACATGTGGACATGCAGTGGAGTTCCCGAACCAAACCAGGGCCAGAAACAGCATCCGGTGAGGTGTGCACAGCGTGTGTGTGTGTATATATGCTGTATGCAAATGTGCTATGCTTTATTTATATATATTTAGACCATATGGGTCATATGTGTGCATGCATACGCTCCTATATGATAGAGGGATTACTAGAGCAGGAACCACTGACCACCAAATTACTGATCTCATCATTTTAAACGTATAGTCCACCTTCAGGCTCTTCATCAGGAGAACAGCTGCACCCAGAAGGAGGTGTGGGAGTGCGGGTGTGTTGGGTAGGAAGATAAAGGTGACCAGGATCAATACCTGATGATAAATTTAGACTGATATGATCAATATTTATTGAGCTACACATACAGAAGTCTGTCTCTCAGTATGGCGTCGGGCCGCCGTGTTCGCTAACCCAACACGCCAGACGTCTCGGTATGGAGCTGTAGAGGTTCCTAATGGTGTCCTGTGATAATCCATCCCATGCAGCTTGAACATCCTCACACAGTTCCTGCAGATGGTGCGGTAGGGGTGGAGGTGGAGGGACACCAGGTCTTCTGGACGTGTGACGACAAACCGTCCATCTTGGTGCTGACCACGGTGCCTCCACACACGGATTCGTTGGGCGTCTCCACCAAGACTAAAGCGGGACTCGTCACTGAAGATGACCCGCTGCCATTCTGAGTCACTCCATGACAGTCTGGTACGACACCACTGCAGTCTTTGGTGACGGTGACGTGGTGTTAAGGACAGTCGTGGTAACGGTCTGTGTGGGTGTAGTCCTGCGTGGTGCAGCCGTCTGCCGATGGTGCTGCACTAACAGGATGGAGGACTCATGGAGGACACCACTGCTCTTCAACAGTGTAGTGCTCAGCTATCCACACAGCAGAAGGAGATGATAAGAGTGAGGCTGTTTTTGTTTTTGTGTTTTAATTGAAAAGTGTTTACAGCATTCATAAACATCTTATAAACAAACAGGCCTGGAATTTACACCAAAGAAATGATTATCAAACACAGCTGGAAAAGAAAAACCCCACTAATGAACAGACTACACAGGGCTGGTGTAAACAGTAAACACGTGGAGGAACACCCGTCACCTGCTGGAGGAACACCCGTCACCTGCTGGAGGAACACCCGTCACCTGCTGGAGGAACACCCGTCACCTGCTGGAGGAACACCCGTCACCTGCTGGAGGAACACCCGTCACCTGCTGGAGGAACACCCGCTCCACTGCTAATCATGGTAAACACGGCGCTCCTCACAGACACCGATACTGGCCTGTCTGATTCGCCCTGGCCGCTCTGAACACCTGGACATCTCTACCTGAACCTCGTGTGCTTATTCCAGGTGTTAATACACACAGGGCTGGAAGTGACTGAGTGCACAACGTTCATCATCATTAACATCCTTACAGAGGAGACGCACCACCTCCCCCAACTCCTCCATAATCCCGAGTCATTCAGAGGGGCTCCGTAGAATCAGGTCTGCATATCCCTCCTCCATCATACACCGCGTCTCAGACGTCAGGCAGCGTATTCAGAACCACCTCATGTAGGGACTTTCTGTGAGGGAGCTTTTAGAGGGGGACGCCTGGTTACCTTCACCACCACTGGGAACAGATCCGACTATCTAGAACCGAGCGTTTCACACCGAACCCACTCAGAACCACTGTGTTCACATCTGATTCACATTAATACAGAGAGATGATAGAAACCTCTGAAGGCCCCGGGATGGAGCTCCTCATCATCAAACAGGGACGTTACAGTGTTCCTTGTTTCAGTTACAGCATAGAAAGTGATCAATCACTAATCAATCAGTCAATCACCCCCACCCCTAATCAGTTCCACCACTCCTATACATCAGCACCAACAGGTACGTCCGTAATAAACAATAAGGCAACGAGAAACACTAGAGCTGTCCATCACCCCCACCTGGAGCCCCCCAGTGTCCCCCGGCAACCGCCCACACCGCAGGTACAGACACAGAGCGACACTTAATAACCTAGTCCAGCATCCTCACAGACCCCTCACAGACCCTTCACAGACCCCTTATAGACCCCTCACAGACCCCTTATAGACCCCTCACAGACCCCTCAGCCCCTCCACACAGATACAGCACGTTCCAGGAGGAGCTCGCTGCTCGCGCTGCCTGATCTGACCAGGTGTATATCAGCACCGTACCGCCCGCTCGTCCAGGACACGTTCCGCCTCTGGAGTTTTAGCTCTGGAGCCGCATGTGTAAAAGCTAATGTAGCTGAAAGTACAGGACAGTTCTACCCCACCGATTAGCACACGCTAACCGCACTCCTGCATCACCACCGTGTGGGGTAATCACTAACTAACATGGAGAGGTAGATTAGCACCGTACCATTCAGTCCTACACACAGTCCCAGAATCTGATCATAAAGTTTTACTGTCTATATTAATACAGCTCTTAAATATTATAATAACCGGGATTTCAGGAGTCATGTGACAGAATTCTGTCTTCAGAATTATATACTAATTATTTATTCATTTATCTGCCTCAGGATTTATTTAATCTCTAAATTTGAACTATGAAGTCTGGAATTAGAATTTAATTCTAGAACTTTATTTTATTATTAGATTTTTATTCTGGATGTTCATTTTATTGGAAGGTGATTCTGGACGTTAGCTTTGATGTTGTGTTTTGTTCTAGAGGTAACTGATGATTTAGACGTGCAATTAGCATCATGCTAACTGGTGAACATAACCATCCGTTACTTGTTAGCGATGTTAGCATCGTAGCTCCAGGGCTAAAACTAAAGGAACTAAACTTCAGGCACCGCACACGCGTCTTTGATGACTGCGTTAAGGCTGCTGGGGGGAGCTGCTGTCCACCGATCCTTCGCTTTAAAGGCCCCTCAGAGCTGGACGTGCATCACTGGTCTTTGCGCTGCTGGTGGCCGTCGGGCTGCAGGCCGTCCAGCTGCAGGCGAGAGTGGCTGTAGTGGCGGATCACGGCAGCGGGTAGCAGGGCGGCGCAGGCGGCCAGCAGGAGCTTCAGCAGGACGCTCCAGGAGAACAGCGCGTCCAGAGACGAGAGCTCAGACAGCACGGAGCCCGTCTGGACACACACGAAGTTATACGGCATCAAACCTGCAGGAGCACAGACACAGACATCAGCGGAGACTCCAGGGTCACCCCGTCCCACCCTGCTTCCTCTACCCACAAGGACTGGCTCTTCTCTGACTGGCCAACCTGAAGTCTGAGTTTCCGGCGCTGCAGCTACGGCCCTGTGAGACGCTCCAGAAGCAGCAGGCCTTTATTCTCTGGCAGTAACTCTCAGTCTGAGTTCCATTACGGAGAAGTGACAGCCTAACTAAGAGCACCTCACTTCTCGGTATCGCATCCCTGTCCTGATTTCACTTCCGAGAGGGCCTCAAGCTCAAACAAGCACATCTCCCCTGTCACACGGGTCCCTAGAGTCAGCTGTGTACCCATCACTGACTCACAACGAATCTGATTCTCACACATCCACCTGCATCCAGCTCTACGTTTGAGGACCCTCCCACGGTTACTGAGTAATGACCACGATGTGCATGAGTGGTCCATGAAAACCACGACCGGAAACCAAGAACAGTGAAATCAGGACAGGGATGTGATCCTGGGCACCACGCTGGCATCGCTTCATTAGCGACGCTGCGTCCGGAACCGCCTACAACCGTACTGCTCAGCAGGCGAGAGCGGGTGGTGTGTCCGGATCCACAGTAGTCATAAAGCAGTAAGGGAAAGCCTTTTAAGTATGTGAGCACACTGTGCTATCCTATGATTCCACTGGAGCTGTGGAGGCGTTCCGAGCTGAAGAAGGAGAAATGGCGGAAAGCGGAACGTCGGCTCTGGACAGGTGTAATCTCCAACTGTTTGTGCAGCCTGTGTAACGGTATGATCCGCTCTGCGGCGAATATAAAGCCCATGTTACACCTTTATATGAATGAGTGGCGTGACGTCTTACGCCGAATGACGTTGGCAAGATGGCGGACGTAGTGCGTCCGAGGTTGCGTGGATACTACGTACTCGCGTACTGAAAGAGCCTCCTGCTTCACCGGTCGAGCAGAGCCCACTGGGTTCAGTCTAGTACCTACTGACTAAGTAGGTGATTTCGGACGTAGCTCGTGCCTCTGCTTCAGCTGGTGGTGCAGTGCTACATGATCTTCTTACAGAATGAGCGATTGAATGAGGCACTATCGCCCCCTACTGGTCTGGCATGACTGTGGCCGAGTCGTTTTCTGCATTCTGGAGAGAACAGAGGAGAAAAGCTCTGGGCACACTGGGACCAGGCCGAGACGAGGTCGAGACGAGGTCGGGACGAGGTCGGGACCAGGCCGAGACGAGGTCGGGACGAGGTCGGGACACCTACCATCTGTCAGCACATTTCAGAAATAACTGACCATCTGTTGTCACTGTGACCAGTCAACACTGTACGGGACTTCAGTGCCGGAGCCTAGCACACGGTTCCCTCTCGCTTTAATCAGCCCTCCCCCCTGTGGGGGTCTTACCGATGAAGACGGAGAGGAAGAACAGAGTGACGGGGATGTTGACGATGGGGGAGCTCATGTTCAGGAACCAGTTTGGGCTCATGGGGAAGAACCTCAGGAAGAGCAGGAAGAAGAACAGACTGTTGCGGTTCTCCTCCACCTAAACACCAAACAAGAACAACATACTGAGGGAGGAGATGGAGGAGGTTCAGGAGCACATGACCTTCATCAGTAACCACTACAAGGCAAGACACGTGTGTCCATGTATGGTGCGGCAGCACTGGCAGACGGGTGCTGTGGCTTTGGTGGATCCGTGGTGCACGCTGCCGTCTGTGGAAGGGTGGTGTTGGTGCAGCTTTGCGGGATCACCCTCACCTTCCTCTGCAGCAGTGAGACCTTGTCAGGGAAAAGACGGACGATGTGCTGTTTCCCGAAGGCCTGAGAGAGCAGGAAGCAGAGAGTGGCCCCTACAGTGGTCAGAACGCAGGCCAGCAGCAGACCCAGCCACGGTCCAAACAGCGCCCCCGCCAGGACATTCTGAACAACACACACAGGAAAACAACATTAAGACCTGAGAAAGAGAGAAGGGAGTGTTGAACTCCTAACGATTAATACTTAACACGGTTCCATTACCACTAGGACGGCACTACAGTGGTGTCTCACCAATCACACTACGACCCAACATACGGAACCAGCCTGTGACGTTTCATATGGAGCTCATTACACACAAACAGCTAACAGTGAAGTGGTTTAGAACCTTCCTGGATCTTCTAATGTTCATGATTCCACTCGTTTCAGAAGCTGAATGTGATTAGGATCATATTTCTGGGGTATTTTGGCTGTTTTTGTAAATTAAGACATTAATTCGACTTTATTAAGTTAAGACTTTATTAAATTCGACAGTGTAACTCCGGCAGAGAGGCTGGAATCTTTTTCTGTACTCCAACAAAGAGAGCTTTTTCAAATCATTCCATCCTCAAAATCTTCTACATGCATACTAGATCCAGTTCCGACTAGTTTACTGAGAAACTCCTCCCAGAAATAACCACGCCTCTTCTGTCTATAATAAACTCATTTCGTAGCCGTGGTTACGGCCCTAAATCCCTTAAACTAGCAGTAATTAAGCCTTTAATTAAGAAACCTAATCTTGATCCCTATGAGCTAGCAAACTACAGACCCATTTCAGATCTCCCATTCAGATCAGAGATTTTAGAGAAAGCTGGAGCACCACAGTTCAGCTCCTACCTGCACAGGAACAACATACATGAGGAACTGGCTTAAGGCCTCCTCACTGCTCCGAGACAGCACTGGTGAGAACTGGACATGATCTGTTGGAGTCTCTGACAGAGGGAACTCATCCTTACTGGTCCTACTGGATCTTAGTGCAGCATCTGACACAATAGACCACTCCATCCTACTAGACAGGGTGGAGAACCTGTAGGAGTAACAGGAATAGCTCTTTCATGGTTCAGATCTTACTTAAGCGACCGCTATCAGTCTGTAAATATAAACGCTCCATCGTCCACTCACACAGAGGTACAGGCTGGAGTTCCACAGGGATCTGTCCTAGGACCTGTATTATTTACCTTATATATGCACCACTCAGTACCATAATCAGAACCAGAACATAAACCTCCGCTGCTATGCTGATGACACGCAACTGTATATCTCAGCTAGACCAGATGATCCACTCCACCTTAATAAGATAGAGGACTGTGTTAGAGACATAAGAGACTGGATGTCCAGTAACTTCCTCCTATTAAACTCAGACAAAACAGAAGTTCTTCTTCTCGGTCCCAAAAGTGTTAGAAACCAGCTGTCTGCATCACCACTCAATCTAAACAGCTCCTTAGTCCCACCAGGTCCCTCTGTAAACAGTCTCTGTGTCACAACCGATCCTGATTTGGCCTTCGATGAGCATATTAATAATATCACTAGAGTAGCTTTCCTACATCTTCGCAATATTGCGAAATTAAGAAATGCACTGTCACTACAGGATGCAGAAAAACTAGTTCACGCCTTTATTACCTCAAGGCTGGATTACTGTAATGCCCTGCTCTCTGGCTGTTCCTGCAAAAGCCTTAACAAACTTCAGCTAGTCCAGAACGCTGCAGCTAGAGTCCTTACAGGAGCTAGAGAGTCTGATCACATCAGCCCAGTCTGATCACATCAGCCCAGTCTGATCATATAAACCCAGTCTGATCATATCAGCCCAATCTGATCACATCAGCCCAGTCTGATCACTTCAGCCCAGTCTTATCCAACTTACACTGGTTACTCAGTATTGAGTATAAACCTCTCCTCCTGACGTATAGAGCTCTAACGGCCTCGCTCCTACCTACCTTACTGAACTTATCTCGTACTATAAGCCGTCACGTGACCTTAGGTCTCAAAATGCAGGCTCTCTATTAGTGCCTAGAATTAACAAAGCTACATCAGGGGGCGGAGCCTTTTCATACAAGGCCCACCAGCTTTGGAATAACCTACCTGTCAGTGTTCGGGACTCAGACACAGCCTCAATCTTTAAGTCCAGGCTTAAACTCACCTGTTCAGTCAGGCTTTTGGTAATTAGTCTTTTCTTTCTGATAGATAAAAGGTGCAGGTCTAGGAGTTCACTGACAGAGAGTGTTTGGTAACACTACCTGTTCAGTGGAGCGTGTGGTAGTGAGTGTTTCTGATAGATAAGAGGTGCAGGTCTAGGGGTCCACTGACAGAGAGTGTTTGGTAAACTGGGAATGTTGGTGCTGTCGTCCCGCTGCTCCTCGTGTTCACTCAGGTGTGTTGTTGGTGGAGCAGAGGGGCCCTGACTCCTCCTGTCTGTGTGACCTTCTGGCTCTCCCTGTTAGTCCTGCTGTAATAGCCAGGCCTGCCGGAGTCACTGCTGCACTCTGTTAACACCGTATAGTGTGCTCAGGTCTTCTGTCAGAGCTAACAGTCTGTCTGTTCTCTTTGTCTGAGCTGAACTGCTGCCCGTCCTGTGTGGCCTGATGTTGTTGCTACATCTGCTCTGACTGGGAGCCACTGGGAGCCTTACTACCACGGAGCTCCTGGCTGTCCTGCACTGTGGAAGCTTGGCCTGCGCCTGCTGACCCATCTTATGAACCACCAACATCATTACAGACTAATCAGACATTACACTCTGCTTTCCTGTGCTGTCTTGTATCTGGTGTTGACCCAAGGAGGATGGGTTCCCCCTTTGAGTCTTGGTTCCTCTCGAGGTTTCTTCCTTCCTAACTAAGGGAGTTTTTCTTGCCACTGTGGCCCTCGGCTTGCTCATTGGGGGCTCGAACTGCAGATTCTTTGTAAAGCTGCTTTGTGACACATCTGTGGTAAAAAGCGCTATAGAAATAAATAATTGTTGATTGATTGATTAAATTAAAAAAAACTGACTGGTATTTTATTTTTACGATTTTACGATTGGTCAAAGTATCTAATTCACCCTGTTCATCCTACCTAACTCAGATGTAGTCAATCAGCTGGGGCAGGTTCCCCTCTTTAGTTTTAGAACTGGAGCTATGAGGCTAACCTACCAATTAGCGTTAATGCCACTTCATGCCTATTCTGTCTGTACTGTAGTCCATGTTTATAGCTAACTGAATCACACAGGCTCAGAAACCACATCATCAGTTAACTGAACATCTCCGCATCATGCTAATTGGGGGGCATACACTTCCATTACTTCTTAGCCTCATAGGTCCACGGTAAAAACCGTACACCTGGTTGATGAACTACACTGGGATAAATCAGGAGGGGAAACTGGGGAGAGGTTTGCTGAACCATCAGTGTAACTCCAAGTGTAGCGTGCGGTACCAGGAGAGATGACCCGGGGATGGCGAAGGCCTGCTTGTAGATGTAAGCACTGCAGAACAGCAGCAGAACATATCCGCTGTGTTCGGCCTGATAGAGTCTCAGCAGAGCCGCCTGCTCTCGCAGCTCATCCAGATCAGAGGGGAACTTCAGCCTGAAGCACAGACAGACACGGCCATCACCGTCAAGCATGTGATTACTGTGGTGATCAACCGATTAATTAAATACACATACAAACATGACAACACTTAGTTTAATCTCGTCCTCAGACTGTAAACACACGTGGTGAGATCCTGCTGGTGTGGGTTTCCTCTCTCTCAGTGGGGCTTACAGCCCCCCCTAGTGGAGAATCGCTGGCCTGGGCTTTTTTACATGATTAAACGGTGAGATGTAAACATTCATTTAGTCTGAGTGGTTTACTACAAAACACTTCAGAACCGTTTACACCTCATAAGAACCAGGACTGCTACATGTTCTGGCTTACAGCGGTTTAGCCACGCCCACTCAGACTGAGGTACTGTTTGATTAAGATGCAGCCAATTAGAAGAGAGCTCATTTACATATATCATGATATGAGCCCTTTGCATGTGGTATTAACGGTCAGCCACTTATTTACCAGCTTCCACCTTAAATGTTCCTGTTCCACCTTAAATGGTGCAGCAGTTACATCCTGGCGCCTCGAACAGGACGCCTCCTGATCGAACTTGGCCTTGGGTCGTTCAGAATGACCTTCAGAGTTTCTGCTTCAGCTTAGTGATTTTAATTCTGAGTTTTAAAATTATATTTGTGTATATTTTACATGAACTACGGTATTAACACCAGTACGTAAACTGACCAGACTGACCTGTTAGCTCCGGCCCCGCTCTCTCCCGGTTCTCCATCACCCCGCGGGCCATGGGGCAGGTCCGCGGAGGGCAGGTTAGCTGAGAGCAGGTACAGGTAAAGCGAGGAGAGCAGCAGAACCGAACCCAAACCCAGAACAGAACGCATGGCGGAACCACGCAGCCCGGAGCAGCAGCACCACAGGGACCCTAACAGCGGAGGCACACGGCTGGCGGACACGTGATTAGTTGGAGCCAATCAGAGCTCAGTATGCTTGCAGGCGGAAGCCGCGTCCCATTATTTTACTTTATATTACTTTCCTTCTTCCACTCTTCCCTTAAACACCTTTACCACACCATCTATTTACCGAACATCTCACTTAACAACAAGACCTAACCACAGCAAAGCAACTTAACACCCCTCACATCCTTACCACACAGGCCTAATAACAGAACAGCAACGATAAATACATACTTATATATCAAATAAAGAGACAGATCAGAGAAAGTAAATAGAATTTTATAAGAACCTAGAACGGTTCTGTTAGCACTAAACATTCAGCTAGGGAAATACAGTTTGTAAGATGTTACCAAAATCTTTCCTTTAATCATATCCATATGGCTTTTTATAGTTTCTGTCTGAGTCATGAGTTTATACCGAAGGATATTGAAATGGTTCTGTGGGTAGTGAAATGGTTCTGTGGGTAGTAAAATGGTTCTGTGGGTAGTGAAATGGTTCTGTGGGTAGTGAAATGGTGTGCGGTTTACTAACAAACAGGGTTTAAGCATGACACTGTAACAATCAATATACTATCTAGAACCATTTTCATTCTCCATCAATCTGAAGAAGCATCTCAACATGTAAATGTTTCTAGGTAACACCCTTTTGAAAATGGTTCTAGATAGCACATATTTGTACAGTGTCAAGCTCGAAAAATGTTTTGGTTCTACACACACACACACACACACACATACACACATATCCATCCAAAGGGGTTCAAGTTTGACTGCATAGATGTGCTATCTAGAACATTTTTCAAAAAGGCATGCTTTAATGGTTCATCACATGGTGACATCGTTCTGTAGATTGATTGAGATTGTGCTGTAAATGGTTCTATGTTACAGTGTCAAGCTTACAATTGTTGCTACTCTCACACACGTGTAAGAGTCTCACACGCAAAAAAATTTGGTATTGATTAGTACGTTACTGAATAGTACAGCATTGATTAGTTTGGTGTGGATTAGTACAGTATTGATAAGTTCAGTATTGATTAGTACAGCATTGATTAGTTTGGTGTTGATTTGTATGTAGAGTGTAGTGTAGAAGTACTCGGATTGGGACGCAGCCTCTGACAGCCCTGTCCTACCGTAAAGTGTGGAGTAGCTGCGCCCTCTGCTGGTGTGTACATGGGGTTGTTGACGCTCGGACTCCTCCAGCGCTGTTGTTAAAGTCCAAGTTCGAACTTCACAGGACTTTGAGTCCTGGTACACGGTCCTGGCTGGACAGAAACAGCCCTCGATGGCCGCCCGGAGTTTGATCTCACCCTGAGAAGGTCAAAGTCCCTCTTAGGCTCGATAGAGACACTGGAAGCCTGCAGCTGCAGACTCTGAAGAACCTGTAGAACCTGAAGTGCGTTTAGTGCTCAGCGATGGCCCGATATGCACGAACGAAGGGATCGATCGCTTTGATCACTCTCACGAACCCGCCCGTGAACGCGCTCAGGTGAGTCTGCACCTGCCTGACTGGTCGGTTCTGGAGTTCAGTCTGGTTTAGTTTAGAGCAGTTTCTGGAGCTGAACCAGAACCACAGTACTTATCTCCATGGCACCGCGAGGTCATACGGTGCACAAACATGTGTCTGTACTTTTCCTGGTGTCAGCGCACCTGAAACATCTGCAGACATCTCAGATATAAAACAGAACCTGTAGAAATGGGCTGCAGCTGTATGCAAACGTTAAATATTTATTTTTACTTTAAGTGGATGGAATACTTTTTTCATTCTTATTTTTAAAAAATATTTTATTTATCTATAGTATAAACTATTATAATCTCCTTTTATTACTATTATTATTAATAATTACAGTGCTCTGCACTTTTGCATAAAATGCATTTATTACTGTTCTGATTTATGACTGTTTATTACTAATTTATCTTTATTTCTCATATTATTATTATTATTAGTAGTAGTAGTAGTAATATTTGACAAATGATACTGTGTTAATTCATTTTGCTTTATAATAACATCTAAATAAAGGACTGCAGTGTAATGAAACATTAATAAGTAATTAATAATCACTGATAAGCTGAGGTGCTGCTGGTGATGAGCTAGAGTCTGTCTGAAGACCATTACAGTGATCAACTCAGCAGGGGCCTCTGTGCCTGTCAGAGAGGGCGACGTCTTCAGTGTCTCAGTATCTGTAGTTATCGCCCTGAAGCTACGAGGCTAATGTGGCTAACAGGTAATGGAAATGTATACACCACCAGTTAGCCTCTAGTAATTACATTAACACTCCTCATACTAAACACGGTCCTGTCCTGCTCCTAGCGCTGTGTGACTACAGATATGTGCTGACACCACACAGGTTCCAGAAGCCTATATATCTGTATCTACAGGGCTGTATAGGACCAGTCTCGTATCTCCGTGTCCAGGGGGGCGGTTACCATGCTTCCCTGCTTTTAGACCGTGTGCACTTTCACACATGCCTCGTTCAGACTGTTGGCTTTAAATGTGATGAGACCGAGCTGAACCCAGCAGACTGTGAGTCCCTCTGTCCCTCGTCCTCAGCGCTACAGTGCGGAAGAGCATCAGTGAGACGGTGGCGCGGGCGTTCAGGGACACGCTGGTGAAGGCCGTGGTGCTGTGTGGGGAAAATGGAATATTCTGTGGAGGTAAACAAACACACCCCCCCCTAATACAGACATACCGCACACACAGCATACAACCACCGGACACCTCTTCAGCTCCACCCCCTGTACCTACACCCACTGTCCCCTCCATCAGCTCCATACAGGACACTCTGTAGGTGTACATGTCCAGACTGTAGTCCATCTGTTTCTCTGTGTACTGTATTACCCTGTTCTTCAATGGTCAGGACCCCCACAGGACCACCACAGGACCCCCACAGGACCACCTTGTGGGTGGTGGATCATTCTCGGCACTGCAGTGACACTGACTTCTTATGTACGGATACGGTGTATACATTATACATACTGTATAATACATACTTACGCCCAGAGCCTGAGAAGGTTCTATGCTGGTTCTCTAAGGCAGTGGTCCCATCTCTCGTTCTGCAGGCCTCCTGTTCTACACACTGTGATTGCTTCCTGTTCTTATCCACCAACCTTTAGGAAGTGATAGAATAGAACTGAATTGCCTTTATTCTTACACGGTCACACGTACCAGTGAAATTGGCCCTCAACCCATCCATACATACAGTAACATACAAGGGACAAACAGCACAGGACAGGACGACAGGGTGAGCCTCAGCGTGTGCATGCTCCGCCATCATTTATCATGATCAGGTGTGCTGGAGGATAGGCCCTGCGGCCCTGCTTGTCATGATCAGGTGTGCTGGAGGATAGGCCCTGCTGTGTGCGGGACAGGTGCGCTCTGGGATGGTTGGATGAATGCTTGTGTTGATTCCAGGTGCTGATATTAGAGAGTTTGGGAAGTCCGAGGTTGGGCCTTCTCTGGTGTACATGATCCACGACATAGAGGCGGGGGAGAAACCAGTGGTGGCGGCCATAGAGGGGGTGGCGCTCGGAGGGGGGCTGGAGCTGGCACTCGGCTGCCACTACCGCATCGTTCACACTAAGGTAAGGCGCACCTGTGTGCAGTACCGCTCATTAGCATACCTGGAGTTCACTGACTTACGGAAACTT
This sequence comes from Prochilodus magdalenae, assembly GCA_024036415.1. Classification (NCBI taxonomy): domain Eukaryota; kingdom Metazoa; phylum Chordata; class Actinopteri; order Characiformes; family Prochilodontidae; genus Prochilodus; species Prochilodus magdalenae. The sequence continues at coordinate 46,136 of JAMWET010005000.1, forward strand.
TACCCCACAGCTTAGCTCGTCTCACACACTCGTCTCAAACCACGTGGAAGTGTTCAGGATCTCTGAAAGACCATGTGGAAGTGTTCAGGATCTCTAAAAGACCATGTGGAAGTGTTCAGGATCTCTGAAAGACCATGTGGAAGTGTTCAGGATCTCTGAAAGACCATGTGGAAGTGTTCAGGATCTCTGAAAGACCATGTGGAAGTGTTCAGGATCTCTGAAAGACTCCATGATGTGGTTTCTGACTCGCTCTGACTCGTCTGGCTGGACTAAAGGAAACTCAGCGGACAAAACTGGCCTTGTTTGTGTGTTTAAGGTGGTAGTACCTCCAGGCTCCTGAAGGTGGCGCTGCACGAGGGCTATAAATGTGGGGTGTGAGTGACGGGATCCATAGATTGGGAAGAGGTGCTACAGTGCAGGGAATGTCTCGGTCCATGTGTGGAAAATGGCTCCAGAGCAGATGTTAATGATTGGCTAAAAGGAGGGACTGCATGTGGGCGTGGCCAAAGACCATAGTGTGAGGAAGTAGCTGAATCTGCAGGTGTGTGGAAGCGTACGGTCATACGGGTCTACCAGCAGTGGATACAATCCCAGTCTACAGGGAATTCTCCTCGGAACTGTGCCAGGGAAGGCCTCCACCACATCTGGACCAGCTGACCAGTTCTGTAAAGTGTCTGAACACTGATGTGGCTACATCCAGACACTGGTCCAGTCCATGCCCAGTCCAGTCCCAGCTGGTACTGGTGTGGGTGGAGGGGTTACACAGTGTTAGGTACGGTTCAGTCACAGGGGGCTCGTTATGATAGCACAGCTACACACAGTGGTAGCCTGATTGAAGCCGGACTCTTGTCCCCATGCCCAGCTTTGTAGTTGACAGTGCAGGGATGATTCAGGCCTGCTGTTAGCGCTATGCTCGTTAGCTACATTAGCCTCGTATCTCTAGAGCTGAAGAAGCGAGCTCCAGACACGCGTTGGCTGGTGGGCTGGAGTAAGAGGGGGAGACCAGGGGGGCTAGATTCATGGCTTTGAGCCTGAAGAGCCGTGCGGGTTTGTAACTGAGCCGCTGTGGTGTCCTGGAGTGTCCTCGTCCTCTGATGCACTGTGACCCAGTTGTGTAATGTGTGTGTTAGACTTTGGTAGGAACCTTTCATAGGCTAGCTGAGGTGGCGTGTTGAGGGGCGTGGCTGCGTTAGCCGGGTCTGTGTTTATGAGTTATTAATTAGGGGTGTAATGATACACTCTATGATTCCACTCACAGGACTGACAGAAAATCAGGACTGTGGTTGGGCTGGGGGCACTGGGGGGCGGGTGGGGTATCTGACTCTGAACTGTGTTAACTTATACCACTGGCTGTTCCTCTTGTACATGTGTGATGAGGGGGCGGAGCCAAGCTACATTTATTTATTTTAACACTGTGGACGTGACCCCCCCCCCATACACACACACACACACACACACTAGTTAACACTAGGGGGCAGTAAGCACACTTGCCCGTTGCGGTGGGCAGCCCTGGGCTTGAGTGCCTTGCTCAAGGGCACTTCAGTCGTTACTGTGGGTTCAGGGAATGAACGGTCGGGTCACCAGGCTGGTTCTCTGACCTCCAGCCCGTTTAACCGTACCCAGTTGGAATCGTGAGGAGGTCACTGTGCTGGGATAGAGTGGGACTCTGGACTCGGAGAGGGTCGGATGTGTGATCACGGTGGTCCGTGTGTTATTGTGTGTTACAGGCTCGTCTGGGTCTTCCCGAGGTCACTCTGGGTTTACTGCCAGGGGCCGGAGGAACACAGCGCTTACCTCGACTGACCGGCATCCCCGCAGCCCTGGACCTCATCACTACCGGTAACATCAACACACATATCAGCTCAGGGGCATGCTCCGTGGCTCCTCCTGCTCCGCGGCTCCTCCTGCTCCCCGGCTCCTCCTGCTCCGCGTCCTCCTGCTCCCGGGATCAGCTGGAGGGAGTTTAAACGCTCCTGATCTGGCCTGTTTCATCTTAGGAGAGTAGGAGAGGACGGACACTGATCGCCTCGTGGTGCCAGGAGGACGTAGGGCATGGTGCCTTTAATCCGTGTGTGTCCTGTAGGGGGCAGCAGTGTTTCTGCTCTGTCCCCCGTTCTCTCTCTTACTGATATGAGTGTCTAAGTTCCATATCTGGGTTATATCTCCCGCTGACCTTTGGGGATGATTTACATGTCTGACTGTTATTAAACTAAAAACTAGATTATTTGGCCTTATCCTGGAGGTCTGAGGGCTCCAATCACAGGAGATTCAGCCAATCACAGGGCAGAACACTGAGAGTAAACAAACACCTTTAAACCCATTCCAGCTTCACATGTTTCAACTTCTGATCTCTCACTGTGTAATATTTATTTATTTATTTATTATTACATTTTATTTATTACTAAATTTTATTTATTATTATTATTATCATTATTGTTGTTATTATTATTTATTTATTATTATTACTACCATTATAATTACTATTATTTATTATTATTACTATTATTATTATTTCTATTTTTATTTATTTTTTATTTATTATTATTATTATTACTATTTATATTTATTATTTATTATTATTATTGTTTATATTTTTATTTATTATTATTATTATTGTTGTTGTTTTGTTATTATTATTATTATTATTATTATTTATATTTTTATTTATTATTATTATTATTGTTGTTGTTTTGTTGTTATTATTATTATTATTATTTATACTTATATTTTTATTTATTATTATTATTATTGTTGTAGTTGTTGTTATTATTATTATTATTATTATTATTAGTAGTAGTAGTAGTAGTAGTAATTTAGTGGTATGAATGCTGACCCTCTGATCGGGCGGTCAGTGCAGTGTTGTCGTGCTCATGTCAGTGTTCCTCTCTGGACAGGCCGCCACATTTCTGCCAAGGAGGCTCTCTCGCTGGGCATCGTGGACCGGGTCACCGAGGGGAACACCGTGGAGGCTGCGGTGGAGCTCGCCCTCAGCGTTATAGGTGTGAGAGATACAGATATGTGCAGAGTGTCGGCCCGACTGGTTCTGTCCTCTACAGCATGTGCTCTAACGTGGAGCTTAAAGGGAACATGGTTATTTCACTCTGAATTTTGTGTATATGACATTTATTAACATTTTAAAGGCATAATTCATAAAGCTGAGTTTCAGCAGTGTTTGAACTTGTGAGGAGATGAAACATGCTGTAGAAAAGTATATTTGCTTCTGATCCTCAGATCCAGGACTCTCTCTGCAGAGTTTTTTACATTAGTGTAATTAAATACTCAGACGGGCGTGTTTAGGTCAGCCCGTACCCGAACCTTTTAATGGGACGTGTGTAATAACATGCTCAGTTCAGTGCAGGGGTGAGCAGTAAGGGTGTAGAGGTGTGTCTCTGTAGAGGACGAGGTCTGGGAGCTCTGGTCTTACCTGTTTGGGGTTTAGATATTCCTGTAAGGTGTTTGGTTCTGGTGTTTGGTAAGTCGTTTGTGGTGCGGTAGTTTATGTGTGCTGTGACTCTTCTAACTGAGTGTCTCTGTGTGTCTCAGGTCGTCCCATGTCCCCCCGCAGGCTGTGTAACCGTGCCACCCCTCTCCCAGCGGATGTGGACGGTGTGTTCGAGGAGGCGATGGCGCAGGTGAAGCGGCGGGCGCGCGGCGCCATAGCCCCGGTGGCCTGCGTGAAGGCGGTCAGAGCGGCGGCCGAGCTGCCCTTCAGTCGGGGGATAGAGCGCGAGAGGGAGCTGATAGGCACGCTCTATACCTCCGGACAGGCCCGAGCGCTGCAGTACTGCTTCTTCGCCCAGAGGGCTGCTGGGAAATGGAGTCTTCCTAACGGAGCACGGTGGGACAACAGCAAGCCCAGAGCAGT
>JAMWET010005000.1:55000-70000 GCA_024036415.1 Prochilodus magdalenae
ATAACATCATTAATTACTACATCATTATGATACAGCAGTTATTAATAACTCATTAATAACATCATTAATTACTACATCATTACGATACATTAGTTATTAATAACTCATTAATAACATCACAGAACAGGATGTAATAAATTATATAATAACATCTATATTAATCAAAATACCGCTGATAACTTCTATAGTTATAACATCTATAATCATTACTTCATTAGAGCAGATCAGGTAATAACCTGTGTAATAAGCGTATCTGCTACTGCCTGTGTCCTCTGTGTTAATTCTGGGGCACTGACGATTCAGGGAGCGTATATAAAGTTATGACCTTGAGCTGTTTCTGAAGGTCACCAGTGATGGTGGAACCCTGTTGTGATTGTGGAGAATCATGTGACTCGTACTTCAGTGAAGCACACGGCGAATCTGAGGAGAGTTCAGACTGTGAACCTCCGGTCCAGGCCGTGTTGGGGTCGGTGTGTGGAGGGCCTGTGTGTTTGTCCGTCCAGTCTGAGATCCCCTCTGAATGTGATGTGGTTATGTAGTTGAGGACAGTGAGGCTGAAGGGTTAATGATCATGTGGGTTAATGGTGTGATATTAGTTGACACTCTTTGATGTTAATTATATTTCAGTTATTTTCCAAAAAGACGAGTCCAAAGATAATAACGGTAATCTGTGAATCATGGCTTTGCTTTCTGTAATGGAAATTTACATATTTGCATATTAATGAAGGTGTATTTACATTCAGCCAAATGAAGTTTGTTATATCAGCATTAATGAATGTATAATTTAATAATGGATAATGTGTGAGATTTAATAAATAAAAGCATATTAATAAATAATTACAGTGTATGTCTGCTTTACCTCTTTATCACTGTGATGCATGTATTTAGATGATAAATAGTCGAATAATTAACTAATTATGTGTACATGCCATCTGTTCACTTAATAACCAACATAATAATAAACTAATCCAATCTAAACTAATCTAAACTAAACTAAATAAAATTAAATTAATCTAAACTAATCTAAACTAAACTAATCCAATCTAAACTAATCTAAACTAATCTAAACTAAACAAAACTAACTAAACTAATCTAAACTAAACTAAATAAAACTAAACTAATCTAAACTAAATAAAATTAAACTTAACTAAACTAATCTAAACTACACTAAACTACACTAAATAAAACTAATCTAAACTAAACTAAACTAAACTAAATAAAACTAAACTAATCTAAACTAAATAAAATTAAACCAAACTAATCTAAACTAAATAAAATTAAACTAATCTAAACTAAACTAAACAAAACTAAACTAAACTAAACTAAACTAAACTAAACTAAACTAAACTAAACTACAATAAATAAAATTAAACTAAACTAAATAAAACTAATCTAATCTAAACTAAACTAAATAAAACTAATCTAAACTAAACTAAACAAAACTAACAAAACTAATCTAAACTAAACTAAACAAAACTAAACAAATATAACAAAACTAATCTAAACTAAACTAAACTACACTAAATAAAACTAGACTAATCTAAACTAAACTAAATAAAATTAAATTAATCTAAACTAATCTAAACTAAACTAAACTAAACTAAACTACACTAAATAAAACTAAACTAATCTAAACTAAACTAAACTAAATAAAACTAATCTTATCTAAACTAAGATAAGCTAAACTACACTAAACTAAATAAAACTAAACTAATCGAATAGAAGCGAAACTAAACTAAACTAAACTAAACTAAACCCTATAAAACTAAACTAATCTAATCTAAACTAATCTAAACTAAACTAAACTAATCTAAACTAAACTAAACTAAACTAAACTAAACTAATCTAATCTAATCTAATCTAATCTAAACTAATCTAAACTAAACTAAATAAAACTAAACTAATCTAATCTAAACTAATCTAATCTAAACTAAACTAAACTAAACTAAACTAAACTAAACTAAACTAATCTAATCTAAACTAAACTAAACTAAACTAAACTAATCTAATCTAAACTAATCTAATCTAATCTAATCTAATCTAATCTAATCTAAACTAAACTAAACTAAACTAAACTAAATAAAAGTAAGCTAAACTAAACTACACTAAACTTAACAATTTTTCCTATCAATCAATCAATCAATTAGCCTCCGCCCTTAGAGTCCTTCCAGTCAGCCCTTCACAGTAAGAGTCCTTCCAGTCAGCCCTTCACAGTAAGAGTCCTTCCAGTCAGCCCTTCACAGTAAGAGTCCTTCCAGTCAGCCCTTCACAGTAAGAGTAGTACTACCACCTCAGAAACCCACCTCCCTTAGAGAAGTCCTAGCCCCTGAGAAACCACCTGGGGTTCCCTGCGGTGTGGGACGCCCATGGTTGTAGAGTCACTGTTACTGACTGGTGCTTTCTCACAGCTCCCCATGCTGAGTCCTGTTCCACCAACAGCACCTGCTCATCACGTCCGCAGTCTGCTTTCTCCAATGACCTCTGGGTCACCGGTCCCCACTGGGGTGCTGCTCTGTCCCACTGAGCTTCACAGCCCTGGGTGAGTTGTGGCTTCCTTATGGTAGCATGAGCTGCTAGTGACTCCATCAGCCAGCAGTCGAAGGTGGGACCAGTGCTGAGGAGTCCGCAGACCCATGTTCCCTGAGCCCTGGAGTTGCCTGGGACTCACTTTTTTCGATCCGTGTTCATAACTATGAGGTTGTGTCTGTAATCATTCAGGTCACCCGTGTAAATGTTTACACTTGTAAAGTTTACAGGCGGTGTTCTGCCTAAGCACACACAGCACTACCACGGAATGTGTTTATGGATCAGTCTATAGGTGAATGTATGAAGTGGACTCATGTACGAGTGTGGAGGAGTACACACCAGTGACAATAGGCTCACTCCATAGATCTGAATTGTTTTTTTTAAAATGTTATGATTTGATCATCATCATTATCATATTAGTATTATTATTATTAATCATATCTTATTAATTCCTATGACTGATTAATAATAACTCATCATTATTATATTTTCATCATACTTTATTTTATTATATTATTATTATTATTCTATTATCATTACTTCTTACGTCATTATTATTATGTTATTGTGTGAACTTATTAATAAGCACAGCTTGTCACAAATCGTAATTAGGTGCTTTATGATAAATAATATTGTTATTCACCATAGACTTACCATAAACTGGCTGCCCTTGTTTTATGATTGCTATTATTAATAAAGAGCATTAGTTTATTGATGGTATCGATCATGTATTATTGGGTGTTGTTGTTATTATATGCCTAATAATTAAGTTTTAGAATAAAATGCTTTGTTGTTCAGCCATGTGATTGGGTATGACCACCATAGCTCCATCCCCTTTTATGATAATTAAAAGATAGGAGACCCACCTGACCATCAGTAGCCCCGCCCTTGTACTATGATTGGCTAACCAAAGCCCCACTTCGTGCATAGCGCAGGGAATTGAGTTCGAGCCATGTGATTGGCTAGGGGTGCCCCCAGTTCATCCCAATCTATTACTCCTGCGCTGTAATTGGCTGGAGGTAAGACCATACAAAAGCCACGCCCCCATGTTGTGACTGGCTGAATGTAGCCTAGCCCCCCTGCTGTGATTGGCTGTCTGGGTGTTGTTCTCTGAGTGCGAGGCGCGCGCCCTCTCAGTGCCGGTGCGAGAGCGCCACGCGTGCACAGCTGAGCGCGGAGCGCTGATGGAGAGCTGAGTTAGTGAGACAGTGGAGGTGGAGGTGATGGTGATGATGATGAGCTCCGGGATGAAGATGAAGATGGACGAGGCGCAGGCTTTGGCGCGGAACTGCGCGAGCCGACCGGATTTCCTCCCGTGCGACGGCTCCGTGTGCGCCACTCACTCTCACGGGAAGTGCTTCAGGCTGCACTGGTGCTGCTGCCTGGGCTGGTGTCACTGTGAGTACCCCCACTGCACCCCACCCCGAGCGCCGCTGCGCTTCACCCGAACACAGCTGCTCCTGCTGGATGTAGGACGCGCGCGCTTAGGTGCAGCCGCAGTCAGCCAGATGTTTGCCTTGCTTAATCCTGGTTCGCCTGGTTCACGCGCTGCTGGTCACGTGGACAGGACTGTCCCAAACTGCGCTCATAGGCATGGTAGAATAAAGAACCCGTTAAAGGTTCCAGCTGGGTCCAGGAGTCCCTGATGGTGCTGGAGCTCTGCTGATGTGTTGATGAGGGTTCTAATCAGGTAAAAGTTCCACTTTCACCATGATGTAGGGCTTTTTACAGAACCTTGGTCCTATGTTCTTAACAAAAGACGGTTCTTCAAGGGTTCTCAGTAGAGACAATGGTTCTACATAGCACTATGAACACCTTAGGAACCACTGCATGCTTAAATCATACTTTGGATTGAGTAATGGTTCAGATTGATGGAGGATGTCTTATTCTGTATATATGGTTCTAGCTGGACATCATAACAGTAAAAGAACCATTTCTGGTACTCTCTAGAACCTTCATTTAAAAGGTTCTGTACAAAAACCATGAACAACACTTTCTCCAGTAATCTGATAGGACCAGTTCCCCATACAGAGAAACATTTAACCGTGGAACTCTTTAATGACTCTATAAAGAACCATGGTCTTTACTAAGAACCCTTGAAGAACCCTGTGTTGTCAAGAGCTTGTATACATAGATGTTGACCTGGAACCTGTACAGGAACCCGTAGAAGCTAGTGGTGCTTTCTCTGTTTGTTTTAATCAGGAATGATCTAGAACCGAGTCTCGATGGGATCAAAAGGTGTCCTACAGGGAACTAGTGGTCTCTAATGGTAACCATCACCATCAGCCTGTTCTCATCAGAGATCAAAGGCCTCGGGTTCTAACGGTCTGTGTTCCGCAGGGGTTGCTGTGCTGTTGTTCTCTCTGTGATGGTACGTACGTCTGTGAGACAGTCGGTCCCGCTGTTTCAGCGGGCCTGTTGGCCGAGTGTAATCTGGTCCATTAAAGCTCAGCCTCTTTCCCATTGGCTCCTGGCTCCCTCTATTTGCATATTGCTTCCTCGCCCTCCTCGTGTGGTCCGGCCTTCCCTCTGCTGAGTGCGTCTCTTTCAGACTTCACTCTGGAATCCCGGATGTTGTTGTGAATGTTGTTCAGTTCTGAAGACGTTGGATCACTCAGGTGAGGTACATCGCTCAGGTGGGGAGCTTTGATGTGCAGATGTTTTGAGGGTTGTGGTCATTTGGCTGATTGAAGTGTGAGGTGTTAGTACATGTACAGGTGCTTTAACCTCTCATACTGCTCATATGTTGATCTCCTGAGGTCCATCATTCAGCATCTGAACGCTGCCGGAGTGTGAGATGTAATCGGCATGGATCGGGGGTCAGTGCCCGGTTAAGGCGGCGGAGTGTTCAGTTTGATGAACGCAGTTTCTTGCACGTCATTAACGTCAACACCATAACATGTTCAAGTGTGCTAATATGCAGAACGCTAGGAACCCAGCCTTCCCCGCCACACAGCCAACTTAATGATGTTTCACTGATCGTGTAACGGACCTTCAGGCCTGAACATTAAATGGTCAAACAGCAGGCATAACCTCTTTCTACCGGTACACAAACACAACCAGCATTTTATTGGTGGGGCTTTTTAATAGAGGCCAGGGACACTTTACAACTCAACCCTAAAATCATAATAACATACTATACACTAATAAAAACGGAAAGAAACACAGTAAATATGTTTAACAGCTTAGAATTTCACTCTTTACTGGATTACAACTATTTATGATTTCAAAAATTCAAAAAATCTCTGTAAATCTGATCTCAGCTCAGTTTTGTTTTTTATTTATTTATTTATTGTGTACAGTAATGTACCCCGCAGGGATAGGCAGGAAGCCTGCTAGTATACCAGTATCAGTACCTGACCTCACTGCCGCTCAGTCAGCTCCTGGATTTGGTCAGTATGTGATGTCAGCTGTTTGGTGGTGAAGCCCAGGTGACTCAGTCGGAAGCGAGGGACGAATCTATAGTCATCCTTGGATGCGGGGAGCTTCTGATGGACTTCCTACTCTCTAATAAACGACAGACTCACCAAACTGTGACTTGGAAGCATGGCCCGGCTTGGTCAAGCCCGGCCTGGTGTCCTCTGTGTGCGTGTGTCTGCACTCCCAATTAGACTCCACAGAGATGTGCTGCAGGGAAACAGACCCAGCTGTCAATACCCAACACGTACAGTCATGCTGCATTGATGCTGTGTTAGATTACAGCAATCAGCCGCCGTGATGTGATCCCGGGGAGGGAGCGCGTTCATTACGGAGAGGAACTCGTGCCAAAGTGAAAAGCAATCAGCCGAGTGGAACAACGCGAGACGCAGCACACACCACGGTACGGTCCCAGAGCCACGCACCGTCCACCAACATCTCTTACACTGTTTCCATTCACCAACATTTCCGGATATTTAAATATGCAGAGGACACCCACAGGATGGCGCACACAGGACGTCCCCCACAGGACGGCGCACACAGGACACCGCCCACAGGACGGCGCACACAGGACAGCGCGAATCAGGTACGTTCTCACCAGGACATCACCCACAGATTACGGCGCACACAGTTGACGCTCACCCCACAGGACAAGCGCACCACAGGACATGAGCGGCACACAGGACGTCCCCCACAGGACAGCGCACACAGGACGTCCCCCGCAGGACACCACCCACAGGACAGCCCACACAGGACGTCCCCCACAGGACGGCGCACACAGGACACCGCCCACAGGACGGCGCACACAGGACACCGCCCACAGGACAGCGCGCACAGGACGTCCCCCACAGGACACCACCCACAGGACAGCGCACACAGGACGTCCCCCACAGGATGGCGCACACAGGAGAGCGCGCACAGGATGGCGCACACAGGACACCACCCACAGGACAGCGCGCACAGGACGTTCCCACAGGACACCACCCACAGGACAGCGCGCACAGGACGTTCCCACAGGACGGCGCACACAGGACATCCCCCCACATTACCACAGCGCACACCAGGATGTCCCCCACAGGACCACCGCAACAGGACGTTCGCCCCACAGGCAAACAGCGCACACAGGAGGATCCGGCCACAGGACACCGCCCACAGGACAGCGCACACAGGATGGCGCACACAGGACACCACCCACAGGACAGCGCGCACAGGACGTTCCCACAGGACGGCGCACACAGGACGTCCCCCACAGGACAGCGCACACAGGATGTCCCCCACAGGACACCACCCACAGGACACCGCACACAGGACGTCCCCCACAGGACAGCGCACACAGGACGTCCCCCACAGGACACCACCCACAGGACAGCGCACACAGGATGGTGCACACAAGACATCACCCACAGGATGTTGCACCGAGGACGCCGCCCAGAGGACGCCACCCACAGGATGCAGCCAAGAGGACGGCACCTAGAGGATGCCACCCACAGGACAGTGCCCACAGGACACTGCCGGGAAGATGCCTCCCAAAGGATGCGGCTCAAAGAATGCTGCCGGTGGGATGCTGCCCAGAGGATGCCACCCACAGGACACCACCCAGAGGACGCCCACAGGAAACTGCAGTGCTGAATAGCTTTTGGTTGGTGGGCGATTCTCAGTCCAGCCGTGGCACTGAGGTGTCCAGCAGCACTGCTGTGTCTGATCCACTCACAGCAGCACCACACACTAACACACCACCACCACGTCAGTGTCACTGCAGTGCTGAGAATGATCCACCACCCACACACTACCTGCTCTGTGGTGGTCCTGTGGGGGTCCTGACCATTGAAGAACAGGGTAATACAGTACACAGAGAAACAGATGGACTACAGTCTGGACCTGTACACCTACAGAGTGTCCTGTATGGTCAGTGGAGCTGATGGGCGGTGGCGGTGGTGGGTTTAATGTTAGGGCTGAGTGGTGTCAGTAGCAGCAGTATCAGTGTGCGTGGTAAACGGTGGTCTCCTGGTTCAGTGTTGACCCCCTCCTCCTGGATACGGCACAGTTACTCTGAGGGCTCTGTAATGAGTCAGAGACGGTGATTCCTCTGCCTTCTTATTTTTAGATCCGTGTCAATGCCTTTATACATAATTGATATTTGGCACATGGCACGCGTGGCGGCGAGCGACAGCGCTTGCACGGTAATCTCCAGAGAGGAGCTTTCTCTCCGCACGCTCTGTTCATCTTTTGTTCTTTTTTTTTAGGTTAATCCTCCTAATGGCACCGTAGCGCTGCCCTGCTGCGACCAGCTCACACGGAGAACGCTCGCAGTGACCCACAGATACAGGCACTCCTTCAAAGGAAAGAACTCCGGTGGCTTTCAGGCTTTGTAGAACCTTGGTGCTACGCAGGGAACCCATCTGTGCTTGCCAAAGTTCTTACTGGAATCAAGGAACATGAAAGGATAGGTCATCATCGTCAACAGGGGGCGCTGCACTGCGGTAGTAACAGTAGAACCCCGATGGCGGAGCGTGTAGATTACCTCTGAGTGTTTGGGATGTTATTCCAGATGTTTGTTTATATCCAGAAAGCAGCCTGGATAGGAAGACATAGAAGAGGTTCTCCAGACCACTGGGGGGCGCTATCGTTGCCTTCTCTTTCCTCAGCTGACACCCCGATGGATGTCATCACGGTTCATGATGAGGAACCTACCGTTGGGAATGGGAATTAACTTTTCGGGTTCCAACCCTGTTTATATCTGGTGGAAGTTAGCAAACGGTTCAACGTTAGCTGTGTAACAGGAACCCATGTGATTTAGCTCAGAGTTAAGTTCTCCACTAGCATAGTACAATAGCAATAGCATGCCCTAGCATAAGCCCCGCCCCCTCTCTGCCTACCCTGATAGGCAGATGTGTAGATCTGATCGTTACCAGGGGTGGCTCGAGAAGGAGAAGCTGGATGAGAGCTGCTCTGTAGAGAGGACCGGAGACGTGAAGGTTCCAGCACCTGTTAGCTACATTAGCATCGTAGCTCCAGAGCTAAAACCACTTCAGACACCCAGCACCTGTTCCATGGGATGCTCTGTGTGGTTCCATTCCTGATGCTGTAGACTGACTTTAGTGTCTGTAGTGTGGAGCCCAGTGGAGCTCCGCCTCCAGCTGCCACTCCAGCTGCCAGACGCCGCTCTGGCTGAGAGATAAGACCCTTTGTCAAAATCTGCCGCACAAAGAAGTGGTGGAAATCTGTGAATCGGTGCCAGAGCGTCTGGCTGTGAAGTGCGGCACAGAAGAATATGCTGAAATAATTGTTTTCCACTTCAGTTCACTCCGCAGTGAGCTTCAGTGTGCAGGAGGGCCGCACGCCAGCGGGGAGTGAACGCTTACCTGCCTGTGTGGAGCGCTCTGCTGGGCGGGTTTAACAGCCTGTAGACATGAGGAAACAATAGACACGCTAATAATCAAGACATAGACCAGATCGTCATCCTGTTCTTTTTATTAGGACGTGTCTTTAAGTAAAATTCACAGCCCCAGCTTTTAAACGCACTACTGAAGCACAGAGGGTGTTTGCTGTATGGGCGGAGTCTTATATTAGCCACACCCCTGCAAGTTGGAGCAGAGAGTAAGACTGTCTCCCCATGCATGAAGTGAAACACCCACATACACACACTAGGGGGCAGTGAGCACACTCGCCAGGAGCAGTGGGCAGCCCTACCCACAGTGCCCAGGAGCATTTGGGTGTTAGGTGCCTTGCTCAAGGGCACCTCAGCCGTTACTGTCAGTTAAGGGAATCGACCCGACAACCCTCCGGTTACAAGGCTAACCTAACCTCCAGCCCGTGACTAGCCATGTTCACTAGACTGACTGGTGGACTGGCTGGGGTTTTGAATTTTGCTCCAGATGACTGGAACAGATGCCACCGCGTTATCCGTCTCTCCAGAGAACCCGGTTCCACTGCTCCTGAGTCTAGTGGTGGAGCTGAACACCTCTCCAGTTGACACTCGACATTGAACTTGGTGCCCTAATGGTTGTGTGTAGCTGCTCAGCCGTGGAGACCCAGTTCATGAAGTTCCTGAGAAGCAGTTCTGGTGCTGATGTTGGTTCCAGAGGCAGGTGGAGCTCTGTAGTGAGTAATGGAACAGCACAATAAGAGCCGTGTGTATTAGTGGTCCGGTGTGAGACCCCTGATGTACGAGTGCCTTGGTGGGGGCCTGGTGGGGGTGGAGCACTGCTGTGTGGTGAAAGTCTTTTCCAGGTTTGGGCTCCCTGTAGAGGCTCCAGCACACCAGCTGTGCAGCATCTGAAGATGTAGAATTGTTTTCCAGTGAAGTGATTCTGAGAAGGATGGAGGCAGCTTCCTGCAGCAGGGCGAGCGGAGCGGAGCTGAGCTGTGGGCAGATGGTGCGATCCTGCAGTTTATGAAGGAAGACACAGACTCGTCCTTCAGAGGAGTTCCATTTGGCTCAAACAGGCTGAGCTCGCTCAGACTCCTGCTGACTGCAGTGGAAACAGAGAGAACAGAGCAGAGATGGTGGTGTTGGTACAGAAGGTGCTCTGCTGAAACTGATAGCATGGCAAAATACTGAATTCACAAGTTCCCCTGACAATAAATGTGCTAGCATCCCTGCTAATGATGTAGTGTTATATATCCAGCATGCTAATGGTTACCCGTTAAAAATACGGATGTTGGCTAGTATAACCTGCAATAATGTTTTCATATCCTAGCATCGCTAATGGTAACCGTTAAAAATAGGATGTTGCTAGCATACCTGCTAATATGTTTATAAGATCAGCATGCTAATTGGTACCTTAAAATAGGATGTTGCTTAGCATACCTTTGCTAATATGTAAGTTGTTATATCCGAGCAGATAATCCATTTTGTATGATAAAGGTACTTTACTGAAATAGGATGCGGCTAGCATACTTGCTAATGATGTAGTGTTATATATCCAGCATGCTAATGGTACGCTACTGAAATAGGATGCGGCTAGCATACTTGCTAGTAGTGTTATATATCCAGCATGCTAATGGTACGTTACTGAACTAGGATGATGCTAGCATACCTGCTAATAATGTAGTGTTATCTTTCCAGTATGCTAACAATAGGCTACCTTATAGAATTAGGATGCTGCTAGCATACCTGCTAATAATGTAGTGTTATATATCCAGCATGCTGATGGTACCTTAAAGAAATAGGATGATGCTAGCATACCTGCTAATAGTGTTTTATATCCAGCATGCTAATGGTACGTTACTGAACTAGGATGATGCTAGCATACCTGCTAGTAGTGTTATATATCCAGCATGCTAATGGTACGTTACTGAACTAGGATGATGCTAGCATACCTGCTAATGATGTAGTGTTATCTTTCCAGTATGCTAACAATAGGCTACCTTATAGAATTAGGATGCTGCTAGCATACCTGCTAGTAGTGTTATCCTTTTTATTTTTGGGTATCCCAGCATGCTAACAATGGTTACCTTATGCCGAAATAGGATGATGCTAGCATACCTTAGCTAATAATAGTGTTATATATCCAGCATGCTAATGGTACGTTACTGGGGAACTAGGATGATGCTAGGGGGCAATACCTGCCTAGTAGTGTTATATATCCCAGCATGCTAATGGTAACATTAACTGAAGGCTAGGGGGATGATGCAGCCCATACCTGCTCTTAGTAGTAGTGTTAAAGCCCCACCACATGCTAATGGTACGTTACTGAACTAGGATGATGCTAGCATACCTGCTAATGATGTAGTGTTATATATATCCAGCATGCTAATGGTACTTTACTGAAATAGGATGTGGCTAGCATACTTGCTAATGATGACATGTTGTTAGTTATATTCACAGCATGCTACAATAGGCCCACTACGTTACTGAACTAGGATAGATGCCCTAGCATACCTGCCTCAGTAGTAATGTTATATATCCGCCCATGCTAATGGTACGCCTTTACTGAAGCAACTAGGATGATGCTAGCATACCTGCTAGTAGTGTTATATATCCAGCATGCTAATGGTACGTTACTGAACTAGGATGATGCTAGCATACCTGCTAGTAGTGTTATATATCCAGCTTGCCAATGGTACTTTACTGAACTAGGATGATGCTAGCATACCTGCTAGTAGTGTTATATATCCAGCATGCTAATGGTACGTTACTGAACTAGGATGATGCTAGCATACCTGCTAATGATGTAGTGTTATATATCCAGCATGCTAATGGTACGTTACTGAACTAGGATGATGCTAGCATACCTGCTAGTAGTGTTATATATCCAGCATGCTAATGGTACTTTATTGAAATAGGATGCGGCTAGCATACCTGCTAATGATGTAGTGCTGACTGTCGAGGTTATGGAAACAGGTTGGTCCTAGCATACCAGCTAATACTGTTATGGTGTTCATTCAATTTGCTAACAGTACCTTATGGAAATAGGATTCCAGAATACCTGCTAACTTTTGCTAACGGTCCCCTGATTTTATCAGTTGATTTTTACCGATTTTAGTAATCGACACAAAACATGAAATTATCCAACATGTGCTTGATGTTAACTGGTCTTCTTTATGTGTGCAGGTAAATACGTCTACCAGCCGATGACGAGCTTGGGTCAGTTGCCCAGCACTGCGATCCCTGCTGCCCCAACCTTTTACACGGACACCATTGACCTGACCATCTCTCTGACTGAACGCTTCCTACGGATCGCTCCTTGCTTCCGGCCGCCTCTTTACCCAGAATCCCCCAGGTACTGCAACATTGCTGAGCTCTTCATCGATGACTACATCGTCAAACGCATCAATGGCAAGATGTGCTACGTCCAGCGGCCAACAGGTGCCCCGCCCTCGACTCCTCCATCAACCCCGCCCCCTCAGGCTCACCCAGCCAATCTGCACCAACAGGACACTCAAACTGGACAGCATTCTGTGGATACAGTCAAACAGGAGGGGGACACTGGACACAATCAGACTGCACAGACTGCTAAGGATACAGTTACAGGACCCAAAATGGACCACTGCTCGTCTCCATCGAGCTCTGAGGATTCTGGGATTAACGCAGTGGGTGGACAGTACCTGGAGTCGTGTGAGGAAGAGTCTGAGGAGGAGGAGGAGCTGAGTGAAGTCTCCAGTCCCAGCAGTTTGTGGGAGCAGGATGGATGTGCGCTCCTTTCACCCTCCAAATCCCTCATAGAGATCATCGAAAACATTGAGACCACCGTGTAACACAAACAGGGCTTACTGGACACCATGTGGATTACATCAGTTAATGGTTATCCACATGCTCATTCTGACAAACTGTAATACACCACAGGAAGTGTAGGGGGCGATACGACCCACACGCTCATTCTGACAGACTGTAATACACTACAGGAAGTGTAGGGGGCGATACGACCCACACGCTCATTCTGACAGACTGTAATACACCACAGGAAGTGTAGGGGGCGATACGACCCACACGGTCATTCTGACAGACTGTAATACACCACAGGAAGCGTAGGGGGCGATATGACCCACACGCTCATTCTGACAGACTGTAATACACTACAGGAAGCGTAGGGGGCGATACGACCCACACGCTCATTCTGACAGCCTGTAATACACTACAGGAAGCGTAGGGGGCGATATGACCCACACGGTCATTCTGACAGACTGTAATACACCATAGGAAGTGTAGGGGGCGATACGATCCACACGTTCATTCTGACAGACTGCAATACACCACAGGAAGCGTAGGGGGCGATATGACCAGCATGGTCATTCTGACAGACTGTAGTACTCCACAGGAAGTGTAGGGGGCGATACGACCCACACGGTCATTCTGACAGACTGCAATAGACCACAGGAAGTGTAGGGGGGGTGATATGACCCATACGGTCATTCTGACAGACTGTAGTACACTAGAGGAAGTGTAGGGGGCGATACGACCCACACGGTCATTCTGACAGACTGTAGTACACTAGAGGAAGTGTAGGGGGCGGTATAGCTGACTGAAGATCTGAAGAAAGCAGAATAGTCTGATTAGTTGCAGTAGTTAGATTAGTGTGTAAATTAAATACTAGTCAGCCAATCACAGAATTATTTATTAGTTGCAGCCCTAAACAAAAAAAACTAAAAGTGTTGTGCAGGTGGTGTTGGGAATGGGAGCATTTGGCCTTTTGTGACGTGAGTGTTCCCGCTTGTGATGTAAGTTAAAGCCCCAGTGATGAGCAGTAAACCTGTGCTAATGAACCCTTTCAGTAATGTTCCACTGACCAATAAATCACCATGTTTCACCGTATTTCTCTGTTCTTCCTGTGACCTGAAATCACAATCCCTGACCAATCACAAGGCTGACATCTCTAGCTCCGCCCACCCAAAAGGGTTTCACAGTCCGAGCTAAACACTTAGCGAGCTAAAGCTAACCAGCATTACCAGGACGCTAGACCTCCTGTCTGTAGCTGCCTGCCTGCTTTCAGTTGGACTTCAGGTTGATGGACCCCGAACCCTGCTAGCCCAGAAGGAGGACAGCAAGATCCGAGGACTCTGTGGAAAGGAGACTCATGTCTGAGAACAGGAGCGAACAGTCAACGTTTAGGTACATGCACGGACACAGGAACTGACTGCTCACCTGTCACTGTTCAGTCTCTTAGTCGTTTACCATCGAGGTGTTAAAGTCCTGTGGAGACACGGAACACCACAGCAGGGCAGCAGCTCTGTATCTCTCCTGCCTGGTTTCTGGGGGTGACTGTGTAAACCCCCTGAGGGGCTGGGTGGAGCGTTATTGTGTTTTTATGTTTGAATGAGTGAGTTAATACTTCAGAAGATAAATAACTAAAGTCATAGCTCTGCGTATCTGTAGGGAGGATTCCTATTGGCTCACCGGCATATACACTGACACATACACCGTCGCATATACACCGTCGCATATATACCGGCATATACACCAGCATGTGCACCGTAATATACACCAACACATACACTGACGCATATAAACTGCCGTATACACTGACACAGATACACTACACATACACTGGCATATACACCAGCACATATACACCGACATATTCACTGATACGTATACACCGACATGTATGCCGTCAT
>JAMWET010005000.1:75000-177500 GCA_024036415.1 Prochilodus magdalenae
CAGTGCTCCGGGAAAGCGTCTGCTGAGATGTGTAAGGCCAACAGAGCGTACTTCAGGATGCCTGTCGGGGGTCAGCCATTGTAATTCTGCTAGCTAGTCTTGTAGCAGCTACATCAGCCATTGTAATCCCGCTAGCTAGTCTTGTAGCAGCTACATCAGCCATTGTAATTCCGCTAGCTAGTCTTGTAGTAGCTACATCAGCCATCATAATTTAGCTAGCTAGTCTTGTAGCAGCTACATCAGCCGTTGTAATTCCGCTAGCTAGCCTTGTAGCAGCTACATCAGCCATTGTAATTCTGCTAGCTAGTCTTGTAGTAGCTACATCAGCCATTGTTATTCCGCTAGCTAGTCTTGTAGCAGCTACATCAGCCATCGTAATTCTGCTAGATAGTCTTGTAGTAGCTACATCAGCCATTGTTATTCCGCTAGCTAGTCTTGTAGCAGCTACATCAGCCATTGTTATTCCGCTAGCTAGTCTTGTAGCAGCCACATCAGCTGTTGTAATTCCGCTAGCTAGTCTTGTAGTAGCTACATCAGCCATTGTAATTCTGCTAGCTAGTCTTGTAGTAGCTACATCAGCCATCGTAATTCTGCTAGCTAGTCTTGTAGTAGCTACATCAGCCATCGTAATTCTGCTAGCTAGTCTTGTAGCTACATCAGCCATTGTAATTCAGCTAGCTAGCCTTGTACGAGAACTCAGTAAACATCGACCGTATAACCAACCCCAGCTCCTCTGAGGCAGCAGTTGGAGAGCCTGGGGTTCCTCAGCGTCTGAACTCCAGCGCTCCAGACAGGCCTGCCACCTCAATAAGACGTTTTTGCCGGAGGTGACGTGTTCATTTCGATAAATCCTGCCCAAGCTCAGTGCTACTGCACCTAGTTCTGCTACTTAGCTCCTCTACTTCTCCTTCTCCTCCCTCGCTCTCTCTTTCTATAGGTCTATTTCATCTTTCTTTCATATCCAACGCTGCGCTGTTTCCCTCCATTCAAAATATGGAAATGAAATGGAAGAGAATCAGCGGTGGAACGCTCTGGGGAGAGGAATACAGCAAGCTCATTTGTGTGTGAAAGGGAAAGAGTGGAACCAGACAGAGGGATGGAGGGATGGAGGGAGGTGTCTGGCAGATAGATGGCTAACCCAGCCGTGCTGATTAATCGGCGTGTAAATGAAGAGGTGGGCTGCAGATGGTGCCCGTGCGCGAGGAGGTGGAGCAGTGCCATGACCCCACAACCCCCATCTAACATTTCTGCTAACCCCAACACTAAACCCCTTATGAGACCCCCTTCTAACCCCCCGCTGACTGTCTACATTAGCATTAGAATAAGCGGCGTGTGCTCAGCCGGCGGAGCTGTGGGCTTTGTGTCGCCGTCTATACCAGTCTATACCACAGTACCTACATTTAGAGCTTAGAGTTATACACTCCACCTAATGAGAAACTGTAGAACAGACTCAGTCTATACCACAGTACCTACATTTAGAGCTTAGAGTTATACACTCCACCTAATGAGAAACTGTAGAAGACTCAGTATATACCACAATACCTACATTTAGAGCTTAGAGTTATACACTCGACCTAATGAGAAACTGTAGAACAGACTCAGTCTATACCACAGTACCTACATTTAGAGCTTAGAGTTATACACTCCACCTAATGAGAAACTGTAGAACAGACTCAGTCTATACCACAGTACCTACATTTAGAGCTTAGAGTTATACACTCCACCTAATGAGAAACTGTAGAAGACTCAGTATATACCACAGTACCTACATTTAGAGCTTAGAGTTATACACTCCACCTAATGAGAAACTGTAGAAGACTCAGTATATACCACAATACCTACATTTAGAGCTTAGAGTTATACACTCGACCTAATGAGAAACTGTAGAACAGACTCAGTCTATACCACAGTACCTACATTTAGAGCTTAGAGTTATACACTCCACCTAATGAGGAACTGTAGAACAGACTCAGTCTATACCACAGTACCTACATTTAGAGCTTAGAGTTATACACTCCACCTAATGAGGAACTGTAGAACAGACTCAGTCTATACCACAGTACCTACATTTAGAGTTTAGAGTTATACACTCGCCCTAATGAGAAACTGTAGAACAGACTCTATACCACAGTACCTACATTTAGAGCTTAGAGTTATACACTCGACCTAATGAGAAACTGTAGAACAGACCCAGTCTATACCACAGTACCTACATTTAGAGATTAGAGTTATACACTCGCCCTAATGAGAAACTGTAGAAAAGACTCAGTCTATACCACAGTACCTACATTTAGAGCTTAGAGTTATACACTCCACCTAATGAGAAACTGTAGATCAGACTCAGTCTATACCACAGTACCTACATTTAGAGCTTAGAGTTATACACTCCACCTAATGAGAAACTGTAGAACAGACTCAGTCTATACCACAGTACCTACATTTAGAGCTTAGAGTTATACACTCCACCTAATGAGAAACTGTAGAACAGACTCAGTCTATACCACAGTACCTACATTTAGAGCTTAGAGTTATACACTCCACCTAATGAGGAACTGTAGAACAGACTCAGTCTATACCACAGTACCTACATTTAGAGCTTAGAGTTATACACTCCACCTAATGAGGAACTGTAGAACAGACTCAGTCTATACCACAGTACCTACATTTAGAGCTTAGAGTTATACACTCCACCTAATGAGAAACTGTAGATCAGACTCAGTCTATACCACAGTACCTACATTTAGAGCTTAGAGTTATACACTCCACTTAATGAGAACCTGTAGAACAGACTCAGTCTATACCACAGTACCTACATTTAGAGCTTAGAGTTATACACTCCACTTAATGAGAACCTGTAGAACAGACTCAGTCTATACCACAGTACCTACATTTAGAGCTTAGAGTTAAACACTCCACCTAATGAGAAACTGTAGAACAGACTCAGTCTATACCACAGTACCTACATTTAGAGCTTAGAGTTATACACTCCACCTAATGAGAAACTGTAGAACAGACTCAGTCTATACCACAGTACCTACATTTAGAGTTTAGAGTTATACACTCCACCTAATGAGAAACTGTAGAACAGACTCAGTCTATACCACAGTACCTACATTTAGAGCTTAGAGTTATACACTCCACCTAATGAGAAACTGTAGAACAGACTCAGTCTATACCACAGTACCTACATTTAGAGCTTAGAGTTATACACTCCACCTAATGAGGAACTGATCCAGTTGTTTATATCTGTGAGGGTATCAGTGTGTGTACCTTTAGGACCAGCAGGTGAAAGGAGAGTCAGGTGTTTCAGTCAGTGGGATGATGATGGTCAGGTGTGAGTGGTTCGCCTGTTGTAGTTAAAGAACAGGGATCTATCACAACACATGACTGGGGAAGTGTATCATGGCACCAGCAGAGGGGATTCTGAGGAACCTGGAGCTGCTGATGCTCATCAGGCTGGAGAAAGATCCAGGACCTTCTCTACAGAGTGTGGACTCCACCATGTAATAGTCCTCAAGGTCAGTAAGGAACATCTAAGCAGCCAAAGGCCCCGGTGGCTAATGCTAATGTCCATGAGTCCACCCTCAAGAGAACACCGAACAGCAACGGTGTGCATGGCAGGACTGCAAGGAGACTGTATGGGAGGAAACCCACCAACATCCCACAGCTGGAACTGTCCTGTACGAAGGAACGGCTGAAATTCCTCCAGGCCGATGTGCGGGATGGATCAACAGTTACCACAAACGCTAGGTGCAGTTGTTTCCTGCCTCCATACCGCACCTCTCCAAACTCACCACCCTGTGACTGTCATTACTGTGGTGTAGGTGTGGTTTCCGCGGCTGTGAGACCGAGCCCTCTGCTCGCTGTCCAGCAGCTCCCTCTCTTTAACTCTGCTCAGATTAATGTTAGGGTGTGCTCTCCTGCGGTGTTAATTAATGTCTCCGAGCCCTGAGGGACGTTCTGCTGGAGCCGGATTTGTATTTTTCTGGGAAGGAGCTGGGAGTTCTGTGTTAGGGCAGCAGGTGCACCTCTCCTTTAACAGCATCAGTCTTCTTTTGATCCTGAAAGACATACTAAGACCCAGCACGGGTCAACCTGAACTCACACTCCTCATAAACAAATCTCTCAGCTGAACACCTGATAAGGAGTCCCTTCTATGGGGGACATACCTTTAACGTAGCCAGCAGAACAGCCTGTTAGAACACAGAGCCGTAGAGTAAAGCCATGCTTCAGCCTGTGGTGGTAGGATGAGGGAGGACTGATTGAGGGAGAGGACTTGGGCCAGAGTTCTGGGCAGCTATGGCCGGTTGTTGGAATTCCGGATCTCCCTCATAACTGTGGTGGTGTTGATACAGGGCCAGCTATTGTTGGGGTCAGTCACAGGGAACAGATGGTGGACAGAAGGGGGCTTCAGGCAGGGATCTCCATCCCAACTTCAGACCACAGCACTAATCAAAGGTACCAGTTCAGGTCCTCGGCTGATACTGGCAGGCAGTAGAATCAGCAGTTTGCACATGAACTGTATTTCGTTGGAAGATGTTCTTCATCTGTATTATGCTTTTTTATTTGGATCTTTATTTATTTTATGAGTGTTTCACAGGTAAAACCCACCGACAGGTAAACAGCACAGCTGAAACTCCACCAGTGACAGAACGGGACAGTCACAGATTAACCAAAACACTGGAAAACTAAATCTGAGCAAGTCACATCTCATTTTCCTATAGAAGCCCATTTCAGCCACTTAAAGAAACATGGTCATATAGTACGTCATAACTGAGATAATAAGTCATAATTAAGAGATGCTAAGTCATAATATGAGATGCTAAGTCATAATTATAAGATAATAAGTCAGAAATACTAGATGCTAAGTCATAATTGTGAGATAGTACGTCATAACTGAGATAATAAGTCATAATATGAGATGCTAAGTCATAATTAAGAGATGCTAAGTCATAAATATGAGATGCTAAGTCATAATTAAGAGATGCTAAGTCATAATTAAGAGATGCTAAGTCATAAATATGAGATGCTAAGTCATAATATGAGATGCTAAGTCATAATTATGAGATGCTAAGTCATAATTAAGAGATGCTAAGTCATAATTATGAGATGCTATGTCATAATTATGAGATGCTAAGTCATAATTAAGAGATGCTAAGTCATAAATATGAGATGCTAAGTCATAATTATAAGATGCTAAGTCATAATATGAGATGCTAAGTCATAATTATGAGATGCTAAGTCATAAATATGAGATGCTAAGTCATAATATGAGATGCTAAGTCATAATTATGAGATGCTAAGTCATAATTAAGAGATGCTAAGTCATAATTAAAAGATGCTAAGTCATAATTAAGAGAGGCTAAGTCATAATTAAGAGAGGCTAAGACGTAACTATGAGATAATAAGTCATAAATATGAGATGCTGTTTTGTCCTTTAAGTGGCGGACACGGTCCCCCATATTTGACTAATGTGTGGTAAAAGATGTTTTTGGTTTAACTTTATTATACGGTGTTAAACTTCCTGCTCCACCTTAAATGTTGCAGGCAGCCAAATTTATCATTCTCTATTAGCATTTAAGGTGGAACGAACCATTAGAATTCAGTTTCAGATAGATTCCATGCTGATAGCTGATGGGTGTTCTGAGCAGGTCCCTGATGGAGTCATAACATTTCCAGTATTCAGACAGTTGTAAGAATTTTTGTTGTAAGACCCTCAAGGTGAAAGTCGAGAGGGGCAATGCCCAGTGCTTGATGCTGGAGGTGGTGAGGCACGATGGCAGTACTGGTGACAGGGAGGCTGGCAAATGCCAAAGCATTGAAGTCTACAGTGTGGGAACACCATGACGAGCAGGGGAGCAGTTGGTGAGCTGGGGCTGTGGAGAACGAGGACACCGTGGTAGACAGGTGCTTTCTGGGATTTTCATGATGTCCATGCGCTGTGGGCAGAGTGCCAAGCATCTTGTCACATGTGCCATGGTGGCACGGTAGCTCTGGCCAGTCACCTGCAGTGCTGAGGCAGAGAATTGATGTTCCATTGTGCAGCAGAGGCCACCCTGCACACATACCCTCTGAGGAGGATCCAGATGCTGTTTATGGTGGTGTTTGCATTGTTAGTTACAGGTACAGGTATGTGTTACCTGTGTTAGTGTGTTGGGCAGTTTGCTCAGGTAGTTGGGCCGAGTGTACACCATGAGGAAGAGATGTATGGTGATGGCCTCCCCACTATTCACACCCTCACACATGGTGTTCAGTAGAGAGCATGGTTTGTGGTACACATGGCGACCTCCCCGTGTCTTACTCCACACCGAACCCCCTGTACTGGCCGGTGCTGTGAACGTCCTATACTGGCCGGTGCTGTGAACCCCCTGTACTGGCCGGTGCTGTGAACCCCCTGTACTGACCGGTGCTGTGAACCCCCTGTACTGGCCGGTGCTGTGAACCCCCTGTACTGACCGGTGCTGTGAACGTCCTATACTGGCCGGTGCTGTGAACGTCCTATACTGGCCGGTGCTGTGAACCCCCTGTACTGGCCGGTGCTGTGAACCCCCTGTACTGGCCGGTGCTGTGAACCCCCTGTACTGACCGGTGCTGTGAACCCCCTGTACTGACCGGTGCTGTGAACGTCCTATACTGGCCGGTGCTGTGATCCAGTCTGGGGCTCTGAGAGTTCAGCGTATGGATCGGTGTGTGACGTGGATTCGTGGGGTTGACATCTGTGCTCTCTGGCTGTTAGTGTTGCAGACACTCTGGAGACGCTTCACAGCTGGACGCTGCCCTCTGAAAGCAGGCACTGTACTTAAGTGCTCCAGGTGGAGTGGGAAAAGCTGTGAGGGCGAGAGTGCAGAGGTGTTTCTGTGGTGGCGTATCGCTATAGTAGCGGGTTCGGCTCTCCGACACTGGATCAGGAGGACAGCGGACGGGACGTGCTCAGTGAAGGAGAAGCGATGACCTTCAGTAATCAGACTCAGCACAAATAACTCGTCTCTTCAAGGCCTCGTGGGTTCTACTCGGGTCTGAGGAGGTCCTCCTGCAGTTTCTGAGCAGCTGACCGAACCCATCCTCCAGTGTACTGTACCTCCAGTGAAATAACGACAGCAGGAGGTGTGAAAACGTCCTCCCGAGAACCAAAGGTGGGTAGAGGAACAGAGGCAGCAGCTTGGAAACCCTCTCAGTACCCGGTGGAACTTCAATGGAACGTCTTAGAACGTCCAGCAATTTTCCCTTCCGCCTAAAATGGTGCAACTGTTACATTCTGGCACCTTACGTCCACCACAAGGCTGAAACTGGCTACTTATTTGAATATGCTGTTCCACCTTAAATGGTGCAGCTCTTACATTCTGGAGCCTCAGGCACTATTTAAGGTGGAATGGAAAGTTCAACACAACAGAATGAAATGAAACCCACAGACAGGCCGTGTGCAGAGCTGCTGGTGTTGAGTTGGCTGCAGATGGAGAGACGAGGCACCGGTGATGACGCAGCCTGCTCTGAGACGAGGCTGAAAAACAAACAGTGAATTTCTGACTTCGCCTTTATCTAATCTCCCTCAGAGCGGTCAGTCAGTCCAGCTCAGCGCAGCACTGCGGCAGAGGAACGCCGACTACACTACATACACCTCGGAGCACACCACCCACAGCAGGTCCGAGATAAAAGAAGGAGCAGCCATCTGCACTGGGAGAAAGACACGGGAAAGAAGCTTCGCTAATGTTTGGTGGATACATCGAACACACCTGGTCCTGGGATCACTGTGGAGCTCTGTAGGAGCACTCTGACACTCATCATCAAAAGAGCAGCTGCACCCAGAGAGAGGCAGCCCACAGGAGTGAAGCTTGGTGTGCAGGTGTGACACTGTGAGACATACCAGTGATCCAAGTTTCACACTCGACCGCACACGTGAACAAGGACGGGTCTTATCCCTGTACCTGACTGACCCAACACCACCATTACAGACCTCCAGCGAGCAGTGGTGTCCTCCATCCTGTTAGTGCAGCACCATCGGCAGACGGCTGCACCACGCAGGACTACATGCACACAGACCGTTACCACGACTGTCCTTAACACCACGTCACCGTCACCAAAGACTGCAGTGGTGTCGTACCAGACTGTCATGGAGTGACTCAGAATGGCAGCGGGTCATCTTCAGTGACGAGTCCCGCTTTAGTCTTGGTGGAGACGCCCAACGAATCTGTGTGTGGAGGCACCGTGGTCAGCACCAAGATGAACGGTCTGTCATCACACGTCCAGAAGACCTGGGGTCCCTCTACCTCCACCCCTACCGCACCATCTGCAGGAACTGTGTGAGGATGTTCAAGCTGCATGGGATGGATTATCACAGGACACCATCAGGAACCTCTACAGCTCCATACCGAGACGTCTGGCGTGTTGGGTTAGCGAACACGGCGTCCCGACGCCATACTGAGAGACAGACTTCTGTATGTGTAGCTCAATAAATATTGATCATATCAGTCTAAACTTATCACCAGTTATTGATCCTGGTCACCTTTATCTTCCTTCCCAACACACCTGCACTCCCACACCTCCTTCTGGGTGCAGGTATTGCTCTGATGATGGTTGTGTATACAGTTTGACATTCTGTGGTACTTTATTGCAGCTACAGGTCCAGTTAGATGAACACCAGTGTCCAGCTCTGCGTGCTGGTTGTTCCTGTCTGTAAATCAGTCTGATATCTAATGAGGCCCTGTCAATCATCTCTGTGTACTCTGTGTGTGTCTCTGACTCCGTCTAGCTTTTATTCCGCTCCACGACCCCACACTGACGACCCCTCCGCCCAGGACACACAGCTCTAAAAGCATCCGGAGCTCTGTGGAGCGTCAGGAACAGGCCGTCCCCTAAACACAGCGCAGCTACAGCCTTATATAACTCACGTTTAACACCAGACTGGGAGAGATGCATTATTAATGCCTGGAGGAAAATAAACGGAGCGGAGTATTTAATCTGCGCCGTGCAGCACCAGAGCACCAGAGCGCCAGAGCGCCAGAGAGCGCTTCCCACAGGAGAGGACAATAGGAGATTAGGGCCGTTAACCAGAATACCAGCGTGCGGGAGTGGCTGTTAAAGAGCTCGTAGTAACACACGTTCTCCTGTTTCAATAACGCTTTGATACAGTGTGTACAGAGGACTCTGGGAGACCAGGATCAATAACTGGTGATAAATTTAGACTGATATGATCCATATCTAACCCAACACGCCAGACGTCTCGGTATGGAGCTGTAGAGGTTCCTAATGGAGTCCTGTGATAATCCATCCCATGCAGCTTGAACATCCTCACACAGTTCCTGCAGATGGTGCGGTAGGGGTGGAGGTGGAGGGACACCAGGCCTTCTGGACGTGTGACACACGTGCCTCCACAGGTGCCTCCACACACGGACTCGTTGGGCGTCTCCACCAAGACTAAAGCGGGACTCGTCACTGAAGATGACCCGCTGCCATTCTGAGTCACTCCATGACAGGCTGGTACGACACCACTGCAGTCTTTGGTGACGGTGACGTGGTGTTAAGGACAGTCGTGGTAACGGTCTGTGTGCATGTAGTCCTACGTGGTGCAGCGGACTACAGTCAGAGTTGACCTACAGACCGTCCAGTCTCAAACACACGTCAGTAAATCAGCAGTGGACAGATCGGCAGGACAGACTGGACGATGATAACTGGACCTGTGTGCGGCTGTGTGCGGCCCTGTGCTCCTGAAGGAGGTGTCTGTGGCTGAAACTGACCTTGTGGTGTGTTGGTGTGAACTGCCGGTGTTCTGCTCGAGCGGAGACTGAAACGATGCTCACGAAAGCGCCCGTAACCATGGCAACATCCCGCCTGGAACAGCCCTGAGACGTAAACTCTAAATTGGCCGGAAAGTGTTTTCAGCCTGATCCCTGGCAGACTGTCCGCTCCAGCCTTCCGCTCTGATGGAGCCAGGGTTTCTGCTACATCACCTCCGTCAGCTTTACAGCAACAGCTCCTCAAATAACCCCCCGTTTACCTGGCTCCTCCTTTACACCTGACTCCTCCTTTACACCTGGCTCCTCCTTTACACCTGGGTACTCCTTTATACCTGCTCCTCCTTTACACCTGGCTCCTCCTTTACACCTGGCTCCTCCTTTATACCTGGCTCTTCCTTTACACCTGGCTCCTCCTTTACACCTGGCTCCTTCTTTACACCTGGCTCCTCCTTTATACCCAGCTCCTCCTTAATACCTGGCTCCTCCTTTACACCTGGGTCCTCCTTTACACCTGACTCCTCTTTTACACCTGGGTCCTCCTTTACACCTGGATCCTCCTTTACACCTGGCTCCTCCCTTATACCTGGCTCCTCCTTTACACCTGGCTCCTCATTTATACCTGGCTCCTCCTTTACACCTGGCTCCTTCTTTACACTTGGCTCCTCCTTTACACCTGGGTCCTCCTTTACACCTGACTCCTCCTTTACACCTGGCTCCTCCTTTATATCCAACTCCTCCTTAATACCTGGTCCCTACTTTACTCCTGGCTCCTCCTTTATACCCGGCCCCTCCTTTACACCTGGCTTCTCCTTTACACCTGACTCCTCCTTTACACCTGACTCCTCCTTTATACCTGACTCCTCCTTTACACCTGACTCCTCCTTTATACCTGGCTTCTCATTTACACCTGGCTCCTCCTTTATACCCAGCTCCTCCTTTATACCCGGCTCCTCCTTTATACCCGGCTCCTCCTTTACACCTGGCTCCTCCTTTACACCTGACTCCTGCTTTACACCTGGCTCCTCATTTATACCTGGCTCCTCCTTTATGTCTGGCTCCTCCTTTATACCCTGCTCCACCTATATTGAACACCAGGCTTACTGTAGAGACTAAATGAGTGAAGGGGTGAGGCTGAGGGGAGGGGAGGGGATGAATGGAAGCTGGAGGGGTGGAGCTAAATTGATATAGGCTGAATGGGTGGAGATAAACTTCTGTAGGTTGAATGGGTGGGACTAAACTGCTGTAGGTTGAATGGGTGGAGCTAAGCTGATGTAGGTTGAATGGGTGGAGCTAAACTGCTGTAGGCTGAATGCATGGAGCTAAATTGCTGTAGGTTGAATGGGTGGGGCTAAGCTGATGTAGGGTGAATGGGTGGGGCTAAGCTGCTGTAGGCTGAATGGGTGGGGCTAAGATGATGTAGGCTGAATGGGTGGGGCTAAGCTGATGTAGGCTGAATGGGTGGGGCTAAGCTGATGTAGGCTGAATGGGTGGGGCTAAGCTGATGTAGGCTGAATAAGCGGATACATGTGGCATCACAAAAAAGCTAAGTACGGACCGACCTGTTTTTATAAATGTAATTCTGAGGGTTTGGTTTTTTGCGTGGGGTCTGTTTGTCATGATACAGGCCCTTTAATGTATTTACATAGACCACGCCCCCACACCCCTGAATGTAAACGACGCGCTGATGCGCTCCGTGTTGTTATTAGTGTGCGGTTCTGCTGGAGCAGTGCTGTGCTCCGCCTCTCTGATCTGTCCACTCTGCGGTGTTTGGCTCTCCCTCCTCTCGAGGCTCTGGTGCTGCAGTGCTGCAGAGCAGGAAGCTCCACACAGTGATAAACACAAGCTGTGGACACTAACGAGATGCCTGCCGTCTCTGCTGGACTCCTGCAGGGTCAGTCATAACTCAGAGGGCTGGACCTACTCAGCCGTTCTTCAGCTCCAGGCACAATGAGACATGTTCCACCTGCGATCTGGACCAAACTGGTACACGAGCCTAAATGCTTATGGGCCACGTAAGGGGGCAAGCAGGGCGTGCTCATGCATATGTATTTGAGGGAGGATCAGACAGTGGCCCTGTCCCATCACTCTCTCTGCTTAGGAATGCAGGGCTGCTTTAACGATGCCCAATAGGGGGCGCTGGTGCTCACGAGCGGCCCCTATGAGAACCTCATCCGCCCCTCCAGTTAGTGCATCAGACCATAATGGTGAAGGCACATACCCATCACCCACTGTGATCCTGTGATAACCCTCACAGAAACCTATTACAGGACAGCTGGAGAACCGCCAGCATGTACCTGGAACACCATTTAAGGTGGAACCGAAATCCTGTAAAGCAACTGCAGTCTGCACATTCCACTTCCCAAAATCCTGGACAATATGGAGCAGCTCCGCTCAGCGTCTGACCCTGAAGAGACTGAAGAGAGGAGCAGCTCCACCTTTACTAACACCACCACCCCAACAGCAGCCTGTAAGTAGCAGCCATGCTGTGTGATTGTATCCGTGTGTGGCGGTTGGAGCAGATCATCTTAAACTGAGAGCTCCATAGTGAGGATCAACTTTAATCTACTGTGTGTTGGTGTCCAGATGGAGCCAGTAGCTAGCACAGGGAACGCTAGCTACTAGCATTAGCTCCAAGTAACTAGCATGGCTAACTAAACAGTAGGAGGGCGTAGCTTATTTACACATAGGCTTATTTACTCGCTCCTGGCTGGTCTTCCTCTACGGGCCATCAGGCCCTGCACCTGGTCCAGAGCGCAGCAGCTTGACTCATCTTCAGTCTTCCCAAGTTCTCCCACGTGACTCCACTGCTGCGCTCCCTGCACTGGCTTCCTGTAACTGCCTGATCAGATTTAAAACTCTGACGCCTACAAAGCCAAGACTGGACCAGCCCCTCCATAGTTATGGCAATGGTGAAGAGTCGAGCTGTACCTCGAGCCCTTCCAGCTTCAAGTACAGCTCAACTCGACCCGCCATCCCTGAGGACACATGGAGGACAAGCATCCAGACCCTTCTCTGTCCTGGCTCCCAGATGGTGGAATGAACTCCCAGTGGCTGTCCGAACAGCGGAGTCTCTCGCGGTCTTCAAACGCAGACTGAAGACCCGTCTCTTTGGTTTGGTGAACAGGGCGATTGAGAGCGGGTTTGGTATTAATATATTCCCTCACTCTTTTACCAAAGCATCCCACCCGGACCACCAGCGTCTGAATACGAGGATTCCATAAGAGCCTAAAGCTGAACTGACCTCATATACGGTCTGGAGTGGTGTGTAAACCGCAGCCCGGTTCAGACTGGGTTACCTGACCAGGGGCCGTCTGTACAAACTACTGTTCTTTGGGGCTCTATTTGACCTCACAGCGCCCTGCAGCATGTATCCCACCACCATGTGAGTTTGAGAGTGCGGGTGTGACTTGGGAAGGAGGATAAAGGTACCAATCTAATCAATAACTGTGTGATAAATTTAGACTGATATGATCGATAGGAGTTTATTGAGCTACACATACAGAAGTCTGTCTCTCAGTATGGCGTCGGGCCGCCGTGTTCGCTAACAGAGAACACGCCAGACGTCTCGGTATGGAGCTGTAGAGGTTCCTAATGGAGTCCTGTGATAATCCATACCATGCAGCTTGAACATCCTCACACAGTTCCTGCAGATGGTGCGGTAGGGGTGGAGGTGGAGGGACACCAGGCCATGTGATAACAGATCGTCAAACTGGTTGTGTGTGTAGGTGAGCATGCCGTGTAGTTTCCTGTCTGTATGATGTTAGGGTTCTGGGTTTGGTCAGAAGGTGGTGGGTCATTGCCCTAGTACTTGTGGTGGTGGTTCA
This sequence comes from Prochilodus magdalenae, assembly GCA_024036415.1. Taxonomy (NCBI): domain Eukaryota; kingdom Metazoa; phylum Chordata; class Actinopteri; order Characiformes; family Prochilodontidae; genus Prochilodus; species Prochilodus magdalenae. Next base: position 88,556 of record JAMWET010005000.1, read on the forward strand.
AATGGTCGCTCACCCCCAGGGTCCTAGTGCCCACATGGTCATATGATGTTAAACTCTGTGGAATCCTCTCCGTAGGAACTTGTGGATGTGTGGAGGCTGCTAGGAGAGAGTTGCTATGGTTCAGTATAAGATGTGTATGTGTGTGGTTGTGCTTTGCTGTGCTTGGGCTGTGTGGTAGGTTGGGCTGGTTTCCACCATGTACAGAAGACATGTGGTTGGAGGTGAGCTGCTTGCGGCGGCTCTCCAATGCCGCTGTGTTCAGTAAAGGAGCATTCGTCCGAACTGGGCACTGAGGCCATACTACTTCAACCTACATCACCTACAACATGTCGTTGGCCCACTACACCCAAGCTTTGCTACCTACACGGTCTTCAGTGCTGTTACCTTCTACGCTAGTGCACTTCAGTCCATGTTTATAGATGACAGTGAATCCCACAGTGTCGTATTCAGGTCTATTACAGATACTGAGTATCTACACATGGTTGGAGAAGGGTCAGCCCCATGCTAACTCATGGAGTATCCGTCCATTTTAGCTACATCAGCTCCAGGGCTAACACTGGGTGGGTTGACATTTGGGCATGTGAGAAGTTGGTTTGGACTCTGTCCCAGTCTGTGGTCCTGTGTCCACACTGTGAGTCCTGAAGGTGCCTTAGGTAATCAGGCTGGAGGAGGTTCCGTAGAGACATCAGCGACTCCTCCAGCAGATTCACCTGCAGAACATTAATCAGCACTGACAGTCAGCACCGAGGGAAGGTTAAAACTGACACCACAGAACTTTATCCGGGCCTCCAGGGGGAGCTGTCAGGATAGGGATGTAGAGATCTGATAACTGCCTGTGTTGAGTCAGGTGTTCGGCTCAGGCTGATGAAGAGTTGTCTTGTCTCAGTTGTTGGCTCCCACTTACCTGAGTTCCTCACCTAACCAGCGTCTGTTCAGTATATTTCTGATGGGATCTGAACCATGATAGGACGAAACCTCTAGGTTTGTAGCCCTGTACCTTATAACCAGGTGTCTCCTGTGAGTGTGTTCAGACCGCGGTTGTCACGTGTAGGTGTGTGAACCTCATCTTATTATTACTGATGAACGAATGTGTGTGGAAAGCTAACTGCTTGCATTCGTGGTTAACTGCACTGCCCCGTTAGCATGCTGACAAACCTAGCTAGCTATCGAGTTAGCTAACCCCCCAGAGACCCCAACACTGTCCACTCCTTTCTTTCACACTTCATTTCTCTACAGATTTATATGTACAGAGACGCGTCATATAAACTGGGGAAACACCGGTCAGGAGCTTCTCCATGTTCACCACCACGCTGCTGGGGGGCGGTCTACCTGTGTGTAGGTCTTGTTGGAGCCAGGTGTTTAGAATCTGGCTACACCGCGTCATAATTACTTTGGATTAAGGTGAGAAAACCTCAGCTCGATATTTGGCTCGTCACTCTGTCTCCGTGTCGCTAAATTCCCGTAGGAAGTGACTGCTCGCTCGCCGCTCGCTCGCCTGGTCGTGTGAATGCAGGGTGGGAGCTGTAGGTCGACTCCGCTTTACGGCTGAAGGATACAGAACTGAGAATTCGTTTGAGCATCTATGGCTATTATACGCCAGCACCGACCGGTCAACACACCAGCATCCGGTTCCTTCCCGTCTGTTTAATACGGCTCCTGGTAACACCACACATCTCTGTAAACCAGCATTCATAGCCTTTAACGGCCAGGCTGGAGCGACCACGCTCTGAGCCGAAGATCAAACTGTCAGGTTCAGTCCTGTGTTCTACACCCACAGCAGTGATGGAGGGTTCACCGTGCAGGTGTAGGCGTTTACCTGGGCTCTCCAGGGCCGGGTACTACCTTTTATATTGGCCTGTAATTGAGGTCAGGCCCTGCTGTAGTACAGATATTCTCTGCTGATGGAGAGCAGGCGGAGGTTGGCTGCATGAACGAGCTGAATAACGCATAATAGCGAGCCAATTATCCCACAGCAGCCTTTTCACCGGATCAGGAACTTTCCAGGGAAAAGCTTTCTGATAAGGCGAACAGCGCTGAGGCTCAACCCAATATCAAAAATGATAACTGCTACAGCGCAGCACCGCAGCTGCTGAAACTGCATCTCTGCTTTACCTTGAGAATATTTCCATCCAGAAGTTTAGATCTAGTTTCACATCCGCATCATCAGTACTACACCACAGATCTCCAACATAGTCATCTACAGGAGAACAAAACCACATGCCTTAGATGACCAGATCTATTTCCAGGTCAATTTGGGCAACGGGACAACAGGGCCAACAACAGGGCAACAACAGTGCTAGCAACTGGGCTAACAACAGTGCTAGCCACCGGGCTAACAACAGGGTTAACAACAGGGCCAACAACAGGGCAACAACAGGACAACAACAGTGCTAGCAACTGGGCTAACAACAGGGCCAACAACAGGGCAACAACAGGACAACAACAGTGTTAGCAACTGGGCTAACAACAGGGCCAACAACAGGGTTAACAACAGGACTAACAACTGGGCCAACAACAGTGCTAGCAACTGGGCTAACAACAGGGCCAACAACAGGACAACAACAGTGCTAGCAACTGGGCTAACAACTGGGCTAACAACAGGGCTAACAACAGGACTAACAACAGGGCCAACAACAGTGCTAGCAACTGGGCTAACAACAGGGCCAACAACAGGACAACAACAGTGCTAGCAACTGGGCTAACAACTGGGCTAACAACAGGGCAACAACAGGACAACAACAGTGCTAGCAACTGGGCTAACAACTGGGCTAACAACAGGGTAACAACAGGACAACAACAGTGCTAGCAACTGGGCTAACAACTGGGCTAACAACAGGGTAACAACAGGGTAACAACAGGGCCAATCCCAGTCTACAGGGAATTCTCCTCTGAACTGTGCCAGGAAAGGCATCCACCAAATCTGGACCAGCTGACCAGTTCTCTGATGTGAGAGTGTCTGAACACTGATGTGGCTACATCCAGAACCTCGTCCAGTACGTGTCCAATCCAACAACCTTGTATATATCTATACAGTTTACTGAACAGTCAGACTGACGTGGAATCCAAGATGGTGTAGAAATGGTGTATCACTGTTAACCATGCTCCTCAGGCTCCTCCCTAAGGAACCCAAAGTGGTTCTTCCATGGTATCACTCTCTCAGCCCCCTCTGCATATGTGCTGTCCGCCCCGATGCCTCACCGTGTCCTTTGGCTGGCTCTTCCTCTTGGATGGTTATAAGTGTCTGTCCTGCTGAGGGTCTGGAGGGGGGCTAATCATAGAGCAGTGATGTGAGGGAAATCCATCTGCTGCCACTGGACCGTGCAGACCAGAACCTGAATTGGAATAGAAGCAGTTCTGGACTCTCCTTAGCCACACGCTGACCTGAGTATCAGTAAACTATGAAGCCAAGTGAGGGTTTACTTACAGGGCCTTTTACAGAGAGTCCGGTCCAAGCCATCAATGAGCAAACCAAGGAGAAGCTCCCTCAGAGCACGAGGAAGAACCCTCGAGAGGAACCGAGGGGAACTCATCCTGCCCAGGTCCACACCAGACAGCCAGACAAGCCCCAAAGCTATATAGACCACATGAGCAGTCTTCCTGCAGGCGTCTCTTTCCTGCAGCGCTCACATGTGAAATGAGGAGCCCACCGTTTGTCCTGACCCCCGACAGGCATGCTGAAGTACACTCCGTAGGCCTTGCCCATCTTAGGAGATGCTCTCTCAGAGTACGGTTCCACGGTTCCACTTTGGTCTGGATAAATTGCTCCACAGAGAGAGCAGGGACACTGACATGGTGGTGGTGTGAGTGGATCAGACACAGCAGTGGTGCTGGACATCTCAGTGTCACTACAGAGTCACACAATGTCCTGTGTGCAGCGTCCTGTGGGCAGCGTCCTGGGAGCAGCGTCCTGTGAGGCAGCGTCCTGTGGGCAGCGTCCTGTGAGGCAGCGTCCTGTGAGGCAGCGTCCTGTGAGGCAGCGTCCTGGGAGCAGCGTCCTGTGAGGCAGCGTCCTGTGTGCAGCGTCCTGTGGGCAGCGTCCTGGGAGCAGCGTCCTGTGAGGCAGCGTCCTGTGGGCAGCGTCCTGTGTCCACTGATGAAGGACTAGAGGATGACCAACGCTGCACTGTGCAGCAGCAGATGAGCTATCGTCTCTGACTGTCCATCTACAAGGTGGAGCAGCAAGGTAGGAGTGTCTAATAGAGTGGACAGTGAGTGGACACAGTGTCTCAACACTCCAGCAGCACTGCTGTGTCTGATCCACTCACACCAGCACCACACACACTAACACACCACCACCACGTGAGCGTCACATACTTTTGTCCGTGTTGTGCCGGTGTTGTGTACGCTACACAGCTGCAGCTCTGTGTGTATTAGTACTGATGGATCACGTGTCCAGGTGTGTGCAGATGTCCCTCAGGAGAAACAGATCTGGGATAGCAGCAGTGTCATTCCTTCCTTCGAGAACGTCCTGTTCAGCGCCACACTGAAGCTCTCAGAAGCTGCGATGCGAGCAGAACCAGCTGTGCGTCTTGTTTCTACCTCACTGCTAGTCCATCTGTTTGCCCGTTCGGTGAAGCCCAGTTTCTGTTTGATGTTCTCTATCCTTACCTTCACCAGTAAACCCACAGAGCATGGCCACTGCTCCACTCCGGGTCCAGTCTTTGTTCTGTCTGACAGTAATAACCGACCCGGGCTCTGAAGGCGAGCACTTCAATGAAGACACGCTCGCTTCAATTCTCACTGATGCAATAAAAAGCCAGTGTTCAGTAAACAGTTATTGATCACACAGACCTGAAAGAACACCACCATCTGAACTAAGGAGGACTACGACTACAGCAGCTGCTAGACTGAGAACCTGCATACCGGTATTGGGGTTTGATATGTGGGGGACATGGCAGAGCTTGCTAATACAGTGGAGGGGGTGATGTGTTTGGTGTGAGGTGTGTACAGAGTGAGGGAGAGAGGGTTTGGTGTGAGGTGTGTACAGAGTGAGGGAGAGAGGGTTTGGTGTGAGGTGTGTACAGAGTGAGTGAGAGAGGGTTTGGTGTGAGGTGTGTACAGAGTGAGGGAGAGAGGGTTTGTTGTGAGGTGTGTACAGAGTGAGGGAGAGCGGGTTTGGTGTGAGGTGTGTACAGAGTGAGTGAGAGAGGGTTTGGTGTGAGGTGTGTACAGAGTGAGGGGGGGTTTGGTGTGAGGTGTGTACAGAGTGAGGGAGAGAGGGTTTGGTGTGAGGTGTGTACAGAGTGAGGGAGAGCGGGTTTGGTGTGAGGTGTGTACAGAGTGAGGGAGAGAGGGTTTGGTGTGAGGTGTGTACAGAGTGAGTGAGAGAGGGTTTGGTGTGAGGTGTGTACAGAGTGAGGGGGGGTTTGGTGTGAGGTGTGTACAGAGTGAGGGAGAGAGGGTTTGGTGTGAGGTGTGTACAGAGTGAGTGAGAGAGGGTTTGGTGTGAGGTGTGTACAGAGTGAGGGAGAGAGGGTTTGGTGTGAGGTGTGTACAGAGTGAGTGAGAGAGGGTTTGGTGTGAGGTGTGTACAGAGTGAGTGAGAGCGGGTTTGGTGTGAGGTGTGTACAGAGTGAGGGAGAGAGGGTTTGGTGTGAGGTGTGTACAGAGTGAGTGAGAGATGTTTTGGTGTGAGGTGTGTACAGAGTGAGTGAGAGAGGGTTTGGTGTGAGGTGTGTACAGAGTGAGGGAGAGAGGGTTTGGTGTGAGGTGTGTACAGAGTGAGGGAGAGAGGGTTTGGTGTGAGGTGTGTACAGAGTGAGTGAGAGGGGGTTTGGTGTGAGGTGTGTACAGAGTGAGGGAGAGAGGGTTTGGTGTGAGGTGTGTACAGAGTGAGGGAGAGAGGGTTTGGTGTGAGGTGTGTACAGAGTGAGGGAGAGAGGGTTTGGTGTGAGGTGTGTACAGAGTGAGGGAGAGAGGGTTTGGTGTGAGGTGTGTACAGAGTGAGTGAGAGAGGGTTTGGTGTGAGGTGTGTACAGAGTGAGGGAGAGAGGGTTTGGTGTGAGGTGTGTACAGAGTGAGGGAGAGAGGGTTTGGTGTGAGGTGTGTACAGAGTGAGTGAGAGAGGGTTTGGTGTGAGGTGTGTACAGAGTGAGGGAGAGAGGGTTTGGTGTGAGGTGTGTACAGAGTGAGGGAGAGAGGGTTTGGTGTGAGGTGTGTACAGAGTGTGAGTGAGAGAGGGTTTGGTGTGAGGTGTGTACAGAGTGAGGGAGAGAGGGTTGTGTGTGAGGTGTGTACAGAGTGAGGGAGAGAGGGTTTGGTGTGAGGTGTGTACAGAGTGAGTGAGAGAGGGTTTGGTGTGAGGTGTGTACAGAGTGAGGGAGAGCGGGTTTGGTGTGAGGTGTGTACAGAGTGAGGGGGGGTTTGGTGTGAGGTGTGTACAGAGTGAGTGAGAGAGGGTTTGGTGTGAGGTGTGTACAGAGTGAGTGAGAGAGGGTTTGGTGTGAGGTGTGTACAGAGTGAGAGAGAGAGAGGGTTTGGTGTGAGGTGTGTACAGAGTGAGGGAGAGAGGGTTTGGTGTGAGGTGTGTACAGAGTGAGTGAGAGAGGGTTTGGTGTGAGGTGTGTACAGAGTGAGTGAGAGAGGGTTTGGTGTGAGGTGTGTACAGAGTGAGGGAGAGAGGGTTTGGTGTGAGGTGTGTACAGAGTGAGGGAGAGAGGGTTTGGTGTGAGGTGTGTACAGAGTGAGGGAGAGAGGGTTTGGTGTGAGGTGTGTACAGAGTGAGTGAGAGAGGGTTTGGTGTGAGGTGTGTACAGAGCGAGGGAGAGAGGGTTTGGTGTGAGGTGTGTACAGAGTGAGTGAGAGAGGGTTTGGTGTGAGGTGTGTACAGAGTGAGTGAGAGAGGGTTTGGTGTGAGGTGTGTACAGAGTGAGGGAGAGAGGGTTTGGTGTGAGGTGTGTACAGAGTGAGGGAGAGACGGTTTGGTGTGAGGTGTGTACAGAGTGAGGGAGAGAGGGTTTGGTGTGAGGTGTGTACAGAGTGAGGGAGAGAGGGTTTGGTGTGAGGTGTGTACAGAGTGAGGGAGAGAGGGTTTGGTGTGAGGTGTGTACAGAGTGAGGGAGAGAGGGTTGGGTGTGAGGTGTGTACAGAGTGAGGGAGAGAGGGTTTGGTGTGAGGTGTGTACAGAGTGAGGGAGAGAGGGTTTGGTGTGAGGTGTGTACAGAGTGAGGGAGAGAGGGTTTGGTGTGAGGTGTGTACAGAGTGAGGGAGAGACGGTTTGGTGTGAGGTGTGTACAGAGTGAGGGAGAGAGGGTTTGGTGTGAGGTGTGTACAGAGTGAGGGAGAGAGGGTTTGGTGTGAGGTGTGTACAGAGTGAGGGAGAGAGGGTTTGGTGTGAGGTGTGTACAGAGTGAGTGAGAGAGGGTTTGGTGTGAGGTGTGTACAGAGTGAGTGAGAGAGGGTTTGGTGTGAGGTGTGTACAGAGTGAGGGAGAGAGGGTTTGGTGTGAGGTGTGTACAGAGTGAGTGAGAGAGGGTTTGGTGTGAGGTGTGTACAGAGTGAGGGAGGGAGGGTTTGGTGTGAGGTGTGTACAGAGTGAGGGAGAGAGGGTTTGGTGTGAGGTGTGTACAGAGTGAGGGGGGGTTTGGTGTGAGGTGTGTACAGAGTGAGGGAGAGAGGGTTTGGTGTGAGGTGTGTACAGAGTGAGGGAGAGAGGGTTTGGTGTGAGGTGTGTACAGAGTGAGGGAGAGAGGGTTTGGTGTGAGGTGTGTACAGAGTGAGGGAGAGGGTTTGGTGTGAGGTGTGTACAGAGTGAGGGAGAGGGTTTGGTGTGAGGTGTGTACAGAGTGAGGGGGGGTTTGGTGTGAGGTGTGTACAGAGTGAGTGAGAGAGGGTTTGGTGTGAGGTGTGTACAGAGTGAGGGAGTGAGGGTTTGGTGTGAGGTGTGTACAGAGTGAGGGAGAGAGGGTTTGGTGTGAGGTGTGTACAGAGTGAGGGAGAGCGGGTTTGGTGTGAGGTGTGTACAGAGTGAGGGAGTGAGGGTTTGGTGTGAGGTGTGTACAGAGTGAGGGAGAGAGGGTTTGGTGTGAGGTGTGTACAGAGTGAGTGAGAGAGGGTTTGGTGTGAGGTGTGTACAGAGTGAGGGAGTGAGGGTTTGGTGTGAGGTGTGTACAGAGTGAGGGAGAGAGGGTTTGGTGTGAGGTGTGTACAGAGTGAGGGAGAGAGGGTTTGGTGTGAGGTGTGTACAGAGTGAGGGAGAGCGGGTTTGGTGTGAGGTGTGTACAGAGTGAGGGAGAGAGGGTTTGGTGTGAGGTGTGTACAGAGTGAGTGAGGGAGAGAGGGTTTGGTGTGAGGTGTGTACAGAGTGAGGGAGAGAGGGTTTGGTGTGAGGTGTGTACAGAGTGAGGGAGAGAGGGTTTGGTGTGAGGTGTGTACAGAGTGAGTGAGAGAGGGTTTGGTGTGAGGTGTGTACAGAGTGAGTGAGAGAGGGTTTGGTGTGAGGTGTGTACAGAGTGAGGGAGAGAGGGTTTGGTGTGAGGTGTGTACAGAGTGAGGGAGAGAGGGTTTGGTGTGAGGTGTGTACAGAGTGAGGGAGAGAGGGTTTGGTGTGAGGTGTGTACAGAGTGAGTGAGTGGGGGTTTGGTGTGAGGTGTGTACAGAGTGAGTGAGAGAGGGTTTGGTGTGAGGTGTGTACAGAGTGAGGGAGAGAGGGTTTGGTGTGAGGTGTGTACAGAGTGAGGGAGAGAGGGTTTGGTGTGAGGTGTGTGTGGATTCTAAAGCTTGGCTGTAACTGGCCATGGTTGGAGAACAAGATGAAGATGGGGTCCCGAGGTTTGCCCGGTGTAGGAGTCCTAGTACTACAGACTCCTCTGACTAGCCACAGAGCCTGCTGGGAGCTTATGGTGTGCTGCGATCCTTTTGATCAGTTGCAGCTGCAGACGAGTTCTTACAGGTGTTTAGAAGAGCTAACATATTCATATAATCCAAAGTCCTTCATTTTGTCTGAAATGGTTGGTATTGTTGGTCAGGAAGTCAGGAACAAAGCCTCTGATTGGTCTTTAGATCAGGAACAGAGCCTCTGATTGGTCTTTAGATCAGGAACACAGCCTCTGATTGGTCTTTAGATCAGGAACAGAGCCTCTGATTGGTTGCCAGCTCAGGAAAAGAGCCTCTGATTGGTCTTTAGATCAGGAACAGAGCCTCTGATTGGTCTTTAGATCAGGAACAGAGCCTCTGATTGGTTGTCAGCTCAGGAACAGAGCCTCTGATTGGTCTTTAGATCAGGAACAGAGCCTCTGATTGGTCTTTAGATCAGGAACAGAGCCTCTGATTGGTCTTTAGATCAGGAACAGAGCCTCTGATTGGTCTTTAGATCAGGAACAGAGCCTCTGATTGGTCTTTAGATCAGGAACAGAGCCTCTGATTGGTTGTGCAGTTCAGTGCTGGATTAAAGCTTCTGAAAGGGTACAGTCGCAATGGAGCCCTCATTGGAACCGAACAGTGCAACCCTTTAGGACCAAATGAAAGTAATTATCTAGTACCCAGCGTTCCTGATATCTGCTGATGAAGGCGTGGCCGGCCTGAGTGCGGTAAATCCGGCTGAAGCTTTTGATTTGACCTCTTTGCTCTGAATGTGCTCAGGTCTGAGGCTTCCCGAGGTTTACTTGGAGCTGAGGTTCGGGGTGAGACGTTCTGCGGTGAGGACCCTGCTGTAGTGGTGTGGTTGAGATGGGGGTGATATGTATGTGTGGTGATGATGTTAGGAGCAGGCTGTGCATTATTCAGCAGTGTGTGAGGTCCTGCTGGCGTCTCTGTGCTGGGTGTACTGAAGTCCTCTGCTGTGTCCTCCATAAACAACCCTCACAGCCATGCTCACCGTAACTGTGAGGTGTTGGTTCAGTGGACTGGAGCTGGTTTTCTCTGGCCTCTGTATCGGGATTTGCAGGCTATGAGACTAGTGTAGCTAGCATTTAGCCCCATATCATCTTTTAAAGGTTTGGTGTCCTAGAGAAGCGTGTCCAGTGTTTTACTCTCCAGCAGAGTGGACGACTGTAAAGGTCTCTTAACTGGACTTCCCATGAAGACCGTTAAACACCTCCAGCTCCTTCAGGATGCTGCTGCTAGAGGTTTGATCAGGAGCAGGAGAACAGAGCGCACCGTACCGGCACTCAAATCTATACACCAGAGTTTAAGAGCTGCAGCTGGTCTATAAATCAGGCTTAGATCCATGTACTCAGGCCAGCCAGTCGAGCCCAGAGAGCTGGAACAAACTGCCAGAAGATCTTTGATCACCTCCAGAGTCATTTCTGCACTCAGACTGTTAACAGTGATAGTTGTGACGGTGCATCTCTGAAGTTAGTATGCTAACCGGCTAGCACCTGGCCGTCCTGTCTGTAATACCGCTGTCTACCTGAAGGGGTGATACTGAGTCACTGTAGCGCTATAGGAGTGGAATCGGTCCAACATGAGAGGGTGGAGAAGTAGCTCTGCTGCCCCGACAGAGTATTCTAACCTCCTATCAGTCCTGCGAAGGAGCTGTCCACTTTCTACAAGAACCCACGTCCAGGAGCAAACAGAAGGAGTGATGTAACTGGTGCTGCTCTCCACCACTGGAGACGCTCTCGGAGAGGAAGTCCGATGAGGAACTCGGAACGTTTCTTCTGGACTGGTTAGTAAAACAGCTGGGAATGCTAAGACTGAGGAGGAGGGAGTGGGAGTTGCCGAGATAAACACAACCCATGCAGAAACAACTGGGTTCTGGTTCCTTCAGCCGTCTTCAGCAGACCTGTTCACTTTCTGTGCCATTGTCTTGGACAGGCGCGCTGGATCTTGGGTGCCTTATATGTGGCGTGTGACTGAGGGTCGCTCTAACAGCTCCTCAGGAATGGTGGAAGTAATGTAAAACCAACCAACATACTAAATCTGTGTAGTTCTGCAGACGAGTGCAGGATATAAATGGAAGCTGGACTGAAGTGTGTGCTGATTCAGTGTGCGGTGATGTGCTGGCAGCGTTCGGTACACACAGTCATGAATTTATTAATCAGAGGAGTCCCAGCTGCTGGTGGGAAGAGCTCCCACTAAAGAGGAGGTTTATTCCTGTCTCTGGGGGAGAGGGATGGGAGGTGAGGCCTCCAACCACGCACCTTCACCCTGAGGGCTTCCGGCCTCATTAGAGACCTCATTACTGCGGCTCTGACAGAGCGACCTGGCTGTGTCTGTCTCTGGAGAAGTAACAGTCACACAGCGCTACTGCGGAATCCACAGCATCCATCCAGGTCATAATCATCAACCACTGCCCCAACTGACCAGTCTAAGCCCCGCCCCCACAAAGGATCTCTTTCATTTAAATAAAAGAAGAGAAATCAGACTTCGAGTCCAGAGAGTCCACCAGAGCTAGCAACCCAGAGACTCAACCAGAATCAGCAACCCAGAGACTCGACTCGCACTAGCAACCCAGAGACTCGACTCGCACTAGCAACCCAGAGACTCAACTCGCACTAGCAACCCAGAGACTCAACTCGCATTAGCAACCCAGAGACTCAACTCGCACTAGCAACCCAGAGACTCAACTCGCACTAGCAACCCAGAGACTCAACTCACATCAGCAACCAAGAGACTCGACTCCAACTAGCAACCCAGAGACTCGACTCACACCAGCAACCCAGAGACTCGACTCGAACCAGCAACCCAGAGACTCGACTCGCACCAGCAACCCAGAGACTCGACTCGAACCAGCAACCCAGAGACTCGACTCGCACCAGCAACCCAGAGACTCAACTCACATCAGCAACCCAGAGACTCGACTCCAACTAGCAACCCAGAGACTCGACTCAAACCAGCAACCCAGAGACTCAACTCGAACCAGCAACCCAGAGACTCAACCCGACCCAGCAACCCAGAGACTCAACTTAGACTAGCAACCCAGAGACTCAACACGACCCAGCAACCCAGAGACTCAACACGACCCAGCAACCCAGAGACTCAACACGACCCAGCAACCCAGAGACTCAACCAGAATCAGCAACCCAGAGACTCAACCCGACCCAGCAACCCAGAGACTCAACCTGAACCAGCAACCCAGAGACTCAACTCACACCAACAACACAGAGACTCAACTCACACCAGCAACCCAGAGACTCAACCAGAATCAGCAACCCAGAGACTCAACCAGAACCAGCAACCCAAAGGCTCAACCAGAACCAGCAACCCAGAGATTCAACTCAAAAGTGTTTGGGCCCTTTAGTTCATCACCAGGCCAGAAACGACCACAAAGTGGAGGAACTCCGGGCTGGGAGGAAGTGACGTACCCAGCAGAGCGAAGCAGAACCCGATTCACAGAGACGGAATAATAAACACCAGCAGCACAAAAAACAATACCGCACATACACACATCCGTCTCTCTGGGTAATGCACATCCACCAACCTCCACCAGCTCACACCACCCGCTCGCTCACATTCCTCCAAACCAAACGCCATAATGGGACGTCCACTTTTCCTATTCCGCAGTTTGGCTAATGGCTCCTCGCGGTGATTGTTTCCTCTGTTTGGATGCGGGTCACTGCCGTCTCGCTAACGGAGATGTGAACTCATTTACTGTATGAGAAACGTTCTCTCGCTCGCTGGTTGCCAAGTAACAGGTGATGTTATTATTTAAGCATATTAATGTTTATTAATGTTGGGAATAGTTCTACAGAGCTGGGAACGATGCTGAGTCTGATGTACACAGACGTACAGACATTCACAAAACCTGGAAAATCTAGCTCCACCCATTCAGCCTACAGCAGTTTAGCTCCACCCATTCAGCCTACAGCAGTTTAGCTCCACCCATTCAGCCTACAGCAGTTTAGCTCCACCCATTCAGCCTACAGCAGTTTAGCTCCACCCATTCAGTCTACAGCAGTTTAGCTCCACCCATTCAGCCTACAGCAGTTTAGCTCCACCCATTCAGTCTACAGCAGTTTAGCTCCACCCATTCAGCCTACAGCAGGTTTGCTCTATCCATTCAGCCTACAGCAGTTTAGCTCCACCCATTCAGTCTACAGCAGTTTAGCTCCACCCATTCAGCCTACAGCAGGTTTGCTCTATCCATTCAGCCTACAGTAGTTTAGCTCCACCCATTCAGTCTACAACAGTTTAGCTCCACCCATTTAGCCTACAGCAGGTTTGCTCTATCCATTCAGCCTACAGCAGTTTAGCTCCACCCATTCAGTCTACAGCAGTTCAGCTCCACCCAATCAGCCTACAGTTGTTTAGCTCCACCCAATCAGCCTACAGTAGTTTAGCTCCACCCATTCAGCCTACAGCAGTTTAGCTACACCCCTTCAGTCTACAACCGTTTAGCTCCACCCATTCAGCCTTCAGCAGCTGTACGGTAAGTGAGTCCCAGAGGAGCAGAGCACCAGCTGGACCTTCCTGTGTTCATTTCTGATTCGTGCTGCTCTAATTAAAGAATAAGTTTGAATTTGTTCGGAGTGCAGGACAACAACACCCACACGTCTGTCCTCATTAGACCACCGCACAGCTTCTAAGGAGCAATCAGCACGCTATTTCTCCACAGCAGATTTCTGAAGACCGACACTGCCCTCTGGTGGAGGAGAGGTTATCAACACCCCTCCACACTGAACCTCCACCGTCCAGCCACACTGTCAGCCTGTCTGTGACTCTCTAGGGCGGATGTTTTAATGGATGAATGTCTGGTACTTCATTTATTGGCTGGAAACTATCAAAAGCAGCAGGACAGATGCAGAAAAGGAGGCAGATTAAAGTCCAGGCTCACAGAATACAAAATAAGAAGTTACAAAAAATAAAATTAATCTCTATTATTAGATTACAAATACAATAATATACATTAAGAAACTGTAAACTGTAACTGCACAGATGTATACCCCACGGTTACTAAAAGACACCGCACAGTAACGTTTACCAGCCACACAGATACTGATCATCTGGCAGTCACCTAAATACTGAGGGTACAGGCAGTCAGAGTGCATGAGTTAGTGGTGTTGGTATTCGGTACGGGATGTAAACAGGTGAGGTACAGTTAATGAGGTGCAGCCAATACTGGTCAATAATTAAGTCACATGACTATATAGATAGAAAAAGATATAAAGCACTCTGAGCTGCATTTAGTGTATCAAAGGAGCTATATAAATAAAGATTATTACAGGTATTAGTCACCCTTATTACATTAACTTATACAAATATTAATTTAGAGTTACAGAGCTGACTTACATATGATAAACATGTTATAACTAGATAATTCATAATAACTAAATTACTAAATTCAATATTTTTATAGAAAAAGAGGACAATTCATCAGATTTGAAAGCAGTGACGGTGTAATTAAACTGAAATTTAGTAATGTTATTATACAAGTTTTAATCAGAAACTGGAGGGCAAATCAGTGACCAAAGAAATCACTGAGCACCCGGTGATTTTATTTATTTTTTCGTAGAAAGACTTTATTAACTATAAACAGTTTTATAATACGCGGCTAAAATGTCTTAATAGCAGAATGATTTAGTTATATTTAAATTATTTGGCTATGATTATTTTTCCCCGCGAGCGGAAGTCTTCGACTGTTCGCGTCAGACGTCATTTCCGGCTTGGTTTGAATCCGCGGCATGGACGTTCAGGGAGCTCTGGGTGAGAAACATGCTCATGGTTTTATAATAGAGCTATAAACCGGAAGATTACCGGGTCTGTTTTATGGTGTTGGTGACATGATGAGCGGTATGGACGCGGACAGGGTGCGCTGGGGTAAAGTTTTATTCAGTTATTAGTCATCCTCTTATAGGAATTCTCCGGTCCACCTTAAATCGTAAAGCAGTGTAACGCCAAGGCTCCGGTCGTCAGCGTTTAACTACTGCATCTTTTAAGGTGGAACGAGAAAATCCAGGCGAACCTCGTGTTAGCCTTTTGCTATTTTTAAATACTGAATGTGAATTGATGTTGTAATATATAATATTTATATAATTTCCGCGACGTTCTTGATATTAACACACGTTTAATACGGTTTAAAATAAAACACCGGCGATATTAGCTAGGTAGCTAATCAATAGTTCCGAAACCTTAATATAGTCACAGCGTTTATCCAAAAAATCCTTAAATATGTTTTATCTGCTGTTCTCCGTGGAAAACTGCGTCGTATAAACTCGCGGTCTGCTGCTTTCGCTTGCACTAGCTCGTTTTGGTGTTTGCTAGCGCTAACGTTAGCTAGCCTTGGTTAGCATGCTAAGCTGCATATGCTACTGTTATTCTCTTCCTGTATCCCGGAAACCTGCTGCACCATGATTGGCTGGTGCTGCTCAGCCGTGCGCTCGCATTGGCCGACGTTGAGAGTAGTGTCCAATCGTATTGATGCTTAGGCGGAAAGAAGGGCGGGAAAACGGTGTGGCTACTTTATCTGCTAGTTAGCCTGGTAGCTAACGCTCCTGTCAGCGCTGTCCAGAATTTGTGGAGGTTCTGTCTTCAAACTTCTACTTAGAACAACCGTCACGAGTCGGTACTTTAGAGAACCATACTTTTGAATCAGATTGGTGAGTGTGAACGAGCTTTTTTGAAGTTCTACTCACAATGTAGTGTTCTAGAAAGAACACGTAGCTAGCTAAACCTGGTTTTAAAGGTTCTCCTCACACTTCTCTCTGATTGGGTTTCTCTGGTACCGGTACTCAGAACCCATTTGTGACAGCTTGCTGTGTTGTCACTAAGTGTAGGATCACTTCAGATGATCTTTATGATGTTTATTGATGTACAGAGGGTTTAGTTATTGATATGAGGTTCTTCCAGAGGAATGTTGGTCTGAACATTATTCCTGAAATATGGAATGGCTGTTCTTCTGACCTGTGTTGTAATTATGGTTTAAATTGTGATTGTTTTCTATAAATTTGACTTTTTAATGGCCAGGAGTACCTGCACAAGTTTTCTGATTTGAGGTCCGAGTTCCTAACACAGTGTGGCAGACTGCCAGTTACTGGTGGTTGTGATCAGAACATGGTTTGGTGTTTGATTGAAATAGTCAGAAGCTGTGGTTGGGTTCAGGTCCTCTGTTCAAAGCTGGAAACATGTCCCTGTTGTTGATAATGGACTATAAAGTTTTTTGGTGACTTGGGTATTACACTTTTTTTTTTTTTTTTTTAAGGGTTTTGATATAAAACGATCTTTCAGTCACATATTAAAATAAAGTTACTTATGTAGTTACTTGCTTGTTGTTCTTCAGTGCAGTAAGATGTTTATAGACTCATTACTTCTAATTTGATATTTATTTTATTCTCCGTTTTGGGGGTTTTCTTGGAGGCTCAGATCCTCTTCTGTTGTACCGTTGATCATTCCTCTCACTTCGGAGCATTTAATTGTAGACCCAAAGAGAAGAACAGAGTCGAGCACACCTGAGTTCCTGTGCTGGTAGACGCTGGATGATGTAAGACGTTCCACTGCAGTTCTAGAACTTGGTACTTTTTAAAGGAATGATCTTTTGTGGAGTCGTACGCCTACTGTCACTGCAGGAACAAGACGTTTTGGTGGAGAACGGGTTTAGGGTACTCTCCACACGCCTCCTGTCTTAGAACATGTAAAGGATTAAGATTCATTTGGATCCAGTGTTTAAACCCGTGGGTTTCATAATGGGTTCCTTAGAGGTTTTCCCGTACTGGATTTCCCTGCGAATTGGACTTTGTTCCGATGAGAACGTTACTCCTCCTGCTCCTTTTGGAAAGCCTTGAATTGTGGCTAAAGTTGTGTGTCTAAGAGGAGAGAGATCTCCCCACCCCACTGCGCCAGTTTGGATCATGAGCCCTAACTTCCTCTCCCATTCATAACAGGTATCGAACCAATGGCACTGGGCTCCCCCACCTCCCCGAAGCCCGGCCCTGGGGCTCAGTTCCTGCCCGGGTTTCTGATGGGAGACTTGCCAGCCCCCACCACGCCCCAGCCCAGGACCATCAGTCTGACCGGAGGAGGTGTTGAGATGAGGTCCCCTCTTCTGGCAGGTACACTTCTGCATGGCCTCTGTAATAAAACACATGGTACTAGGGATGCCAGACTGTTCATACCTCACATCAATTGATGTGAAAATGTCAACAATGTTGCAGTTTTTGTTTTCAGCTGAAAGACAAAAAAAGAGAGTGGTTTATAACTAATGATCTATAAAATACTCTATTTTCTGCACCTTGTAACAAAAAGGAATTTGGGTCATTTAATAATTAAATAATTTAGATTTTACTATAAAGAACATCAGAGAAAATAAGAATCCTTTATTAATCCCACAGTGGGGACAGTTTATGGAATGATTAAAAAGTTTCACAGACAGAGAGAAGGACACAGAGTGATGGAATTTAGTGACTTGAATGGCTGCATGTTCTCGCATGGTGTTGATGCCCTAGATTTCTGGTGTAGCTGCTTCCTGTATAAATACTCTCTGTAGTATTTAATGTATGTTTGTATCTCTAGTCAGCTCAGTTTTAGTTGAAAGCAGATTTACAGTGAAAACCATAAACATGAAAAATAAGTTATGGTTTATAATTTACATTTTCGACAAAAAATTGGGTCCTGTGATTGAGCTGAACGTTTACACAAATCAAACTCGGCGTCATACATGCACGTTTCCTGTAAGTAGTCTTTTCATGTTCCTTTTTGGGGCACAGGTGTGCCAGATCATGACGTTAAGTAGCTTGAACGTGTGTGTGGGACTTTGTTGCTCCATTGCCAAAGCTGCTGTTCAGGTTTGGGTTCCTTGAGGTGGAGAAGTTTGAGAACCCTTGAATCGTTTTTGAATCTGCAGAAAACTAGCATAGGTCACGTACCCCCGGAGGTCAAGCTAATCAACCCATGACCAAGTGTTCACGTTTGCAGTTACAGCTGTGCAGTCTGATGGGTGAGGAGCTCTGGTTGTAATGTGACACATCTGTTCTGGTCCAATCAGGTGGTTCCCCTCCTCAGCCTGTAGTTCCCACACCCAAAGACAAGAGTGGCGCTCCTCCGGTCAGGAGCATTTATGATGACCTCTCCAGCCCAGGGATTGGGATGTCACCTCTAGCGTCGCGCAAGCAAGTAAGATCTCTAGTGGCTTTAGAGCCATCACTCCATCTCTGCACTAGAGCCGTTTAGTCAGAGCATTTAGATCCTCACTGTGTGTTTGGAGGGATTTCAGGGATTTTATGGGGTACAAGGCTCCATTATGGGTTAGTTTGATTACTTGTTAGCTATTATCTTGTTGCTCCAGTCCCGAAAATAAAGATAAGAAGAGTCCTCAGACGCCACATCTCCTACCTGATCCTTTGAGTTAAATGGATTTGAGTTTTTAATGGATTTTGAACTTTAACATTGTGTTGTGTGCGTGTTCACTCTCTTGTTTCCTACAGCCTTTCTCAGTGCTGCAGACTCCACTGGCTGGTGTTATAGGAACCCCAGGCACAGGTGAGGACTTACCTCATGGCCTTTAGAGTCTTATTAAAGCTGTGAGGCTTTATGTGGCACAGTTTCTGTGCGTCTTTATAGGTACATAAGACAATTCAAAAACATTTAAAGTTGCACGCAACATTTTGGATCAGTCAAGTGCATCAGCAGCATCAGCATTTGGGTTCTCCTAGTAATCGTAACTCGGAGCAATGTGTAAAATTAGGTGTGGGTATAAAGAGAGAGGAACACGCTAGGTGTGTATTGCAATAACAGCAGGCTAAGGATGAGAGCATGCTAGCACAAACTGTGGGACTTGATGTTGGTTTCATTTGGGAATATTCTGTTTTCTTAGTTTTTGAAGTGTTTGTTTCTGGCAGCCAAGCATCTCACATTGATGTAGAACAGCTCTGTCTGGAGCTCTGGAGCTGCTCAGAGCTAAAAAAACAAAACTAAAAAAACCTACAGCTCTGGAGAAATGCAAGAGACCCCCTGTGAGTGATCAGTGTCTCTAGGTGTGCAGGTTCTGGGTTTGTGTTGGTTCTGTTTGATTCTCTACTCTACTGGAACCATGTCTCCCAAACTCCAGATCAGATATTGTATTAGATCTGTGTATTTAGAAAATCACTAATGACCTCCAGAAGCCTGTTTTTAGAACCATGCTCGCTGTGCGTCTCACCCCAGCCACCGCTCGCCAGTCTCTCTGTAGGTCACTCGAGGTCATCTTACCCACCGTAAGATGACCTCGAGTTGGACATTGGAATGAGGTGGCGCTCATCACGGTCAGTAGAGAGGGGGTCTGGCCCTCTGCCGGTCTGTAGCTGTGGTGTCCTGTGTGTTTGCTGCTGGACCTTGTTCTTATGAACCAGATGCTCACTGTATCTGCCAGTAAAGCTAGAACCCAACCTTCGGTTCCTCACTGAGAACCTGATGTGGAAATGCTAGAGTGAGCTCTTATTTATTTCCTGAGCTGTATATTGCGAGTGGCAGTGTACTCACTAGGGTGTGGTTTTGGAGTGGGCCGTGTTTATAGAAATGTGGATTCTCAAAGAGAGATTTTATGAACGTTTCAGTCTTGCTTTGGTAAGCAATACAGTTTTAATATATATAGTAGATCAAACTTTCTATGAAATACTTCAATATTGTTTTTGCCACATGGTTGAAGTGAGCGAGCAGATTTCCTCAGCAGTGACGCTGTAGTAGTCTCAGTACCGGTAGTTCACGCCATCATCAGTAAAATATTCGAATGTGGTCGGTGCTTCTGGACTCCGCAGGGCTTTTTCTTGACTTTACTGTTAAGCTAACTGTTGATCTACACACAGAATGTGCGGTTGAAAGGTGTGGTGTGTATGTCTCTCCTGTTGCAGCTGCCGGTATGTTCAGCCCTGCCAGTTTGGGGCAGCAGAGGAAGAGCACCCTCTCACCTGCACAGGTGGATCCTTTCTTCACCCAGGGTGATGCTCTATCCTCAGAAGATCAGCTAGACGAGACCTGGGTCACAGTGTTTGGGTAAGAGAGCCTCAGTTTGTGTTTGGTGGCTGTGTTGGTGTTTATAATAAATTATTTATTAATTAGTTTTTAATTAATAATTAATCAGCTACTACAGCTCTGCTGTTTCTAATGAACCAGGTTGTTGGTTGTGTCTGTTGGAAGAGTGTTTTGTTTACCAGGTTAATCTTATTTAAGCACCTGCTTAGATCTGTTCCTGAGTGTGTTTGCTCTTTTAGGCTGCACTGCAGCATATAAACCATCGTTAGACCCCCTGCAGGTGAATGACGTGTACATTATAGGCATGTATCAGACTTATCCAGAACGACTTAGTGCTCAGCTGTCCTGGAGAGTGGTGGAGAGTAACAGTGAACTGAACAAATGGATATGTTTAATGTTCTGCTGGTGATCCACAGTGATGTATGGATTTCTGACTTTCTTGTATATGTCCTCTCTTCGTTGTAATAAGTGAGATATATATGTATGTATATCAGGTTTCATTTATAGATGAACGTTAATGGTTAATTGTAGCTGATCTGGTTCTTACTCATGTTTATACCACACAGCCCTGAAAGGGTTTACTGTGCTGTACTGTGTGGCTGTTACTGGCTGCTGAACTTCCTTCCGGGTCAATAAACTGTCCCTCTCTGTCTTGTCTCTCTGTCCCTCTCTCTCTGTCTTGTCTCTCTGTCCCTCTCTCTCTGTCTGTCTCTCTCTGTCTGTCTCTCTCTGTCTGTCTCTCTCTGTCTGTCTCTCTCTGTCTGTCTCTCTCTGTCTGTCCCTCTCTGTCCCTCTCTGTCTTGTCTGGCTGTCCCTCTCTCTCTTGTCTGGCTGTCCCTCTCTCTCTTGTCTGGCTGTCCCTCTCTCTCTTGTCTGGCTGTCCCTCTCTCTCTTGTCTGGCTGTCCCTCTCTCTCTTGTCTGGCTGTCCCTCTCTCTCTTGTCTGGCTGTCCCTCTCTCTCTTGTCTGGCTGTCCCTCTCTCTCTTGTCTGGCTGTCCCTCTCTCTCTTGTCTGGCTGTCCCTCTCTCTCTTGTCTGGCTGTCCCTCTCTCTCTGTCTCTCTCTGTCCCTGTCTGTCTGTCTCTCTCTGTCCCTGTCTGTCTCTCTCTGTCTTGTCTGTCTGTCTGTCTGTCTCTCTCTGTCTGTCTGTCTCTCTCCGTCTTGTCTCTCTGGAAACTTCTAAATTTAGTAGAATGTCTAGAAAGTAAATACAGTTCAGGAAATTTAAAAGACCACCTGAAAATGATTAGTTTCTCTAGTTGTACAGTTTCTGGGTTTGTGTTGGACCAAAACGAGCAGTTCTGTTCCTCACTAAGAACCTGATGTGAAGATTGTGATTTAGGAAGGAACTGGAGTTGTCTCGGATTTATTTCCAGAGCTGTATTCGATACTGTAACATGGTAATTAAATATTGTGAATTTGTGCTGGTTTTTGTTTTTCACTGTTATATGACTTCATGCTAATTGGGATTAATTCTTTGTTGGGAAATTAAGCTGATTTAATTTATTGGTGCCGTGGTCCCATCCTTCATTACCTAAAGCTTTACTAGGACGAGAGCTACCTGCTGAAAACTTAACACTTGCGTTCTGTTCACCCTCTGTAGGTTCCCTCCAGCTTCAGCCTCCTACATCCTCCTGCAGTTTGCACAGTACGGGAACATACTCAAACATATAGTAAGTGTCTGTTACCTCTCTAGGAGCTGAATCAGATGTCTGTTACTTGTGTATGTGCTACAGCGCTCAGTTCTGGGTTCTGAACAGTGTTGTGTTTTATTGACAGATGTCGAACGCTGGTAACTGGATGCACATCCAGTATCAGTCTAAACTGCAGGCAAGGAAGGCCCTCAGTAAAGATGGAAAAATCTTTGGAGATGCCATCATGATCGGCGTGAAGTATGTAGTCTAAGGGAAACTGGTTCAGAGCTGTAGGCTTTAAGGAACTGTAGTTTCTTTTGTTGCTTGCCCAGAAGGATGGAGTAGGAAGATGGCTGGAGATGTTGGAGTATCTTTGGAGCAGTTCACTCCTCTCATGATCAGGCCAGTTCAGTGCCTTGAACTCAACCCAACACAGTATTGATAAGGTACACCGTTTAACCACTTACAAACAGAGGGTGGATCTTTCAGACCAACAAAGCAGATGGTAGTGGGCTTTGATCTATGACCTGTAAAACCCCGGACAACTGTCCGGACTCCACCCTGTTCGTAAAGATTTCTGTTCTCTGTGGCTAACGATATGGATATGAATAATGGCTAATGATATGGACGGACTTCAGACTTATATTGGGCTGCTGTTGTGTTAAACTAGGCAAAAGTACATTAGTCCAGTGTTAAGCCGCGCACGTCACTATACAGATTGGTAGTCTATAAGCCTTTGCTGTTGGTAGCTACGTTAGTCTGGTAGCTGCAGTGCTGAAACTAAAGAAGCAAGCTTCAGCGTGACTTGTTGGGCTGACTCCATGTGACTTGCCCACTTTACTCTGTGGTTGTTTGGTTGTACTGACTCTTATTTCTGTGGTGTGTTGGTCAGAGTGTAATGGAGAGCTCAGAGAAATTCAACAACAGTGGGATGTTCACTCCTCCGGTCAGGCCTAACGCCACCCCAGGTCACCCCGTGTCCACTCCTAGGTCAGCCATGAGGCCACTCAGCGCTGCGTACAAAGCCTCCAGCAGTGAATACCAGGTACGCCACCACACGAATGGGCTAAATAGGACGACTAACCTGTACGGAGTATGAGGAGACATATAGTAACTGCTATTTATTGTATGTTGCAGAACAATAAGAACATTCGTCATAGCTGTACAACAAATAAACCGGTTACTCTGTCTGGTCCATTTAAAGAACAAGTGATGTTATATTGTGACTTTGGCTGATTGAAGACACTGGAGAATGTACAGAGGTGCTTTGTGTGTGTATTTAGCCCACACTGTGTGAGCTCTGGATTAAAAAAAAAAACACCCTGATAATAAGCTGCCTTAACAAATTGGCTGCCAGCTTGGCTTTAAGAAATCAAATCAAAGTAAACAAACAAAGAAAATCGGGTGTGTGGTATGTAAACATCTGAATAATCTACTTTGTAGTAAGTGTCTTGTTGTCCCACGTTAAATTGAGAGTTGCTGTTAAAGCCCTACGTTGGGAATAAAGCCAAAGCCACGTCCACATTTTTTGGTTGTGATTTAGTGCTCCTGAAATCCTCCAGTGTTTAAACCACCGCTGGGCCAGAACAGTCTCGGTATAAGCTTTAAAATGAATTTTATCATTTTAGAACAAACCTGCTCTTCATACCGCGTGTTAAAGATGAATGCACACCGAGTGGCAGCACAGAGCTGCTCAGTAGTGAACATGTCCATCATGCTGTAATTGAAATCATCATACAGGCTGTATTATTGTTATGGTACACGGTCAGCTTCACCAGTCCTGTTCCACAGGTGGTGTCAGACAGAGATACTCCGAGGAAAGACGACAGCTTTGTGTCCAAAGCGATGGAGTACATGTTCGGCTGGTGACGTCCTGCTGGAGAAACCTCTGAAGTCCACATGCTGCTGTGTCTTCCTGAGCACTTTAATGATGGAGCCTGCCGGAGGAGTGGCTTGGGCTGCGCATTACTATAGACTTGTTTCAAATGGATGACTTTTCTGGAGTGTTTAGTTTGAAATGATCTGGTCCGAACGGTCTCAACACCAGAACTACAGGGGGGTGTTCAGGCCAGAACTAGAATCCTGGGTGGGAGTTTTGCTGGTCTGAGTGTGCTTTGAAAATCAAGATGTTCCAGACAGAGTACCTGTCAGGATTTGAAGTTTGGCTGTACTGAATGGAAATCTGTGTCTTCCTGATATTACAGCCTTAAAGGAATAACCCGGCATTTTTCAGCCTAGTCTCCACCTGCTCCACCCGACAGCTCTACACGTCTCCCTCTACACTCACGCGTAGTAGAAGCCCTGGGCAGCTGCTGAGTTCTGCGAGTAAGGGACAGTTTTCCAGTATCTATGGTGATCATGCGGAGCCTAGGAAAACTCTGCCCACATCGTTATGCTGGAACCCAGGGATTCTTCTTCCCCCCGGAACTCTAGTCCCATTTGGAGAAGAACCAATTAAAGCAGGTTGGTATTGGGATGAAGAGCTTCAACTGAAGAGCCGTTGTCAGAATGACCTACTGGCTGAACTCAGTAGCCGCCTGTTGGCCTGTTTCTAATCACCAGATCTTTTGTTTATGCTTAATTACGGGAAACTAAGTTGAGAAATGCTGATGTATTCCTTTAACCTCAGCCAGCCACGGGGGTGTCTTCGATAGGAGCACACTGGCTCCTTCTGGTTTGCTCTCGGCTCGTTGATACTGATGGTTTTTAATAAGACATTAAGCCAGCTTTTTAAAACGTGTCTGCTTGAAAATGCTTTGCATTCTGAACCTCTTTATTTTAAAGTGATCGTCCTCTTTGGTGGAACTGGTCCTACTCTGGTGGCCTCCTCTGTTTCCTTCTCTTTTTCACTTTTTGTATCTGCTCTCTTCTGACTTCTGAGCGAGTTGTGTAAATAAATATCTCTTTGTCTAACCACTTGGTGCTGGTATTGATTTCTCTGCTGTGTTCGGGACGTGTGGAGTCACGCTGCTGTTTGGTGGTGAAGCGGGATGAGAAGTTCAGTGACCTCGTGTTTAGATCAGATCTCGGCAGGGTGGTCTTTAGGCCCTTCAGTGTTGGAATGCAGCCCAGGCACTGTGAAGACCTAAGGAACACAGGAACGCCCAGGAAGGATCCTTACCTCCTCCGTTTCGTGTCTGGATCCTGTTTTCTGTGAAATGCGCGTCTTCAGTTTGAACACAGGAGCTCTGATTCTACATCCCAGTGTCCAGTCTTTACTGTCCCCCTGTTACTGTCGGGTCCTCAGGCTTGGCTTTGACACTCTCATCCGCCCAGAGTGAGAGAAGGCCCGAGGCTTATTTTGGTTCATGGGTGAACAAAGCTTATTCTGTTTACGCATGGGTTAAATATGACTGGTCCGTCTCTGACCCTCCAGCTGGTTGGACGTGATCTGATCGTAGTCTGTTCATGATCTGTTCTGGGATTGGTTGGCGCCGTGGTATTTAATCATGAACCGGATCCGATCCCCGGAAGCCTGCTGATGGAAGGTGTAAAGGTGTGTTCGTGTCACTGTTGTGTATGAGGGGTTCGATGTTGATTCAGAGTGCTTCGGCCAGGTTCTGATTACCCATGTCACTAAATTGTCCTGGTCTGGCCAGGAGAGGGACGGTTTACATTCCTTCCTTACAAAATCCACACGCGCGACTCGGACACTTGCGTTGGGCCAGAGGGATCTTGTTTTGGGAATAACTACAGTGATTTCCGCTCATATAATTATGTGGATAAAGAAGCTGTGTTTAATTTAAACATGTTAAATATCGTCGCTGTCCAAAGAAAAACAAGTATCTCCAAAACGGCAACTTTACAGGAGACATCACAAACCTCTTTTAATTTTAATGTAAGTCAAAGGAACCAGACGTCTTTCCAAGCACGTCTGGGCCATTTCTGATGGTCCGTTCATCATACAATTCTCACACAGTGTAAACAGCAGCTGCTGTTTTCAAATGATGCGTAAAAGTCAAAATGGACATACATGTTTTTCATTGGACAGCGACGATATGATTGTATTTTGTGAGCTCATCATTTACAATTTGTGTTCCTGTGAAAATGAGTCCTGGCTGAGCACCAGTGTTGCATTTCTTGGGCTGATGCCATAACTGATCATTAGCACCTTGTTTTGATACCAGTATAAAAAATGATGGATTTATTGTGCAAGTTGTTCACGTAGTAAATTAGACACGACTGTCTCTACCAACGTTCCGTTTCATTTTCAAAGCTCTGTAAAGGTGGGATTCATAGGCCAGAGAGACCCGTGGAGAGAATGTGTATCAGGTGTTCTGCTTACTGGTGTCTCGTGATCTGCTGTACATGCGTCTAGTGCTTCCCTCTATTCCTACCTCCTGGTGTTGTATCTCTAGGATGGAGCTGTACAGGAGCTAACGACTGCTCAAAACGGCCGACTGGTTTTCTCCTGAGAGACGTGCGGTCTGAAATGCTTCAGTGTTGGTGGGGAATGCTGCTACTGTATGTGAAGTGTATAACTCCTCCTGTGTGTGCAGTAAGAAGGTCATCATGGAGGCAGGGACAGTTAATTACACTAACATAAGAGCCATAACTAACTAATTTAGTTATTTAGCTTTTTAACCGTCTTTAGCAAACTGACTGACGTCATAGACACAGCTGTTGCTGCTGCTCCTGTTTCCATGCTAATGCTAATGCTGCATATTCTTTATGTACATCAGTGGAATGGCGACTTCCCAAATGACTGGTTAGATTAGTCCTAGAGTAGAGAGAAAGAACGTCGTCACAGCAGACGTTTTCACTCTGAGTCTGAGTTGGTGCTTCAGTGCACATGCACCAATAAAAAGGTGGAGAATTCTGGATTGTAACTGATGATGATTCCAGACTGTCAGAGAGGCGATAATAACTGGAATAAATAAATATATTTGTAGTAAAGTAATAAAGCGGCAGCTGAAACTGCATCATTTCCAAAAAGGCAGGTGGGCATGGGGTGATCATGGTCACGGGTTCTTGCCTGGTTCTGTATGGTGCATTTCTGCCTGAGATGAATATGGATCATTTATCCATTCTGCTCCGTCGTCTAAAATTCCAGAGACCGGCCTTCGTCCCGATCTGTCACAACCTTTACACAGACTTAACGACAGACTTAACGACAGACTAATCACACATTTATTATTCCACCCTGCAAACATCATGCGCATCTTGTGCTGTCCTGTATCTGGTGTTGACCCGAGGAGGATGGGTTGCCCTTTTGAGTCTTGGTTTGAGAGTCTCGGTTCCTCTTGAGGCTTCTTCCTTCCTAACTGAGGGAGGTTCTCCTTGCCACGGTCACCCTCAGGTCGCTCACTGGGGGCTCTTTGTAAAGCTGCTTTGTGATACATCTGTTATAAAAAGCGCTATATACAGGTGCTGGTCATAAAACTTGAATATCATGAAAAAGTAGATTTATTTTAGTAATTACATTCAAAAAGTGAAACCTGTATATCTAGATATTATATTCATTCATTACACACAGATTTATATACTTTAGGTAATTATTTATTTTAATATTGATTATTATAACTGACAACTAATAAAACCCCAGATTCAGTATCTCAGTAAATTAGAATATTGTGAAAAGGGTCAATATTGAAGACACCTGGTACCTCACTCTAATCTGCTAATTAACTCAGAACACCGGCACAGTTCTTTAAAGGGTCTCTCAGTCTGGTTCTGTAGGCTACACAGCCATGGGGAGGACCGCTGACTGGACAGCTGTCCAAAAGATGACCACTGACACCTTGCACAAGGAGGGCAAGACACAGAAGGTCATCAGTAAAGAGGCTGGCTGTTCACAGAGCTCTGTGTCCCAGCATAGTAATAGAGAGGCGGAGGGAGGAAACGGTGTGGTAGAGAAAAGTGTACAAGCACTAGGGATAACCGCACCCTGGAGAGGAGTGTGGAACCAAACCCATTCAAAACTGTGGGGGAGATTCACAAAGAGTGGACTGCAGCTGGAGCCAGTGCTTCCAGAACCACCACGCACAGACGTATGCAGGACACGGGTCTCGGCTGTCGCGTTCCTCGTGTCCAGCCAAGAGACGGCGTCAGAAGCGTCTCGCCTGGGCTAAAGACGAACGGACCGGACTGGTGCTGAGCGGTCCAGAGTTCTGTTCTCTGGTGAAGGTAAATTCTGCGTTTCCTTTGGAAATCCAGGTCCCAGAGTCTGGAGGTAGAGAGGCGAGGCACAGAACGCACGCTGCTGGAGGTCCAGTGTAAAAGTTCCACAGTCAGTGTTGGTTCGGGGTGCTGTGTCATCTGCTGGGGTTGGTCCGCTGTGTTTTCTGAGGTCCAAGGTCAACGCAGCCGTCTACCAGGAAGTCTTGGAGCACCTCATGCTTCCTGCTGCTGACCAACTTTATGGAGAGGACCTGCACACAGTGCCAGAGCTACCAGTACCTGGTTTAAGGACCATTGTGTCCCTGTTCTTAACTGGCCAGGAAACTCGCCTGACCCAACAATGCAGAAGAGCTGAAGGCCACTATCAGAGCAGGATCTCCTAACACCTGAGCAGCGCCGCAGTTCTGCAGTAGTCCAGGCAAAAGGAGCCCCGGCTAAGTACTGAGTGTGTACATGCTCATACTGTTCAGCTGGCCAACATTTCTAAACATGCTTTTCTGTATTGGTCTTCAGTGAAATTCTAATTTTCTGAGATACTGAATTTGGAGTTTTCATTAGTTGTCAGTTAATATCATCAATATTAAAAAGAAATAAACACCTGAACTATATCAGTCTGTGTGGAATGAATGAATATAATATACAGGTTTGACTTTTTGAATGGACTTACTGAAATAAATCTACTTCTTCATGATATTCTAATTTTATGAACAGCACCTGTATGTAAATGTTGACTTGACTTGACCTACTAGCTGGGCTATACCCTGAAGGACTCGGGGGCGTAGGACGATCCCTCTGTGATTTGTCATGGTAGGTTGTTTTTGCTTGGCCACTCTGGTTTGGAGTGGACAGCTTGGCCTTCATTGGCTCGACAGACGTGGGATGAGAGGTGTAGGGGTTCATGCTATTGGTAAAAAGGCAGGGATGCATCGATCCGACTTTACCAGTTATAAAACTTGTACTGATATATAAACTTTGAATTTTGAGGAGATGAGAGATTCCTTATGAACCCAGATAATTATTGGTAAAGAGTTCCAGAGGGAAGTCTCATGTTTCACTCTACGGTGAAGGCGTCGACTGTGTCATCCTCAGAACTACGTAATGCCTGTAGGACATCAGCGGGCTGGAATGAACTCGTGCTTGAGGAGCAGTTTAACTGGTCTGTCCAGGTGTAGTACGGGGGTGGGGTGTGTCTCTCACCCCCCCTGCTCTGTACTTTCCCAGGTCTTCTTTAGATTCTGAACCAATCAGCCCGCCCCCATTCCTAACAGGTTTACAGGAAGATGACTTGGTGTGTATTTAAGTTCTTGAAAGATGTTCTAGATTTACACTGAGGTTCTTTATCTGCTGCCGTTTTATTAGGTACATCACAAAGTGGAGATGTTTGAGAGTACCAGTTTCAGCTCCTGTTGAATGCCTGTGAGGAGGCTCTGGCTGTCTAGGAATATAGTACAGAGGTGTTCCCTCCCAGGGGTCAGCTGCGCTGGAGCAGGTACTGGAGCTTCACCACTGCTGACACATGTCTGCCCCCTGATTGACCTTACCTTCAGTGTAACTAATGTGGGCCACCAGAACAGGGTTCTGCCCTGCAGTTCTCCGGTTCTACCTCGCCGGTGATGGCAATAGCTAGTTCAGTGCAGTGAGAGGTAGTTAGGGTTACGCTGTACACATGATCTGTACTGTAGTATCAGGTCTGATTTGTATAGGCTGTTAGAATTAGAGCAGATCTAGACGTTTTAGGACCCAGAATTCAGAGGAAAGCTTTTGTGTGGTTCAGTCGTGGGCTGGAGGTGGGGCAGTCATGATCCGGAGGTCAGGGAACCAGCCTTCTGACCGGAAGGTTGCTGCTTTGATTCCCAGAAGTGACAGGACGCGACTGACGTGCCGTTGAGCAAGGCACTTAACGCCCAGCTGCTCCCAGAGTGCCAGGGATGGGGCTGCCCCCTGCCCCCTGGTGAGTGGGCGTGTATACGTGGCGTGTGTATGTGGGTGTTTGACTTCACTGGATGGGTTAAAGGCAGAAGACAAACTCCTGTGGCCTGTGGCTCTGAGTCCCTGTACTTCATCATGGCTGTGAATTCCCCTTCAGTCAGAATACATTCCTCTGGGCTACACACCACCTTGCCCGTCTCTCTCTGTCTCTCTGTCTCTCTGTCTGTCTGTCTGTCTGTCTGTCTGTCTGTCTCTCTCTCTCTCTCTCTCTCTCTCTCTCTCTCTCTCTCTCTCTCTCTCTCTCTCTCTCTCTCTCTCTCTCTCTCTCTCTCTCTCTCTCTCTCTCTCTCTGTGTCTCTCTCTCTCTGTCTGTCTCCCTCCTCCCACTTTTCATCCTGGTGAAAGTGAAAGAGACGTTTACCCCAGTGATTCTGTGGGAGGGAGCGAGACGCTCACCTGCTGGAGCTGCTCTTCAGGTCTTTGAGTTTCTGAGAAATGGCCGAGGCCAGGGTTTCGGTAAATCAGTTCGGATGTCCAGTGTGTCTGGAGCTCCTGAAGGACCCGGTGACCATTCCATGTGGACACAGCTTCTGTAAGGAGTGCGTTAACAGGTGCTGGGATCAGGAGAATGGGACGGGGGTTTACAGCTGCCCTCAGTGCAGACGGACCTTCACTCCCAGACCTGTACTGGGTAAGAACACCATGCTGGCTGAGGTGGTGGAGAAGCTGAAGGTGTCGGAGCTCCACACTGCTTCGTTTGCTCAAGAACGAGCTGAGAAACAGGTAGGACCTCAGGTGTTCTGCTACAGGTACTCTTAAAGATGAGTCGGGGTTATCCTGAGGACCATCACGGTTCAGAACTCTCATGTGAGAGTTAGTTAGACTAACACATCTGAGCCAGGTACAGGCATGCTGTGGTTTATATTACACTGGCCTACAGTAAGTTACAGCAGGGGACTGTCCTCCTTTGGCAGGAGCAGCTGGTGGAGCTTCAGAGGAAATACCAGCAGGAAATCCGGGAGAGAGAGAAAGGGCTTGAGGAGCTGAGGAGCACTGTGGAGGCTCACAAGGTGAGTTTAGCGGAGCGCAGAACAGGAGGAGCTGCGTCCTATAAGATCTGATCAGCTTCTTCATCTGTACACTGGACTTCGGTATGAGTTAGACTGATCTTGGTGAACGAGCTGCCTCTGCTGACTCTACTCCTGCCTCGGTGTCCTCTAACAGCGCTCAGCACACTCAGCAGTGCAGGACACGGAGAGGATCTTCACTGAGCTGATCTGCTACTTTGAGAGGAAGCGCTCGGAGCTATCAGATCTGATCAGAGCTCAGGAGGAGGCTGCCGTGAGAGGAGCTGAAGGAGTCCTGAAGAGACTGGAGCAGGAGATCGCTGAGCTGAGGAGGAGGAACACTGAGCTGGAGCAGCTTTCACTCACTGAGGACCATCTCCACTTCCTCCAGGTAACAGCAGCGTCAGTTCCACTACCACACGCCTCCACCTGAAGGAGGAGAGAGTGTGTGGGTGTGTTGGGTTAGGAGCGTGTGGGTGTGGGTTCCTCCAGAGTGTGGAGTCTTACTGAGGTTCTATGATCTCTCTCTGCTCTGTGTTCGTCTCTCTGTGTCTCTGTGTAGAGCGTCCCGTCTCTCTCGGCTCCTCCTGGATCTCCGGTCTTTCCCACCGTCACTGCCCGTCCTGGACACTGTTTTGAGGAGGTGGTGAAGTCTGTGTCTCAGCTGAGGGACAAGGTGGAGGAGGTCTGTGGGGAGGAGATCAGGAGCGCGTCCCTTCATGGTAAAGGACTGGAACATCATAACAGACGTACGGTAACCCTTTCTATGAACCAGGTACCTGTAATGCATTATACCTGCATTCATAAAGATCTATAAAGCATTCATAATGTCTTATAATGCTTGACATAAGCCTTCGTAACTACATAAACGTTCATAACCACAAACATTAACTGGCATTATAAGGCTTCATAGCCCAGAGAGAGAGGCGTTAATGTGTGGAGAGGTTTCCTGTTCCTAATGTTATTACTGAGATCACTTGGTCTGTAATGAAGGCTTATAAGTGTTCATTAGACGTTGAGATCATTTTCGTTTTGAGGATACTGAACATTAGAGAGTGACCTCACTGTGTATGCTAATAAAGCATTATGCAGATGAGCACAGCAGCGGTTATTAAGCTTTATGATACCAGTTTTACTGATAATATTAATAATAGTTTATTAAAATAATAGATTATAATACATTATAATGCATTATGACACTATGTGCTATGAAGTCCTATACTGTGGTTATACCAGTTTGTGTGTGGGATCATGAATATTTGTGCACAGTTATAGAGGGTTATGTCTAGTATTATTAATCTATAAAGTCTTTATAATGCTTTATAAGGCTTTTAGAGATGTATGATGCGTTATAGATGCCTGATTGATAGGAAGTGATACTGATTTAGCTCCAAACCAGACACCTTTAATGGTCAGGGATTCATTTCCATCGTTCCCGGTTATAACTGTATGATTATTATGACTCGGGGAGGTAATGGCGAGGCTTGGTGGTCTCTGATAAGTTTAAAGTTTGGGAAGAGAGAGGAGGTTCCAGTTCTGTCTCCTGTGTTCTTCACTTCCCTATTTGTGCTTGCCTCTGTGTTCTGATTGGCCAGTTGGCCCAGGATGTAACAGATGAAATGGCGTTCTGGCAGGTAAAGGGAAGTATCGGTGCTCTTTATCTGAAAGCCACATACAGAGAGCGATAGGTGTTTCCCATTGAGACGTAGATGTGAGTGAGAGTTTCTCCGCAGGGCTCACTGTAAACCTTTCTCTGTTTCAGCAGCGAGTACGATCCCGCTCATTCTTCCTGAACCCCAGAGCAGAGAGGACTTTCTACACCGTAAGTCTGACTCGCATATTATACACGCCCTAGCATCACGCTCAGTCCCGGACACGTTCCTCCTTGGTGGGGGTGGTGGGTGAAAGGCTGAGGAGCTGCAGGGTGGTGATCAGTGAGCTGAGCTGGTGTGTTTTATCTCCCTCAGATTCCCGTCAGCTCACGCTGGATCCCAACACGGTGAATAAGCACCTCCGCTTGTCTGAGGGGAACAGAGTGGCGACCTGGAGCGCCACGCCCCAGCCGTACCCTGACCATCCGGACCGATTTGAAAGCTGTTCCCAGGTTCTGTGTAGAGAGAGCGTGAGCGGGCGCTGTTACTGGGAGGTGGAGTTGGGTGGGAGAGGCGGGGTTTATATAGCGGTGTCATATAAACACATCAGCAGGAAGAGATACCGGACCGAGTGTGTGTATGGATGTAATGACCAGTCCTGGAGTCTGGTCTGCTCTCCCTCCAGATACTCGCTCTGGCACAGTAAGAGGGAGACGGTAATCCCTGGGGTTCCCACATCCTGTAGAGTGGGGGTGTATGTGGACTACAGGGCGGGGACTCTGGCCTTCTACAGCGTCTCGGATAGAATGACCCTCCTCCATACGGTCCACACCACCTTCACCCACACCATCTACCCTGGGTTCACCGTAGGGTCAGGATCATCAGTTAAACTGTGCAGCTCAGATCAGTAGATGGATGGCGGTGCCATTAGAGTTCCTTCAGAAGTTACATATCCACATTCACGTACTGTTGATGTAAACTGATGATGTATGGATGAAGTGTCCTTTACCCCAATCTGTATATCAGATAAATTACTCAAAACCTTATTTAATTACCTGCTAAACTGTGAAATTGAGCTTTAACTTCAAATGCAATCATTAAAATATTCAAAAAAAACATTTTTTGTTTTTGCATTTTTGTTTGAATCCATGTAGCATCATGTAACATTGTTAGCTATATTATTATTTTAATTTAAAGCACAATGATTTAAATTAAAATTAAAATGACTAAGTAACCAGCTTGTTCTTTAATTGATATCCATTAACCAGATTATAAATAAAGCGTGAATGGTAAGTCTGGTCACAAGGTACATTGGAAATAGCTGACACTGGAGGTTAGCCATGAGCTAATAGTAGGAGGTTCTCTGGTACGAACTGGGCCTGGATGAAATCTGGCACAGGGCCCAGTTCTTGTTTAGGACCCAGTGCTTCAAGGTCATGAGGTAAGACTGCCCAGGCCTAGTCATGGATGTGGCGCACCGCAGACCCCATTGGGTTAAGAGGACCGTCAGAGTCCGACTCCTCAGAGCTCTGGTCTCTATCCGATCAGCTCTGGTTAGTCCCGTTTCCCTGAACTTCCCTGGATAACGATTCAAACTCTGTCCTAAAATAACCCTCCCGAATCCTAACGGTGCCTGGTCAAGCAATATTCCATCACCACGCAGGTTCAGTGGCCCAGGAGTGAAGACGTGATGATGGAAAGGAAGAACAGCAAACTGAAGAAGGTGCAGCGTTTCAGAGGGTGGAGGCAACAACAACGCCACCCTTAATAAACAGCATGAGCCTAGGAACCAACAGGAGACCAGTATCTGAGGCCCTGGGGCGATGGGCTATGAGGATGAGAGAGATCAGAGAGATAAGGAGGACCGCACACCGATGTGAGGGGTGTGAACTCCCGAACTGAGAGCTTTCATTTCTCTTTGTACAACTTTCCCATTCCCGCCGGTGGAGACGCATCCGCACGCACGTCCTCACCCCAGTCCCGCCACACTTCCCTCCTACTGAGAATACCCTGACAGTTATCGGATACCTCACCCCACCAGAACAATGGAGAAGCTGGACCTACACCCAAACATCAGCCCAACTTCTCCTCCACCGTCAGTGACTGCCCACCCAGCAGCCCACCTCCTCACCAATCAAGGAGTTAGCTGGCACGCTGAAGCTCAGCCTGCTAATGACTCGTCCACGATGTCAGTGAAAGAGAGAAGCTCCTAAATGTTCACCATCAGGAGGAGCTCCACCCACCACACAAGACCCCATCCTAAGGAAACCTGGCAGACTGATTATCAGGCCCGAGCTGCTACAGTGCTGAAGTCGGCAGTCTGGGTTCTGAAGCCTGTGTGCCAGGTATCACTCCCACCTGTGTGCTGATCAGATAATGGGAACGTGCACCCCCGCAGGATGTGGAGTCTGATTCGACGTCTTTGGAGCAAAGTGCTCAGGTTATGGAGTTGGTTCCACTACACACTGGATCTCTTACAGACCAGTCCACCTTCATTATACACCTTTCATTATGCTACGCCTCGTGTGCCAGCAGGTGAGGTGGAGGTGTAGCTGTGCTATTTGATGATGTAGTTATCGTGGTGATCTTCCTCCACTCTTGTTCATACATGCTTCCACTTGGTAAAATCTTACATGACTTTGGAATGTCAGGTATGCGGATTTATTTGGCTCCCTGTCCAAACAACTGTGGCCCCCTTCACTCGCTGAGTGCATCATGGGAACTTGAAGCTGAATCACTATTAAACACTTTAATAAATAAAATCAGGATAACCAGCCTGTTCTGTCTCCACACGTTCCCCCTCCTCCACTCATGGAGCTGTAGAGGTTCCTGATGGAGTCCTGTGATAATCCATCCCATGCAGCTTGAACATCCTCACACAGTTCCTGCAGGTGGTGCGGTAGGGGTGGAGGTGGAGGGACACCAGGCCTTCTGGACGTTTGACGACACACCATCCATCTTGGTGCTGACCACGGTGCCTCCACACACGGATTCGTTGGGCGTCTCCACCAAGACTAAAGCGGGACTCGTCACTGAAGATGACCCGCTGCCATTCTGAGTCCCTCCATGACAGTCTGGTACGACACCACTGCAGTCTTTGGTGACGGTGACGTGGTGTTAAGGACAGTCGTGGTAACGGTCTGTGTGCATGTAGTCCTGCGTGGTGCAGCCGTCTGCCGATGGTGCTGCACTAACAGGAGGACTCATGGAGGACACCACTGCTCGCTGGAGGTCTGTAGTGGTGGTGTTGGGTCAGTCAGGTACAGAGATAAGACCCGTCCCTGCTAACCTCACATGCTTATTAGCTCACTTCATGACCCGTGTCGGACGTGGGTAGGTGTGAGACTCTCAGCACAAGGTCCAGGCAGGTAGACAGGTTCAGGAGCAGATGCCTCATCTCTGATGGGTGGTACATGGGTCCCTGTCTGATCCTGACCCTTCCTGAACTCTACTGACTGACTCTCCTGTGAGCTGGACTCTCACATGGACAGTTAGTCCTGGTCACGTATGATGCAGGTCTTTCCTGTGACCTGTGCACTGGATTGAGAAACACGTCCTGGAACTGCACACCTGTACGACACGTTTGGCAACAAATACCTGAACACATTCCTTGGCTCTCGGCTGCCACATACCAGCTTAACAGTCCCTTACGCTCTCTCACGTTCTCTCTCCTCCCACTCTCCGTTCAGGAGAAGTGAATCTGATCTCTGAGAAACACAGGCAGAACCAGGACGTTCACTCTGTCAGAGCGGCTGTTCAGGTCTTTGTTAGGGTTCACTCCTGTAGAGTTTCTGAGAAATGGCCGAGGGAAGTCTTTCAGTGGATGAGTTCAGCTGTCCAGTGTGTCTGGAGCTCCTGAAGGATCCGGTGACCATTCCATGTGGACACAGCTTCTGTAAGGTGTGCATTAATGGCTGCTGGGATCAGGAGGACCTGAGGGGGGCTTATAGCTGCCCTCAGTGCAGACGCTCCTTCACTCCTAGACCTGTACTGGGTAAGAACACCATGCTGGCTGAAGTGGTGGAGAAGCTGAAGAAGACGGAGCTCCACCCTGCCTCTCCTGCTGGACCTGGAGATGTGGAGGGTGATGTCCACAATGGGAGAAAACTCAAAACCCTCAAATCCTGCCTGGTGTGTCTGGCCTCGTACTGTGAAACCCACCTCCAGCCTCATCATCAGTCTCCTGGCCTCAAGAAGCACAAGGTGGTCAAAGCCTCCAGACGCCTCCGGGAGCAGATCTGCTCGGAGCATGAGAAGCTGCTGGAGGTGTACTGTCGCACTGACCAGCAGTGTATCTGCATGCTGTGTACCATGGAGGACCATAGAGGACACGACACGGTATCAGCGGCAGCAGAGCGAGCTGAGAGACAGGTAGGGACTCTTCTACTGCTGACCACTCGTTGAGAAGTGATGGGTGTTGGGTTCCTCTCCGATGTAGCT
Source organism: Prochilodus magdalenae (assembly GCA_024036415.1). Classification (NCBI taxonomy): domain Eukaryota; kingdom Metazoa; phylum Chordata; class Actinopteri; order Characiformes; family Prochilodontidae; genus Prochilodus; species Prochilodus magdalenae. The sequence continues at coordinate 125,155 of JAMWET010005000.1, forward strand.
AGTGGTGGAGAGAGAGGATGTAACGTGTGGTATGTGACACCAGATGGAAGGGAAGGACACAGACGTAGTGTCGGTGCATGTGTGGATGAACAAAGGGCTCCAGGTTGCTGTATGTACATTAGCTGAGAGTATATAGGATGAACAGGTAGTGAAGGTTCAGTTAAACAATGACCTGAACACTTGAACTTGGCCAGAAGTTAAAGTAGACTGAGCACAGTACTCAAAAATAAATCTATGAAAACGGCTAATCTGTTTAACTAGGTCTTACCCTAAAGGACGTGCAGCAGGTGGTGCATCCCCCGTACCTGATCTCTCTATACCATGAACCTCTTTTCCATCTGCAGACTCAGGTGATGGAGATTCAGAAGAAATACCAGCTGAAAATCCAGAAGAGGGAGGAGGAGCTACAGGAGCTGAAGATCACTGTGGAGCATCACAAGGTAGGTTTGGATCAGGGCAGGAGCGGAGCTGACGTCCAGAGGAGCCGATTCAGTGTAAGTTCTCGTTTGTCCTCTAACAGCGCTCAGCACACTCAGCAGTGAAGGACATGGAGAGGATCTTCACTGAGCTGATCTGCTACTTTGAGAGGAAGCGCTCGGAGCTATCCGATCTGATCAGAGCTCAGGAGAAGGCTGCTGTGAGAGGAGCTGAAGGAGTCCTGAAGAGACTGGAGCAGGAGATCGCTGAGCTGAGGAGGAGGAACACTGAGCTGGAGCAGCTCTCACTCACTGAGGACCATCTCCACTTCCTCCAGGTAACCGAAGGAGGAGAGAGTCAAATCTCTCTTATTGTCACGTCACGTTTCCACAGGTGTGAAGGTGAGTGAAAAACCTAGGTGTGTAGTCCCCTACAGTACTTCAATATAAACAATAAATATTATACAGTAAATATATACAGTACTAAACACCTAAATCTCTGTTTACACTAATATACAGTTTTATATAACAGTAATATAAAGTTCTGAATAAAAACTATGATATATGCAGATGTACACATTACCATATAGCACTATGGTAAGGCTGAGGTAGATGAGAGATGCAGGGTATATACAGGGCATAGAATATTATATATGTATATACATACACTACAGATATACAGTGTGGATGGAAGATAACAGTAGGTCAGTCTATATGTGCGGTATAATATGCTAATGTAAAGTGCAGAGTGATGAGTCTCCATGGAGATCATGGTTTAGATGGTTTTGGTGAGGTGTGCTGAACCAGGTCCATATACCGGTGCCTCAGCACTACTGGCTGTTCAGTAGCCTGATGACTCGGGGGGAGATCTCGGGGGCGGCTGGTTCTGGACTTTATACTTCGGAACCTCCTCCCACTCGGCAGCTGTGAGAACAGACAGTGGCTTGGGTGGGTGGAGTCCTTTAGAACCCTCCTGGTTCTCCTCAGGCAGCGGCTGGTGTATAAATCCAGGAGGTTTGGAAGCTGAACCCCGGTGATGTACTGGGCTGTCCGCACCACCCTCTGCAGAGCTTTCCGCTCGATAGCAGTGCAGCTTCCATACCAGGTGGTGATGGAGCCAGTTAGAATGCTCTCCACAGTACATGTGTAGAAGGTTCTGAGGGTGCGGGGGTCCATGCCAAACCTCTTCAGCCGTCTGAGAAAGAAGAGGCGCTGCTGTGCCTTCTTCACCACCCGTGTGGTGTGTTCAGTCCATGTGAGTTCCTCTGTGATGTGAACACCGAGGAGCTTAAAGCTGCTGACCCTCTCTACAGCGGCCCCAGTGATGGTGATGGGGGTGTGCACTCTCTCCTGCTTCCTGAAGTCCACTATCAGCTCCTTGGTCTTGTTGACGTTGAGAGAAAGGTTATTCTCCCGGCACCAGTGTGTCAGGAAGCTGACCTCCTCTCTGTAGGCCTCCTCGTTGTTATTGGAGATCAGGCCCACAGCTGTAGTGTCATCTGCAGATTTGATGATGACAGTGGAGCTGTGTCTGGCTGTACAGTCGTGCGTATACAGGGAGTACAAGAGAGGGCTGAGCACACAACCCTGTGGGGCTCCAGTGCTAAGGGTCAGTGAGGAGGAGGTGATGCCAGCCAACTTCACCACCTGGCGTCGGTCCGTCAGGAAGTTCAGGATCCAGCTACACAGAGAACTGTTCAGACCCAGATCCCGAAGCTTGATGTGGAGTCTCGACGGGACGATGGTGTTGAATGCTGAGCTGTAGTCCACAAACAGCATTCTCTCATACGTGGTCTGTTGGTCCAGGTGGGAGAGGGCAGTGTGCAGTGTACGTGTTATGTCTGTCCAGGTGGAGCCAGGTGGGAGAGGGCAGTGTGCAGTGTCAGGGCTATTGCATCATCAGTGGATCTGTTCTGTCGGTGGGCGAACTGCAGTGGGTCCAGGGTGGCGGGTAGTGAGGAGCAGATGAAGTCTCCAACCAGCTTCTCAAAGCACCTGCTTATGATGGAGGTCAGAGCAACTGGGCGGCAGTCATTTAAGGTGGTGATCCTGGCTGTCTTTGGGACTGGCACAATGGTGGCCAGTCTGAAACATGCTGGCACGACTGACAGGGAGAGAGAGAGGGTGGAGATGTCTGTGAACACTGATAGCTGATGTGCACATACTTTAAGAATTCGTCCAGGTATGCCATCTGGTCCGGATGCCTTGCGGATGTTGACTCGTTTGAAAGCTTTGCACACGGAGACAGAGTGGGGGGCTGAGTCGGCGGTAGCAAGGGCTCTTTCTGGGAGTACGGTGACGTAAAATGCGTTGAGAAACTGGAAGTCTGGTTTCCGATGAGCGATCGGTGATCTGATTTGTAAAAGTGTTTGTCGTAGGAGCTGACAGGATTTAGTGCCCATGTAGATACAACAAAAAACTTTGTTGTACTCTGTGCCATCTTCCCATAGTGTGTGGGTGTGTTGGGTTAGGAGCGTGTGGGTGTGGGTTCCTCCAGAGTGTGGAGTCTTACTGAGGTTCTATGATCTCTCTGCTCTGTGTTCGTCTCTCTCTGTGTCTCTGTGTAGAGCGTCCCGTCTCTCTCGGCTCCTCCTGGATCTCCGGTCTTTCCCACCGTCACTGCCCGTCCTGGACACTGTTTTGAGGAGGTGGTGAAGTCTGTGTCTCAGCTGAGGGACAAAGTGGAGGAGGTCTGTGGGGAGGAGATCAGGAGCGCGTCCCTTCATGGTAAAGGACTGGAGTATATGAACCTGCTGAAGGACGTTCTCTGTTATACACTCATCATCAAAAGAATAGTGCAGCACAAATAGCTGCACCCAGAAGGAACCAAGCGACAGGAATGGACCATGGAGACATGCTGGTGATTCCAGTTTCACACTCTGCCACACATGTGAGGTAAACAAGGGCGGGGCTTATCTCTGTACCTGACTGACCCAACACCACCATTACAGACCTCCAGCGAGCAGTGGTGTCCTCCATGAGTCCTCCTGTTAGTGCAGCACCATCGGCAGACGGCTGCACCACGCAGGACCACATGCACACAGACCGTTACCACGACTGTCCTTAACACCACGTCACCGTCACCAAAGACTGCAGTGGTGTCGTACCAGACTGTCATGGAGTGACTCAGAATGGCAGCGGGTCATCTTCAGTGACGAGTCCCGCTTTAGTCTTGGTGGAGACGCCCAACGAATCCGTGTGTGGAGTTGTCACACGTCCAGAAGACCTGGTGTCCCTCCACCTCCACCCCTACCGCACCATCTGCAGGAGCTGTGTGAGGATGTTCAAGCTGCATGGGATGGATTATCACAGGACACCATCAGGAACCTCTACAGCTCCATACCGAGACGTCTGGCGTGTTGGGTTAGCGAACACGGCGGCCCGACGCCATACTGAGAGACAGACTTCTGTATGTGTAGCTCAATAAATATTGATCATATCAGTCTAAACTTATCACCAGTTATTGATCCTGGTCACCTTTAACCTCCTTCCCAACACACCTGCACCCCCACACCTCCTTCTGGAGCAGCTATTCTATTGATGATGAGTGTATAGGGGACGGTAGCTGTGGTCCAGCAGGAGAGAGATGGTCTGTACTGTAGCAGTATGTAGGGGGTGTAGGTCTCAGAGCTCTCTCAGTGACTCACTGTGTTTATCTGTTTCAGTGAAAGAAATCCAGATCACGGAACCCAAAACCAGAGAGGAGTTTCTGTACTGTAAGTCTGAGACACACACCTGTCTTCTTTACCTGCCTGTCAGTTTACTTTGACCTAAAACTTTGGATTTTCGGACAAGATCCGAAAGGAGGATCTTTAAAAAGTCTGATCTTTACAATATGTGTTTGTGGGCGTGTATCATGGCCCCACCGAAGGAGGTTTCTGGGGGCTGGAGGGGGTTACAGAGCCATCTCTATAGAGTTTGGGCTCCACCATCCACCATCAGACAGACCATGTGCATATGGAGGATGTTCAGGACCCCCGTTACCCTCCCCAGGAGTGGACCACCAACAAATATCACTTTTAGAACAAGGTTTCTTTCAGGTCTCAGAGGAACCCAGGAGAACTTCTAAGCAACTTCATTAACTAGCTCTCACATTAGCTAATGTCCATGAGTCCACTATCAGCAGGACACTGAACAACAGCGGTGTGCATGGCGGGAATGCATGGAGAACCTCACTGCTCTCTTAGAAGAACATTGCCGCCCGTCTGCAGTTTGATGAAGACCATATGGATGAGCCAGACGAGCTACTGGAACAGTGTTCTGTGGATGAGAAACTAGAGCACTGTGTTCCAGCTTAGGAACCTTATCCCGTCTGTGAAACATGGTGGTGGTAGTATCATGGCTTCGTCCGGCCCAATACCTTGAAGTGAGCAGTTCACTGGAGGATTCCCACCAGCGTAAGAATTGGAGGTGTACTGTACGGAGGAATGGGATAAAACTCCTCCAGTCCGAGGTGCACAAATCAACAGGTACAGGAAATGTTATTGCTGATCAGACCAGGTGCTAAAAGCACAGGTTCTAAAGGGTTCACAAATTAAGCACCACTGTAGATGATCTGCCAGTGACATCAGTGTGCCACATTACTGGGATCTGATCTCTATAATTAGTACCGTGAGGGTCTTCCTCCGGCCACGTGTGTGGCCTCCCATGCCAGGGCATTCTCCAGCAGGGGAATACTCGCCCACATATGCCAAGGGTTTCCCAGTAATGTCATTAAACATGGATTTGGTTGAACAGCTGGATGAATCCGTCCCGCTCAGGGCTGCTGGGTGGGGAGCCGCTGCCGTGGTTCTGGATGAAGGTTGCTTTGGGCCTGTAGCTGCTGTAGAACTTTACTGACCTGAGTGTTTATCTCCCTCAGATTCCTCTGACCTCACACTGGATCCCAACACAGCGAGTAAATTCCTGCGTCTGTCTGAGGGGAACAGAGTGGTGACCTGGAGTGACACCGTCCAGCCTTTCCCTGACCATCTGGACCGATTTGACATGTCCCAGGTTCTGTGTAGAGAGAGTGTGAGCGGGCGCTGTTACTGGGAGGTGGAGTGGACTGGGGGCTGGGGGGTCTGTATAGCGATGTCATATAAGGACATCAGGAGGAAGGGAGACGATATAGAGTGCATGTTCGGATATAACGATCAGTCCTGGAGCCTGTCCTGTTTCCCCTCCGGCTACTCCTTCATACACGACTACTACAGCACTGAAGTCCCCGCAGCGTCCAGCTCCTGTAGAGTGGGGGTGTATGTGGACTACAGGGCAGGAGCTCTGTCCTTCTACAGCGTCTCGGACACAATGACCCTCCTCCATACGGTCCACACCACATTCACTCACGCCATCTACCCCGGGTTCAGAGTTTGCTCAGGATCATCAGTTAAACTGTGCGGCTCAGACCGGTAGCTGCCATGCGTATGTACGTCTGGTTGCTCTCCACCACGGACTGTCCGTACAGAGGAGGCGATCTGGACGGACTTTAAAGTGTCATAATCTGCTTTTTTTTTTTTCTTCCATTAAATTTCACCGTAACCGCCGTGGCTCGTCCTGCTGTACAGTAATACGCCTGATTAAAGCTGTGTGAGGTAAAGTCATCTCAGTGTCACCCTTTATTGAGGTCAGGAACAGACGCACACCAGAGAGACTCCAGCTCAGCTTCCACACATCATTCCTGCCTCCTGACCTGTTCCCTGTTCGGAGTGCTCCTTCATCTAGTTTGCCCAGTAAGAATGTGAAGAACAAGTAACCCTCAAACAGTAACGATGCTCACATCTCTCCCGAAAATCACATCCTGTCCGTCCCGGGGAAGCACTCTTTCAGTTAGCATGAGAACAGATTCTTATTTTCTTATTTTTCTTCAAAGCCTTTTTAAGATGACAGCCCTTTACAGGCTGGCGTACAAGCTCCTAACGCCAGCAGGTGTCAAAGGGGGTATTCGAGTTGGGTTGCTGTTGAGAATGGTGTCTGGGGTCACCGGTGAGGTCTCCGTGCTGGGCACCGTCACACCTTCAGATGGACTAGAGGCACTCTGCGGATGTCTGACGTCTGCGTGCCTTGCTCTGTTTGCGGTCTGGGGTCAGACCGGTTAGCTGATGGTGGCAGACCTGGTCTCTCTGGTGCGGCTGCAGGACGAGTAGGTCGAGTGTGGAGTGGCTCTGTTGTAGAAGAATCCTTGGGCCTGCTTGTTTCACTGATCTGGAAGATGTGGGACTGGCATTCTGGTCTGACTCCTTACCATCAGCTGGCATTAGTGGGAGTGGCCAGGTAACTCTGTACTGCCAGACGTGGGCCTGGCTGTGCTCTGGTCTCTTAGCGGTGGGATTTCTTTGTGGGTATTATGGGCTGGAGGTGGTGTGGGTGAAACTGTATGTCTTTGCAAAGCTCAAACTCAAAAAAAAGATTTGCTCATGCGGGTTTCCTCACCTGACTTGCTGATTGTAAGTGTTGACAGGTGAGCTATGTCAGTGTCACATGAGTAGACATTCTTGACAACTAGGAATTTACCACCACCTCGTTAGCATATATGCTCTGATATTGTCAAGGGCCTTCCAGCAGTGGCGTAGTCAGCAGTGGGGTAGTCGCCAATGGCTCCCTCCTATGTGTGTGTCTGTTTTGCTGTCTCAGTGACCTCACGTTCTTCACATTGGACCACATGGGGGCCCCAATCACTGGGTCAACTGTGGGCTCAGTCGGATATGGCAGCCGGAGCAGCGGCGGGAAACAGTGGTGCTTTGAACGTTGCACGTCAGACTCTGAGGTTGGCTCTCTCCTTGGTTCTCGTGCTCTCTCTCTCCTTTCCTGTGGACATCCTTCCATCAGAATATAAAACCTGAACGCTGCTATGAACACACTCGGACTTCAGGTGAGTTGGTCTCTGAGTGGGTCCAATCAGTTTTAGGCACAGACCTCTACGTAGTGAGTGATTCTGTAGGTGTTCCGGCATTTCAGTGGGGGAGTTCAAGGTTCTGCTCCTGCTTGTTGCTGCTGTCATTGTTTGAGGGCTTCTTAAACCTGGAGCTTCTGTGGTTGATTATTTGTACTGTACAAGAACATATGGTCTGAATACAACACTGTGAAATATACTGATGAGTCATGTGACTGCGAAGATGAAATGTAATGACGCTACGACGTTAGACAGCTTCAGCCCCACTCCAGCGTAGCCTGAAATTCAGAGACATCTTCCAGCATCAAACCCACTGCAGCAGCAGACGAGCTATTGTCTCTGACTGTACATCTACAAGGTGGACCAGCACACTAACACACCACCACCACATCAGTGTCACTGCAGTGCTGAGAATGCTCCACCCCACAGCATACCTTCTTCATACCGTATCAGCTTATAAATGAATGCCACCCCAGTAAATTAATAAGTCTGACTCAAACTAAAGGCCCATACTGCCATCTAGTGGTCTTTTGTCATAACACTCGCCACACAGGAGCCACAAAACAACATCTTTTCTGAAGGTTTGAAGTTGTTTGTTAGTGAGCTGGACACTTTGTTGCACACATCTGTACATCAAATACCTAAATCATCCTAGCGTCTCTCGCTCTCTCTCTCTCTCTATCTCTCTTTCGCTCTCTCTCTCTCTCTCTCTCTCCTCCCCTCCCCCCACTCTCAGTTCAGCAGAAGTGAAAGTAAATATGATCTCTGTTAAGAACCAGGAAGTTCAGAACCAGGTTAGAGCGGCTGCTCAGGTCGTTGTTAGAATTCACTCCTGTAGAGTTTCTGAGAAATGGCCGAGGGAAGTCTTTCAGTGGATGAGTTCAGCTGTCCAGTGTGTCTGGAGCTCCTGAGGGATCCGGTGACCATTCCATGTGGACACAGCTTCTGTAAGGTGTGCATTAATGGCTGCTGGGATCAGGAGGACCTGAGGGGGGCTTATACCTGCCCTCAGTGCAGACGCTCCTTCACTCCTAGACCTGTACTGGGTAAGAACACCATGCTGGCTGAAGTGGTGGAGAAGCTGAAGAAGCTCCACGCTGCTTCTCCTGCTGGACCTGGAGATGTGGAGTGTGATGTCTGCACTGGGAGGAAGCTCCGAGCTGTGAAGTCATGCCTGGTGTGTCTGGCCTCGTACTGTGAAACCCACCTCCAGCCTCATCATCAGTCTCCTGCCTTTAAGAAGCACAAGCTGGTGGAAGCCTCCAGACGCCTCCGGGAGCAGATCTGCTCGGAGCATGAGAAGCTGCTGGAGGTGTACTGTCGCACTGACCAGCAGTGTATCTGCATGCTGTGTACCATGGAGGACCATAGAGGACACGACACGGTATCAGCGGCAGCAGAGCGAGCTGAGAGACAGGTAGGGACCCTTCTACTGGCTTAGTATAAACATTAACTTTAACTGCCTGGCCAGCAGTAAAGTCCGGCTGAACACAAGTATTCAGGTATTTGGTTATTAGGTTTTTGTTTGTGGATCTTTACATTAGCTAGATGCGCTAGTGAGCTAACATTAGAGCCATTGGCTTCAAGCTGTGCTCTTCTTCATTGGTGTAAGAACTGTAACTCACCTTATCAACTGCAGACATCTCCTCTTCTCTTTCCCATCACAAGGAAAGAGCTCGATTCTAACTGAGTTCTGTTCAAGTAATGAGAGCATAAGCCAGCGCAGTTGGCTTGGACCTGGTAGTGAAAGTCGAAATGTTATGGCTTAACAGTTAGGTTTGTAATAGGTAATGACTGTAACCTCAACACAACCCCTGAAACTTAAAATATTTGCTTCTGATTGTTGCTGAATCTCTGGATGGTATTTGGGCCACCCTGCAGGAAAGTGGAGGATGGTGCCAAAGAAGTGAAAACAATAACACAACGGTTAACCTCCATACCCAGTTCTAATCCCCCAATACCTGATGTGTCTAAGCCATCAAATCAGCTACTGTTTGTGTCCAGGTGTGCCCAAAACTTACATGTCCATACATCACACTAGTAGGCGAGAACAAGAGACAGAGCAACAAAGTAAGGCCAAGGCCTTGTTCAGACTGACAGTCCAAACCTGATGTTTGGTGTATTCAGATTGGTGTCTGATAGTCTCATGGAACAGAAGTGGTTTGAAACACTATGCCAAACAGATCTTTACTGATGCACCTCAGTCTGGACTGAGTGGGATGGAAATGTCCAGACACACACATCCGATCTGATCACTCGCAGTGTGGAAAGCCAACTCAAAAGTCCAATTTGATCATATTTTCTCCTTTGGCTTTGCAGAAGAATTTGGTGGAGATTCAGAAGAAATACCAGCAGAAAATCCAGGAAAGAGAGAAAGAGCTCCAGGAGCTGAAGAGCACTGTTGACTATCTCAAGGTAAGTTTGGAGTATTTTCTGACCTGGCTTGCCCTGGAGGGTTGTGTGTGTGTGTGTGTGTGTGTGTGTGTGTGTGTGTGTGTGTGTGTGTGTGTGTGTGTGTGTGTGTGTGTGTGTGTGGGGGGGGGGGGGAAGCTCTGCAAGCTTTGCCAGCTTTGGTTGTCGAGAAGCTCTGCAAGCTTTGCCAGAAGTTGGTCGTTCAAAGCAGCCGTCTTGCATATTGACAGGATGTGTGAAGCTTGCCTTGGCCAAGGTTCCGAGTGCATAGTGAAGTATCTTAAGTGGCCCTTATCTGGAAGCTAAGTCTGGCTGGCAGAATTCCCCGATTTCAGCCCAACTGATTTCTGCTTGCTGATGTCTCCCATGACCTACAGGTTCCTTGCTGGTCCTGTGTGTAGCATTTGCTCTGTACACTTCATTACAACCGTGGCCTTTCTTTGTTTCCCAGTGACTTTGGACCAGAACTGTACCTTCTCCTCACCTGAGCCTGCTCCATCCACTTTGCCAGTAGCTTTTCCTTAGAAAGCAACTCTAGTTTAACATAATGTCTGAACAGTCCCTCAACTCAAGAATTTAAAATACCACACCTTGTACTTCCCAGGCAACTGGCATTGGTTGATTTTTCTGAGGCCATCTGCCATTAACCTGTCGGAGGTTAGCTGAATACTGCCTCCCAAGGCTACAGATGAACTGATCCACCAGTAATGGACTGCATTCACCTCCTACACTGATCGAGATGTTGACATTCTTCACTTATGCATTTTTGATTGACAGGCTTTATGATTTTGCAAGGTTTATCTTCATTCGTGCTCATGTCACCAGTTCTTCCAGGTACACGAGTATTCTTCTAGTGCATGTTGCTGACTGCGACTGCTTGTTACAATGTCTGTATAACTTCTCAAAAGAGCAAGACTCGCCTGATGGAAGCTTGATCACAAACCACCTGCCTGGCTCCTTCAAGGATCTCAAAGGCAGCCACAAAGACGATAGGAGCAATGGGACTTCCATAGTTGTTGTCCACTTTTAGTGGTGGTACATCCCTAGAGAGAAGAACTGAAGTACCATCAACCAGTTCAGGAGCATGGCCTTGCTGTACACAGAGGAGAAAATATATTTGGCTAACTGAGTACCTGAACACTATCTTCCATGTTGAGGGCATTGCTAATATAGTACCACATGGTTATAGACAACAAGAAAGTACTGAAGTTGTAGCTAATTAATTTTTTTAATTACAAAAATAGCTAACTAATAACTCATCTGCCCTTAGCAAATTTAGCAGCCTACTGCTTTATGTGATTTAACAGAGCTATGTAATTGGTTACTTAATTGTTATAACACAGAACCCACAAACACCACATCACCTCTAGCCTGACCTCCACTGATGTTTATTCCGGAATCTCTGAGATCTGCATTCGAGGCGAATCTGATTTGAGTCAGTTTACCACAGCTGTCCACAAAATGCAGCGATCACAGGCTCCAGCACTTCCTCGTAGCCTTTCTGATGGTCTTTGACATGCTGCTGAATTTCATGGGCAGGGCAGCAGGATGTTCCGAGTGCCCATGCCGCCACAGAAGTCTGGCAAGGTGGTTTTGATGGAATGTGGCCTGAATATTTCATTACCACAGGAAGTTGCAAAAAATGTATCAGCACACCCAAAAAGGAAGGACATCTTCTAGGATGTGAGACCTGGAAGGAGGTGAGGACAGCCCCCTGGACAGTTTCCTGGAACAGTTGGAAGTCAAGTCAAGTCAGGTAGTTATATTGTCAATACCTCGATATATACAGACGCAGAGGATTAGAGATGTTGCTCTCTGATCCAAGTTGCAGCACAAACATTTAACGATAAATAGACTACAACTAAAACAAGAACAGGAGTGTACTGTTCAAGATGAAGACGTACAAAAACACTGCGGCTCACGGGACAAAAAACACCAGAGGAGACAGAGAAGCTGCAGCGGGTGCCCGCGCCACCATCTTGCTATGATGGACTATATGGTGTGGGAGGAACCATGAGTCTGCAGAGCTCCTCACGTCCTCTAGTGTCAGTTTAAACAGCCTCATCGAGCCCCTCTCAGCTAAGAGGAACCTTTATTTTTGGTGGTGATATTTTTCCACTGGACATGACTGTTCAGCTAAAGCCAAACATAAAATTAAGAATGCTAAAAATAAGCATTATAGGTCTCTTTAACTGCAGCCGGAAAAACAACGGATCCTTCAGATCTAGCATCTAGCATGACACTTGTCACTATTGACTTCCCACCATGGTGGATCTTAATGGAAAAAGTTGTAAGCATCACTGGACTAGAAAAACATAGCAGGTCATGCTGGAAGCTATACTAGTAAATGTTAGTCGTCTTCTAGCCTGTGCTAAATGGTGACGTACCAATAGATGGTCTCACCAGGTGGTGCTGGGTGTCAATAGAGTGCTTAAATCCACACTGACAGTGTTTACGCTTCTGTTGTATCAGGTTGTATGGCTTGAAGGTTGAACTAGCTAATGTTGCTGCAGCTCAAGCCTATTCCGTGTGCGTTTGTGCCGTTATTCCAGATGTTTGTTTATATCCAGAAAGCAAGCAAGGGATCAACTACTGGAGATAAGAAGACACAGAAGTGGTGTAATGTGTTAAAGTTCAAAGCCATGACAGAGTAGAGCTTGTTCATGTTACTTGCTGGGATAAACCACGTCAATCTACCACGGTTGGGACTCTGATTTGTTGCTGAATACTGTTCAAGAGTTTCTCCATCCTATGCCACCTGACATCATCTCAGTCTGGGATTCCAAAGCCTGCTGTTACCACTTTATTTGTGTAGGCCGCATATCCTCTGGAGTAAGACTTGACTTGATAGAGCTTATACTCATCCAGATGTCCTGGGATTCAGTACCGTCTGCATTTGCCCAATGAACATCCCCAATATACCTGTCAGAGTAATAGATAATGACTAGTGACAGGTAATATTAATCAGAATCTTAGCTTGTTAGCTAAGCAAGATGCTCAGCAAACAGGCACAGGGATCATCACAAGAATAGCTTGGTGTGAACCTTGGTGTGTAGGTTTGACATCGTGATACATACTAATGACTAGAGTTTCACACTCAGCCACACATGTGACTTGAGCAAGGAGGGGTCTCATCACTGTACTGTATACGGTCATCATGTTATGGGTGCTGTCCATTCTGACTGGTGCAGTGGTGTGGGCAGCATCCTTCGAGAGTGAAGCATATACCTCAGAGAACAGTTAGAACGCAATTTGAGCGGTTGGAAGAGTTGGGAAGGGGTCACATCTTAGAGCTTTGGGAACCGCACCATCTGCAGGAACTGTGTGAGGATGTTCAAGCTGCATGGGATGGAGTTTCACAGGACATCATTAGGAACCTCTACAGCAGGGGTGCACAACTTCTTTTAACCAAGGGCCAATTTCATATTAACACCTACACCAGAGGGCCACACATTTTTACAGATGTCTCCACACAAGTTTGTAATACACTGTGTTACTATGCTACTATTGCATACATCGGGTACTTACAAGAAATGTCTTGGTCAATGGGAGATATTGCAGCGCCGTTCTGACACAAGCTGATTAATGTCAGGCTCCAGTGAGGTGGTCGCAAGTCTGAGCACCGCCTGCAGGTTCTCATCAGTTAGTCTTGTCCGCAGGGGAGATTTATTCAGCTTCATCAAGGAAAACATCTGTTCACAGATGTAAGTGCTTCCAAACATGGAGATCCACTTCTGTGCATTAGCAAAAATATTTGGAAACTGTTCCCTGTCCAGGGATTGATAAAACTCTAGCAGAGGCATTTCCCTGTGCTTACTTCTCATTGCAGCAGAGCACTTCAGTTCAATTATTTCAAGTTGTAATTCACCAGGTACAGTTTCAGTATCTACAGAGAATGGATCAGCAAGTAGTTGGAGTGTAGCCTGATCATTTCTGAAATGCCCAAATCTTGCACTGAATGCCTGCTTTAAGTCTTCAAGTACACAGCTGTGTCGATTCCAGTTATAGTTCTTGTGAGAAAAGGCCTCTTGGCATGTTGGAAAATGTGTCAGGTTTCCTTTCTTTAACTGGGTTGCAAAAAGATTCAGTTTCATTTCAAATGCACAGACAGCCTCGAACATGTGACAAATCAATCTGTCTTTTCCCTGCAGTTTCAAATTAAGCTCATTTAAGTGTCCAGTTAGGTCTGTCAAAAATGCTAGATCAGCAATCCAGTCAGTGTTTTCCATGACCAAAGTGTCCTTTCCCTTCTGCTCTAGGAACAGCTTGATTTCATTTTTCAGTGCAAAAAATCTTTTCAAAACATTGCCCCGACTCAGCCATCTCATCTCTGTGTGATAGATGACATCCCCATAGGCTGCACTTATGTCTTCCAGAAAAGACTGAAATTCTCTGTGGTTTAGTGATCTTGCACGGATGAAATTAACAGCAGATACAACAAAGTCCATTATCTCTTTAAACTGCAAATGTTTTCCACACAATGCCTCTTGGTGAATTATGCAGTGATAGTGTTTAAGTTCTGCTGCTTGTTCTGGTCCTAAATGCCTCTTCAGATATCCTATGAAACCATTCATCTCTCCAATCATGGAGGGAGCACCATCAGTTGTTACAGCTGATAGCTTGCTCCATGATAAATTCAGGTCCTCCACTGCTTTTTTAAATGCATTGAAAATTTCAAATCCAGGTGTTCTACCATGCAAGGGCACTAATGCTGCAAGTTCTTGATAGACTTGGCAGGTGCCAGTCACACCACGGATGAATATTGAGAGCTGTGCTGTGTCCGTGTTGTCTGTGCTCTCGTCCAAAGCAGCAGAAAAATATGTGACGTCATTTATTCTGCTTTGTAACTGGCAGTATGAATTATTGGACATATAAAGAAAGACTAATGTTTTTAAATGCATCTTTGGCCTCTGGGCAAAGTACATCACAAACCTCCAGCATACAGTCTTTAACAAATTCTCCGTCAATAAAGGGGCGAGCAGATTTTGCTACGAGTTTAGCAATCCTGTAGCTAGCAATGGTACATGCTTCGGACTCCTTTCGTCTCTTTTCAAACACGCCATGTTGACTCACCAGTTGTTTTTTTAGTGCTTCAATCTTTTGCTTTCTGTCCTCACCTCGGAGATCGGCGAGTTTGGGGTGTTTTGTTTCGTAGTGCCTCCGTAAATTATATTCCTTTGCCACAGCCACGCATTCCAAGCACACCAGACACGAGAAAACGTGTCGCGCGCTTCGGCGGATGGCGATGGCTTCGGGCGGGAGAATGATTAAAGTTTTGGAAAGTAAACACCAGGTGGCAGTGTTCCGCAATGTCATCAAACTTCCCAATGAATTTAAAGTGGCAGCATTATTTATATTAAAAATGCATCAGCACTTCCTTTCGTGGGCCGGATTGACAGTTTTACGGGGCCGTATCTGGCCCGCGGGCCGTATGTTGTGCACCCCTGCTCTACAGCTCCATACCGAGACGTCTGGCATGGTGACATGGCACCCAAGCCCATACTGAGAGATACTAGGGGTTCTGGATTACTAAACATGAATGAACAATATAGAGAATACAGTAAGGTTCTGAATAGCAATGCTTATGGCCAACCATACTAATTTACAACAGAAAGATATTTTGGTTTCTGGTGCAGAGGTACCATTCCTACCAAGGACCTCCCCACCATCATTTACTGCCTGTGAGGCACTGCACTGGTCCCCCATGCTGGATCTTGTGTGGATGTGGATAAGCACCTCCAAATCTAAGTCCATGGTCCTGTCCTGGAAAGGGATGGCATCTGTTTACCGGTCCTTCTACATTACCACATTCACCTATGGTCATGAGCTTTGGATGATGACCACAAGAATGAGATTGTAGATTAGAGTCACAGAAAGGGGCTTTGTGGTGGGTCGCACTCCGCTTGATAGGCTCAGGAGGTCAGTCATTCAGGAGGAGCTAAAGGTAGAGCCTCTACTCCTCCACACTGAAAGGAGCCTGTTGAGGTGGTTTGGGCATCTGATTTGGATGCCCCCTGTCCACCTCCCATTAGAGGTGTACCAGGCATGGCCAACTGGGGTAAATGAACCTGAGTTAATCCTTATCCGTACCACTTGTTTATAGACAGTAGCTTCCAGCACGAACTGAAACTGTGGACTAAACAAAACAAGGAATTACAGAAATAGCTAACATCGTTATCTGTCCTTATGTCCTGCTAGCCAATTTAGCAACATCATGCTATATAAATGAGTACTGTAATGTGACAGTTGTACAACCACACACAGAACCCAGACAAACATGAGTGTCTTCCAATTAGTATTGTGGGGAACCAGTCCAGTTGCTATGATCCTCTAATTAGCATACCAGCAGCATTTTTCAGTTTGCAGGCTTTCTAGTCTACTCAGGTACAGCTTACCAGACAATGACTCCTTTGCAACAAGCAGTGTTAATGTTAGTGTCGCTGTGTTAACGAGAGTCCCTCTGTGTCCTCTAACAGCGCTCCGCACACTCAGCAGTGCAGGACACGGAGAGGATCTTCACTGAGCTGATCTGCTACTTTGAGAGGAAGCGCTCGGAGCTATCAGATCTGATCAGAGCTCAGGAGGAGGCTGCCGTGAGAGGAGCTGAAGGAGTCCTGAAGAGACTGGAGCAGGAGATCGCTGAGCTGAGGAGGAGGAACACTGAGCTGGAGCAGCTTTCACTCACTGAGGACCATCTCCACTTCCTCCAGGTAACAGCAGCGTCAGTTCCACTACCACACGCCTCCACCTGAAGGAGGAGAGAGTGTGTGGGTGTGTTGGGTTAGGAGCGTGTGGGTGTGGGTTCCTCCAGAGTGTGGAGTCTTACTGAGGTTCTATGATCTCTCTCTGCTCTGTGTTCGTCTCTCTCTGTGTCTCTGTGTAGAGTGTCCCGTCTCTCTCGGCTCCTCCTGGATCTCCGGTCTTTCCCACCGTCACTGCCCGTCCTGGACACTGTTTTGAGGAGGTGGTGAAGTCTGTGTCTCAGCTGAGGGACAAGGTGGAGGAGGTCTGTGGGGAGGAGATCAGGAGCGCGTCCCTACATGGTAAAGGACTGGAGTATATGAACCTGCTGAAGGACGTTCTCTCAGTTCTGTAAAGAAGCTGGATCAGCTGAAGGCCGTGTTGGTGCGGTACAGGGTTGAGTTACTGAGCACTGTAGAGGGACGGTAGCTGTGGTCCAGCAGGAGAGAGACGTTCTGTACTGTAGCAGTATGTAGGGGGTGTAGGTCTCAGAGCTCTCTCAGTGACTCACTGTGTTTATCTGTTTCAGTGAAAGAAGTCCAGATCACGGAACCCAAAACCCGAGAGGAGTTTCTGTACTGTAAGTCTGAGACCTGTACACACCCTTTACCTGTGCATCCTGGTTTTCCTTTACTTGTATCTCTCCATCATGTGTAATTTCCTCCCTCTGAGGACACGAGGATCAGATGGAAGATGATACAAGGACTGTGTATGTATATATATATATATGTATAGGTTTGGTTTGGGTGCGAGCTCCAGGAAAGCTCTACAGTTTAATTTGTGATTGTAGTCAGTATGTATACTAATGCTGTAGAGTGTTAGCCTGAGCCTCACCATATGCATTTCAGTGCATACATATCCGGACACATTGTGCAAATGACAAATAAACCTGCAACTTGAAGCAAACATGTTTATCCAGTAAAACATCCACTAACACTTATTGTCTTACAATATGAACCGATTTTTTTTACATCAGTGCAGACAGAAGGAGCTGCCACTGGTTAATGTTCAGTTCCTGAGCTGTAGTGTTAGTGAGTGTGTTCAGTCTCTGAACTCTTACAGTGTAAAACACACAGCAGCACCCAGCAGCTGCTCAGCTCTCCCCCTCTCTCTGTAGACCCACTCCAGCTTTCCCAGAGGAGGGTTTATGGGTGTGATGTAGAGAGGGTCACTCTCTCAGACAGAGCTGATAGAAACTTGACATGCTCCAGTTACTTACTATGTTCAGTGTGTGTTTATGCTATTGTATTAAATGCTGTACATTTAAAAAAAATTTGAATTTAAATTAAATTAGATCTTATGTTTATCTCCCTCAGATTCCTCTGACCTCACACTGGATCCCAACACAGCGAATAGTCTCCTCTGTCTGTCTGAGGGGAACAGAGTGGTGACCTACACTAACACGGTCCAGCCGTACCCTGACCATCCGGACCGGTTTGATTGTTTTCAGGTTCTGTGTAGAGAGAGCGTGAGCGGGCGCTGTTACTGGGAGGTTGAGTGGAGCGGGTTTGTTGGGGTTGATATAGCAGTGTCATATAAACACATCAGGAGAAAGAGAGGCACACAGTGTGAGTTTGGAGCGAATGATCAGTCCTGGAGTCTGGTCTGCTCTCCCACCGAATTCTCATTCAGACACAACAACAACGGGATTGTAATCCCTGCAGAGTCCAGCTCCTGTAGAGTGGGGGTGTATGTGGACTACAGGGCAGGAACTCTGTCCTTTTACAGCGTCTCGGATAGAATGACCCTCCTCCATACGGTCCACACCACATTCACTCACACCATCTACCCTGGGTTTGGAGTTTGTTTAGGATCATCAGTTAAACTGTGCGGCTCAGACCGGTAGAGGAAGCTGCTGTATCTACACCTGGTTAATCTCCACCACGGCAGACTCTCAGCACAGAGGAGACGATCTGGAGGACTGACCTGAAGGGGTCACATTCTACATATTCATACTACAGTTTTTCTCCCATTGGAGTCTTGTTATTAGCAGATTAAGTGATTTAATGGATATCGCATGGCATATGAATCAAAAGTCTATAAAATCTCATTTTTAAAGTCTGTATAACTATAATACAACTGTAATAAAAAGCCTTGTATTTTAACACAAATGTATTTCCTAAACTGCAGGATGCTGAATGGTCAAGACTCAAGTGCTAAAGGCCAAATGGGCGTGGCTAAGATGCAAGAACTGTGTTTTTAAACAAATTGTTTATATGCCTTATCAGTCGAAAGTTTGAGTGCACCTGTAAAACCTACTGTTGAGGTGTTTAAATTATAAGTGAGCTATATGAATGATATTTTTAAATTAGGTTATTAAAATTGCTATAAAATTAAACAAAGAGAGATTAGACTTCAAGAAAAAAGGAGTGTCCATATGGTTCTAGAGATTCTAGAGATGTTGACACTAATTATGAGTAATTTTTAGAATGTATTATTATTTGTTGAATACTAAAAGTATGAGGAAATGGGACTGGGGTAAAATACATCATTAATAATCATAGCAAACTTTAACATATATGTTGTTCATATTATATATATGATATTTTGTATTAAATGTTTTCCAACCTTCATGTGATCTATTATCACTTTAGTCCCCCAAGTTTTTTGTGGCTTGATCAGTTGTCTGATGTCAGCTGTGCTCTGATGTATTTTGCCGTGGAAAGCTAGTCACCTGATAATGGAGCGAGCACTTAGATGGTTGCCACAATTTTTTTTTTTTTTTTTCTAAGCTTGACTGTGAAACATGTTCAGTACATTCAGTTCAGTTCTCTGATTTGACACAGAGATTATGTTACTGATTTACTGAATAATCAGAGATTTACCTACTTGTCTAACAGTCAAACTGTGTCTTGGCCTGTCAACACAATCTGAGGCTGTGTTCCTGACTTAGTGAACATTTAGAAGCTGTGCTCCTGACAAACTGAACATTTAGAAGCTGTGCTCCTGACAAACTGAACATTTAGAAGCTGTGCTCCTGACAAACTGAACATTTAGAAGCTGTGTTCCTGACAAACTGAACATTTAGAAGCTGTGCTCCTGACTTACTGAACATTTAGAAGCTGTGTTCCTGACTTACTGAACATTTAGAAGCTGTGTTCCTGACTTGCTGAACATTTAGAAGCTGTGCTCCTGACTTACTGAACATTTAGAAGCTGTGTTTAATTTAGTTAGTGAACATTTAGAAGCTGTGTTCCTGACTTACTGAACATTTAGAAGCTGTGTTCCTGACTTAATGAACATTTAGAAGCTGTGCTCCTGACAAACTGAACATTTAGAAGCTGTGCTCCTGACTTAGTGAACATTTAGAAGCTGTGCTCCTGACAAACTGAACATTTAGAAGCTGTGCTCCTGACTTAGTGAACATTTAGAAGCTGTGCTCCTGACAAACTGAACATTTAGAAGCTGTGCTCCTGACAAACTGAACATTTAGAAGCTGTGCTCCTGACAAACTGAACATTTAGAAGCTGTGCTCCTGACAAACTGAACATTTAGAAGCTGTGCTCCTGACTTGCTGAACATTTAGAAGCTGTGCTCCTGACTTACTGAACATTTAGAAGCTGTGTTTAATTTAGTTAGTGAACATTTAGAAGCTGTGTGCCTGACTTACTGAACATTTAGAAGCTGTGTTCCTGACTTACTGAACATTTAGAAGCTGTGTTCCTGACTTACTGAACATTTAGAAGCTGTGCTCCTGACTTACTGAACATTTAGAAGCTGTGCTCCTGACTTGCTGAACATTTAGAAGCTGTGCTCCTGACTTGCTGAACATTTAGAAGCTGTGTTCCTGACTTACTGAACATTTAGAAGCTGTGCTCCTGACTTACTGAACATTTAGGAGCTGTATTCCTGACTTAATGAACATTTAGAAGCTGTGCTCCTGACTTACTGAACATTTAGAAGCTGTGTGCCTGACTTGCTGAACATTTAGAAGCTGTGTTCCTGACTTACTGAACATTTAGAAGCTGTGTTCCTGACTTACTGAACATTTAGAAGCTGTGCTCCTGACTTACTGAACATTTAGAAGCTGTGCTCCTGACTTACTGAACATTTAGAAGCTGTGCTCCTGACTTACTGAACATTTAGAAGCTGTGCTCCTGACTTACTGAACATTTAGAAGCTGTATTCCTGACTTAATGAACATTTAGAAGCTGTGCTCCTGACTTACTGAACATTTAGAAGCTGTATTCCTGACTTGATGAACATTTAGAAGCTGTGTGCCTGACTATCTGACTACCTGACTATCACTAACACCTGGTGAAGTTCAGTAATACTGTTGGGATTGGAAGGGTCAGTAATGGCCTTGACTTTACCAGCTTTACATGTCTGATGTATTTTCGGTTTCTGTCTTTGTGAATTGGCATTTGTCTTAATTTATCTTCAGCCCAAACTCAGCCCTCCGTTATTGTCTGAGAGGTCCAGAGAGGCACCCCAACAAATGTTTAAACGAGCCCTGCACATAGGAAATGATGTTGGAGTAAAGGGTGCGGAGTTCCCAGCATTCCAGTTGATTAGATGGGTCCTCCCTGTGATGGGTAAGCCACTCTGCTTTGCCCCATCTCTTCCTCCTCTGGCCCGGTTCTGGTTCTCTGAACCACCATTTGATGTTTGTGAACTTGTACTTTACCTTTTAGCCGTTACGGCCTTAAACGTGGTCCCAGTGTGCAGGTGGGTAACCTCGCACGCTTGTGAATGTGCGATGTGGGGAAGGGGCTTGTGTTACTGTCGCTGTTATGGTGTACTGTGGTGGGTTTTAATGAGACCCTGGCCCTCACCTTCACTGGCTCAGTGCTTTAGTGCCACATGTGTCCGATCCCACAGTCCCGTCCGGAAGACGTTCAGGCTTCTCTCCCGTTTGACCCATCCTGAAAGAGCACCTGCCAGATTGCCCTGTCCAGTAATGGTAAAGACAGAAGCCATAATGTTTGTTGTGGGCGGGGCTAAGCTGCTGTAGGTTCAAAAGGTTATTATATGGTAATGTGTTCATGGTTGTGACATCACAACGATGAGAAATTCAAAATGGGCTAACATCAAAAGTTCCATCCACGTGAACTGGAGAGTGAAGCTAATAGTATTCAGATATATAATTCTGTTAATAAATAACAAAATATATATTTAGAAAACATTTCTGTACGTGTTAGCAGACGAAGGTCACCTGGATAAATCCGTGACTGATCCTGAATGTTACTCACTTCTGAGACGTACATTTCGGAGCAGATAATAACTGAGATATATCACGCGCCCCCGTATCAGCTCTCATTATTAATGTTGATTATTATTAACGCAGTACCGTGTTGAGGTGGGCTGATAAACGAACATCTCTACATCTTTTACATGGTTTGATGCGACTCAGACTAAATGAGCTCAGCTGAGTCTCTCTGGATCAAACTAATGACCCCTACTGCCATCTAGTGGCCATCTGTAGTAACACTCTCCTCACAGGAGACACATCTCATCAGAAGGCTGTAATGGCCCAGCAGTGATCTGGACACCCTCAGTCCCCCAACAAGGAGGAACACGACCTGGTGCTGCACACCTGTACCACACATACCTACATACATCACACTTCCTTCCTTCCTCCCACCCTCCCTCTGGGCTTTGTCTACTCCCTCTGTTCTTCTTTCTGGGTTCTGTCTCATTCCCTATGGTTTGTCTCCTCCCTCCATCCCTATGGTTTGTCTCCTCCCTCCATCCCTATGGTTTCTGTCTCCTCCCTCAGTCCCTCTGGGTTCTGTCTCCTCCCTCTATCCCTATGGTTTCTGTTTCCTCCTTCAGACCCTCTGGGTTGTATCTCCTCCCTCCCTCCCTCTGGGGTCTGTCTCCTCCCTCTCTCAGCTCAGCAGGAACGAAAGTGAATCTGATCTGTTTTGTACGTGTCTCTCACAGAAAGAACCGTTCACTCTGTCCGAGTCTTTGAGTTTTACTGCTGTAGAGTTTCTGAGAAATGGCCGAGGGAAGTCTTTCAGTGGATGGGTTCAGCTGTCCAGTGTGTCTGGAGCTCCTGAGGGATCCGGTGACCATTCCATGTGGACACAGCTTCTGTAAGGTGTGCATTAATGGCTGCTGGGATCAGGAGGACCTGAAGGGGGCTTATAGCTGCCCTCAGTGCAGACGCTCCTTCACTCCTAGACCTGTACTGGGTAAGAACACCATGCTGGCTGAAGTGGTGGAGAGGCTGAAGATGACGGAGCTCCACGCTGCTTCTCCTGCTGGACCTGGAGATGTGGAGTGTGATGTCTGCACTGGGAGGAAGCTCCGAGCTGTGAAGTCCTGCCTGGTGTGTCTGGCCTCGTACTGTGAAACCCACCTCCAGCCTCATCATCAGTCTCCTGCCTTGAAGAAGCACAAGCTGGTGGAAGCCTCCAGACGCCTCCGGGAGCAGATCTGCTCGGAGCATGAGAAGCTGCTGGAGGTGTACTGTCGCACTGACCAGCAGTGTATCTGCATGCTGTGTACCATGGAGGACCATAGAGGACACGACACGGTATCAGCGGCAGCAGAGCGAGCTGAGAGACAGGTAGGGACCCTTCTACTGCTGACTACTCGTTGGGAAGCGAGGTGGGGCGCTCTGTTCTTCTGAGATGTAACTAGGAGTACACAGGGGATGCAGCAGTGGTATGTGATGGCAGGTTGAGGAGAGGATGACGGTCAGCAGGTGATGGAGTTTCAGTCCGTCATACAGAAATGGTCCCAGGTACCCAAAAATGTCCAGATTGATTGTTGTGAGTCTGAACTACATTTGGAGGAGGTTTGATATCAGCCAATCAGATTTCAAAGTGTCTTTTGTGTGACTGGCAATGCGACAGATGACGATGACGTCAAGTCCAGAGTGATGGAGGTGCTGGAATGTGCTATGTAGTTACTGAACGCTGTGATGCTACCTGCAGTCTAAACCTAAACCATAAACAGTCCAGTCCCTGCAGTACAGCTCCAGCATGAGTAATCTGAACTTCCTAACTATGTGTCTTTACGCTTTTCATTTTGCAGAGTCAGTTGTTGGGGATTCAGAAGACGTACCAGCAGAAAATCCAGGAGAGGGAGAAGGAGCTTCAGAAGATCAGGACTGCTGTCGGGGTTTACAGGGTGAATCTGGAGCAGAGCTGATTTCCACACGAGCTGATTTCCACACGAGCTGATTTCCACACGAGCTGGTTTCCACACGAGCTGATTTCTCTTTATAAAAAAAAGCAGCTTCACAGAAAATCAGTTTGTTATAAAAAGAAAAACACAGAGTTAATGTACAGACATAGGAGTTCTTCAGGTCCAACCCGGATGAAGAGAAAGACAGAACTAACAGGAGGAGGAGTTTTAGAACATCTATTAGATCCAGTCTGATTAGATTCAGGGCGGAAACAGGGCAGGAGACCCACGGTGGAGCTGATGCTCAGGTGCCAGTAGCTGCTCTGGGGGTTCTGATGTGATCACTCTGGAGAAATGTCATTCCTGTCCTTAACAGAGACAGAGTCAGAGACAGAGTCAGAGACAGAGTCAGAGACAGAGTCAGAGAACTGAGAGGTGGACATTGTAACTTGTTGAACTGAGTGTGTGTACTCCTGAGAGTCCTGGAGAGAATTCCTCTGTGCTGGTAGCCCCTCAGAGTTATCCATCAGGGCTGATCCGCTCATAGAGAAGACAGATAAGAGGGAGAGAGAGAGACAGATGAGGGTAGTGAGAGACAGATAAGAGGGAGAGAGAGAGAGAGAGAGAGAGAGAGACAGATGAGAGAGAGAGAGAGAGAGAGAGAGAGAGAGAGAGAGAGAGAGAGAGAGAGAGAGAGAGAGAGAGAGAGAGAGAGAGAGAGAGAGAGAGAGAGAGAGAGAGAGAGAGAGAGAGAGAGAGAGAGACAGATGAGAGGGAGAGAGAGAGAGAGAGAGAGAGAGACAGATGAGAGGGAGAGAGAGAGAGAGAGAGAGAGAGAGACAGATGAGAGAGACAGATGAGAGAGACAGATGAGAGAGAGGTAGAGAGTGTGGGTATCTGGTCCGTTTATGGAGAAATGTAAATGAGAGCGGGGAACAGATGGTATCAGCCGAGTGCTTGTCCAAACAAGTGCGTTCTGAGTCTAGTTCTGACTGTAGAGGGTGTGTCTGATTCCCGAACGGATAAAGGGATCCAGGATAGAACCTGTCCTGCTGAACTGATGTTCTAGTCTATCCCGGAGGATCGTGTGGTCAGCTGTATCAAGAGCAGCGCTGAGATCTAAAAGAACTAACACGGAGACCTGACCACCATCGAGCGACACCAGGAGGTCATTCACTACTCAGTACTGTGGTGGACGAGTTAATGATCGAGAGCAGAGGTTTAACCACGCAGGGGACGACCTGTTTGAGAAGGTTCGTCAGTATTGGGTCTAGGATGCAGGTTGAGAATTGGTGGTTGGTGTAGCTCAGCGGACAACACCACTACCCGCAAATGAGCCACCACTACATGTGGGAGACTGGGGTTCGAATCCCGGTCTGGGTGACTATGCTGTAAGAGCCAATAAGAGTCCCTGGGCCAGACTCCTAACACCTCACTGGCCTCCCTGTGATATGATTGACCTTGTAAGTCGCTCTGGATAACAGTGTCAGCTCAATGCCGTAAATGTAAAATGATTTGGAAGAGCTAATTAGCTTAATTAACTCATCCTGGGTGATGGAGCATCCTGGGTGATGGAGAAGGATAGCTGTTCTCCTTTTGGGCTGACGGGACACAGACGTATTTTGGGTTTGTGTTCTAGTATGTTCTATCTGGTCTGTGAAGAACATGCTAAAGTCCTCACAGCTGTATGTGGTTTGATGTTCAGACTGTGTAATGTTACTGGTGAGGTTAGATATGGTGCTGAACAGAGCTGTAGCTGTGTTCAGGGCGTGTTTATATTCTAACAGTGTTCTTCGGAAGCAGTCTGATGGTGTTTACGTTCCAGACTACGAGCTTTTTGTTCTGGTGTGTGAGTACGATGGTTGTACCATGGCGCGAGCGTTTTCCTCCTAACCTTGTTCCTCTTTATCAGAGCCACACTATCGAGGGTGGGCTGGAGGGTGGACTGGAGGGTGGACTGGAGGAGTTCAGTTTTACTGTCAGGGTCATCTAGGCTCAGTAGGGCTCAGCAGGGCCCAGCGGGGCCGGGACATCTGATAGATCTGGTAGTGTATTT
The DNA here is from genome assembly GCA_024036415.1 of Prochilodus magdalenae. Classification (NCBI taxonomy): domain Eukaryota; kingdom Metazoa; phylum Chordata; class Actinopteri; order Characiformes; family Prochilodontidae; genus Prochilodus; species Prochilodus magdalenae. Next base: position 150,731 of record JAMWET010005000.1, read on the forward strand.
ATAAGGGCGTCTGTAGCAGAGGCGGTGGTGGTGCGTTTATATCGGTAGTGGGACGGCATGTAAACGTTACAGTCTAGAACCAGTTCATACATTATCAAGTAATACAGTCCCTCTGAGAGACCGGGTCTAAGTTTCTACCCTGATTCCTCGCGGTAACACCAAATCTAAAGTACGGTTACAGCGGTTATTAGTGTCACACTTACTTAATGAAGATATATAGTGGTGTTGATGTTGATGTTAGTGTCGCTGTGTTAATGCGTGTCCCTCTGTGTCCTCTAACAGCGCTCAGCACACTCAGCAGTGAAGGACACGGAGAGGATCTTCACTGAGCTGATCTGCTACTTTGAGAGGAAGCGCTCGGAGCTATCAGATCTGATCAGAGCTCAGGAGGAGGCTGCCGTGAGAGGAGCTGAAGGAGTCCTGAAGAGACTGGAGCAGGAGATCGCTGAGCTGAGGAGGAGGAACACTGAGCTGGAGCAGCTTTCACACACTGAGGACCATCTCCACTTCCTCCAGGTAACAGCAGCGTCAGTTCCACTACCACACGCCTCCACCTGAAGGAGGAGAGAGTGTGTTGGGTTAGGAGCGTGTGGGTGTGGGTTCCTCCAGAGTGTGGAGTCTTACTGAGGTGCTATGATCTCTCTCTGCTCTGTGTTCGTCTCTCTCTGTGTCTCTGTGTAGAGTGTCCCGTCTCTCTCGGCTCCTCCTGGATCTCCGGTCTTTCCCACCGTCACTGCCCGTCCTGGACACTGTTTTGAGGAGGTGGTGAAGTCTGTGTCTCAGCTGAGGGACAAGGTGGAGGAGGTCTGTGGGGAGGAGATCAGGAGCGCGTCCCTTCATGGTAAAGGACTGGAGTATATGAACCTGCTGAAGGACGTTCTCTCAGTTCTGTAAAGAAGCTGGATCAGCTGAAGGCCGTGTTGGTGCGGTACAGGGTTGAGTTACTGAGCACTGTAGAGGGACGGTAGCTGTGGTCCAGCAGGAGAGAGACGTTCTGTACTGTAGCAGTATGTAGGGGGTGTAGGTCTCGGAGCTCTCAGTGACTCACTGTGTTTATCTGTTACAGTGAAAGAAGTCCAGCTCACGGAACCCAAAACCAGAGAGGAGTTTCTGTACTGTAAGTCTGAGACACACACCTGGATCAGCCCATACTCTTATCTAAGCATCCTCGTTCCCTAAAGATGACACTCTGTGACAGTCTGCTATGACACCATTGTAGCCTTTGGTGACAGTGAGGTGGTGTTAGTGACAGCTGTTGTAGCAGTCTGTAGTTCTAACAGGATGATTATGGGGGGCACCAGAGATAAGACCCGTCCTTGCTTACGTCACATGAGCAGCAGAACGTGAAGCTTGACTCGTTAGCATGTCTCACCATGTCAAACCCGCACACAGAGTTTCACTCCTGTGGGTTGACTCCTCCTGGGTGCAGATATTTTTTGATGATAAGTGTGATTCACTGTTTTCGTCAAAAAAAAAAAGAAAACGAGAGAGAGATCCATTTAAATTCTTTTGTACAAAATATAGATTATATAAACACATTTTCCTCAAATAATGTTTGTGTTATAAGATCATACAAATTATGACGTGTTTCTGATTTGTGGCCATACCTGTAAAAACTGAGAGCACTGGAGTCTTATCTTCTGAAAGACAGGTCAGAGGTTAATGCTGGTTAATGTTCAGTTCCTGAGCTGTAGTGTTAGTGAGTGTGTTCAGTCTCTTACAGTGTAAATCACACAGCAGCTGCTCAGCTCTCCCCCTCTCTCTGTAGACTCACTCCAGCTTTCCCAGAAGAGGGTTTATGGGTGTGATGTAGAGAGGGTCACTCTCTCAGACAGAGCTGATAGAAACTCAGCCTTCACATGGTTCCAGTCACTCCCCATCATTTCCTTTACCAGCTGGACGGATCCGTCCGCTCAGGGCTGCTGGTTGGGGGGCTGCAGCCAGGTGTCTGGATGAATGTTGGGTCAGTAGCTGTGTAGAGACCCGGTACAGTGTAGAGCTGGGAAATGAACTTTACTGACCTGAGTGTTCATCTCCCTCAGATTCCTCTGACCTCACACTGGATCCCAACACCGTGAGTAAACGCCTCAGGCTGTCTGAGAGGAACAGAGTGGCGTCCTGGAGCGACACGGCCCAGCCGTATCCTGACCATCCGGACCGATTTGAGTACTCTCAGGTTCTGTGTAGGGAGAGTGTGAGTGGACAGTGTTACTGGGAGGTGGAGTGGGGTGGGGCTAATATGGTTTATATAGCGGTGTCATATAAACACATCAGGAGAACGGGACGTGGGGCTGGGTGTGCTTTTGGATTTAATGACCAGTCCTGGAGTCTGGTCTGCTCTCCCTCCAGATACTCACTCTGGCACAGTAAGAGGGAGACGGTAATCCCTGGGGTTCCCAGATCCTGTAGAGTGGGGGTGTATGTGGATTACCGGGCGGGGACTTTGTCCTTCTACAGCGTCTCGGATAGAATGACCCTCCTCCATACGGTCCGCACCACGTTCACCCACACCATCTACCCTGGGTTCACCGTCTTTCCAGGATCCTCAGTTAAACTGTGCAGCTCAGAGCGGTAGAGCTGATATACCTGCACCTGGTTACTCTGCACCACAGCGGACTCTCAGCACAGAGGAGACCATCTGGACTTTAGGAGGATCCACGTCCTCGTTACAGATTCTTCTTCTGTGAGGTTTCAGTTCTAACGGCTGTATCCTCGTTCCTTCTGCTGTGCTCCGACAGAAATAAGCTCCAGGGAAAAATAAATTAAATATGCAGTTTTTTAATTTCATCAAATTTGTAAACATTTCTAATGAAACAATAACATTTATTTGTCAACACCAGCTGTGTTCTTTTACACCATCGATAAATAAAGTTCAGCATAAAACCTTAACTCTATCAACACCACAACCTGCATCTCGACAATTAACACGTTCTTTAAAAAGTTTATCAGGAGAATCTTTACACGTTAATGTGCTGCGTTACTGGAAGGAAGGTGTGGGGTGTGTTGTTGGGTAGAAGGTGTGGGGAGTGTTATTGGGTAGAAGGTGTGGGATGTGTTGTTGGGAGGAAGGTGTTGGGTGTGTTGTTGGGAGGAAGGTGTTGGGTGTGTTGTTGGGAGGAAGGTGTTGGGTGTGTTGCTGGGAGGAAGGTGTTGGGTGTGTTGTTGGGAGGAAGGTGTTGGGTGTGTTGTTGGGAGGAAGGTGTTGGGTGTGTTGCTGGGAGGAAGGTGTGTGGAGTGTTGTTGGGATGAAGGTGTGGGGAGTGTTGTTGGGATGAAGGTGTGGTAGAAGGTGTGGGGAGTGTTGTTGGGATGAAGGTGTGGGGCGTGTTGTTGGGATAAAGGTGTGGGGCGTGTTGTTGGGATAAAGGTGTGGGGCGTGTTGTTGGGATAAAGGTGTGGGGCGTGTTGTTGGGATAAAGGTGTGGGGCGTGTTGTTGGGATGAAGGTGTGGGGCGTGTTACTGGGAGAAGGTGTGGGGCGTGTCACTGGGAGAAGGTGTGGGGCGTGTTATTGGGACGAAGGTGTGGTAGAAGGTGTGGGGTGAAACACTGAACGCTCGTTCCTGTAGGAACTAGAGAGGGGGTGTGTACTGGGTCTCTACATCCTGGTTACTGTAACACAGTGTAATGTGATTTACTGCACACCAGCAATAAACACCACAGACTAACATCTGTATGAGTCTGTTACTGAGCACAGTCAGTACTACTGAACACAGACTAACATCTGTATGAGTCTGTTACTGAGCACAGTCAGTACTACTGAACACAGACTAACATCTGTATGAGTCCTACTTAAGTCTGTTACTCAGCACAGTCAGTACTACTGAACACAGACTAACATCTGTATGAGTCCTACTTAAGTCTGTTACTCAGCACAGTCAGTACTACTGAACACAGGCATATCATCTGTATGAGTCATACTTATGTTACTCAGCACATTCAGTACTACTGAACACAGAGTAATATCTGTGAGTCCTACTGAAGTCTGTTACTCAGCACAGTCAGTACTACTGAACACAGAGTAATATCTGAGTCCTACTGAAGTCTGTTACTCAGCACAGTCAGTACTACTGAACACAGGCATATCATCTATATGTCCTACTTAAATCTGTTACTCAGCACATTCAGTACTACTGAACACAGGCATATCATCTGTATGAGTCCTACTGAAGTCTGTTACTCAGCACAGTCAGTACTACTGAACACAGGCATATCATCTATGAGTCCTACTTAAAACTGTTGCTAAGGACAGTCAGTACTACTGAACACAGGCATATCATCTGTATGAGTCCTATTTAAGTATGTTAATCAGCAGTCAGTACTACTGAACACAGGCATATCATCTGTATGAGTCATACCTATGTTACTCAGCACATTCAGTACTACTGAACACAGAGTAATATCTGTGAGTCCTACTGAAGTCTGTTACTCAGCACAGTCAGTACTACTGAACACAGAGTAATATCTGAATCCTACTGAAGTCTGTTACTCAGCACAGTCAGTACTACTGAACACAGGCATATCATCTATATGTCCTACTTAAATCTGTTACTCAGCACATTCAGTACTACTGAACACAGGCATATCTTCTGTATGAGTCCTACTGAAGTCTGTTACTCAGCACAGTCAGTACTACTGAACACAGGCATATCATCTATGAGTCCTAGTTAAATCTGTTACTCAGCACAGTCAGTACTACTGAACACAGGCATACACAGCTCGCGTGACTATTCCAGGTGGTGTAAAGGTTGAAATGAGGTGAGACCATTTCGGATGTTTTGTCTGTTTAGCTCCTGAGACTGATCACGCTCAACACAGCTCTCATTATTAATGTTGATTATTATTAACGCAGTACCGTGTTGAGGTGGGCTGATAAACGAACATCTCCTTTAACATGGTTTGATGCGACTCAGACTAAATGAGCTCAGCTGAGTCTCTCTGGACCAAACTAATGACCCCTACTGCCATCTAGTGGCCATCTGTAGTAACACTCTCCTCACAGGAGACACATCTCATCAGAAGGCTTTAATGGCCCAGCAGTGAGCTGGACACCCTCAGTCCCCCAACAAGGAGGAACACGACCTGGTGCTGCACACCTGTACCACACATACCTACATACATCACACTTCCTCCTTCTGGTTTCTCTCTCTTCCCTCCTTCCCTCTGTTTTTTCAGGTTTCTGTCTCCTCCCTCTGTCCCTCTGGTTTCTGTCGTCGCCCTCCCTCCCTCTGTGTTCTGTCTACTCTCTCTCTCCCTCCCTCCCTCTGGGGTCTGTCTCCTCCCTCCTTCCTTCTAGGTTCTGTCTATCCCTATGGTTTCTGTTTCCTCCTTCAGACCCTCTGGGTTGTCTCCTCCCTCCCTCTCTCCCTCCCTCCCTCTGTGTTCTGTCTCCTCTCTCTCTCTCAGTTCAGCAGAAATGAAAGTGAATCTGATCTGTTTTGTAAACAGAAGAACCAGGACGTTCACTCTGTCAGAGTCTTTGAGTTTTACTGCTGTAGAGCTTCTGAGAAATGGCCGAGGGAAGTCTTTCAGTGGATGGGTTCAGCTGTCCAGTGTGCCTGGAGCTCCTGAAGGATCCGGTGACCATTCCATGTGGACACAGCTTCTGTAAGGTGTGCATTAATGGCTGCTGGGATCAGGAGGACCTGAGGGGGGCTTACAGCTGCCCTCAGTGCAGACACTCCTTCATCCCGCGCCCTGTACTGGGTAAGAACACCATGCTGGCTGAAGTGGTGGAGAGGCTGAAGAAGACGGAGCTCCACGCTGCTTCTCCTGCTGGACCTGGAGATGTGGAGTGTGATGTCTGCACTGGGAGGAAGCTCCGAGCTGTGAAGTCCTGCCTGGTGTGTCTGGCCTCGTACTGTGAAACCCACCTCCAGCCTCATCATCAGTCTCCTGCCTTTAAGAAGCACAAGCTGGTGGAAGCCTCCAGACGCCTCCGGGAGCAGATCTGCTCGGAGCATGAGAAGCTGCTGGAGGTGTACTGTCGCACTGACCAGCAGTGTATCTGCATGCTGTGTACCATGGAGGACCACAGAGGACACGACACGGTATCAGCGGCAGCAGAGCGAGCTGAGAGACAGGTAGGGACTCTACTACTGCTGACTACTCATCATGAGGTGGGAGTCATTACCCAGGAGTGAAGAGGGGAAGCAACATGTGGTATGTGGTGAGGAGAAAGAGACGGTTGGAATTTCAGTTATTGTTATTTCCGTCCCGCGTCTGAGCGGTGCGTTACAGAGATAACACCAGGTGCCAAACCTGTCCAGACTGTAGTTACTCTAAAACCATGTAATCTGATTTTAAGAAACCTGATCCGAACCACATTGGAGGTCTGAAATGAGCTCGGATTTGTGCAGGTGTGTCTCAGTCTAGATGCTCTGGACACTCAAAGTGTCTTTTGTGTGACTGGCAATGCAACAAACGACGATGACGTCAAGTCCAGAGTGATGGAGGTGCTGGAATGTGCTATGTAGTTACTGAACGCTGTGATTCTACCTGCAGTCTAAACCTAAACCATAAACAGCCCAGTCCCTGCAGTACAGCTCCAGCATGTGCAGCTAGCTCTGTTATAGTACTGACGGGTTAATGGACTGGTGGCCTCTCCAGGCGGTTCCCAGCCTTCTGCCCAGTCAGTGCTGGGATAGGCTTCACCCCTCCCAGCAGCTCCAGGAGGGTGAGCGGGTTTGATGGTGAATCAGTGAGATGAGTGTGTTAATATTAATATGGTGCAGAATTTTAGGCTTTTAGACTGATCATTACCACACACGTGGTTACATGACTAATCTGACCTGCCTAATTATGTGTCTCTTCGTTTTGCAGAGTCAGTTGTTGGGGATTCAGAAGACGTACCAGCAGGAAATCCAGGAGAGGGAGAAGGAGCTTCCGAAGATCAGGAATTCTGTCGGGGTTTACAGGGTGAATCTGCAGCAGAGCTGATTTCCTATTTCGGATTTCACTTTACCTAAGTATTTCTGAAGATATATAATGGTGTTGATGTTGATGTTAGTGTCGCTGTGTTAATGCGTGTCCCTCGGTGTCCTCTAACAGCGCTCAGCACACTCAGCAGTGCAGGACACGGAGAGGATCTTCACTGAGCTGATCTGCTACTTTGAGAGGAAGCGCTCGGAGCTATCAGATCTGATCAGAGCTCAGGAGGAGGCTGCCGTGAGAGGAGCTGAAGGAGTCCTGAAGAGACTGGAGCAGGAGATCGCTGAGCTGAGGAGGAGGAACACTGAGCTGGAGCAGCTTTCACTCACTGAGGACCATCTCCACTTCCTCCAGGTAACAGCAGCGTCAGTTCCACTACCACACGCCTCCACCTGAAGGAGGAGAGAGTGTGTTGGGTTAGGAGCGTGTGGGTGTGGGTTCCTCCAGAGTGTGGAGTCTTACTGAGGTTCTATGATCTCTCTCTGCTCTGTGTTCATCTCTCTCTGTGTCTCTGTGTAGAGCGTCCCGTCTCTCTCGGCTCCTCCTGGATCTCCGGTCTTTCCCACCGTCACTGCCCGTCCTGGACACTGTTTTGAGGAGGTGGTGAAGTCTGTGTCTCAGCTGAGGGACAAAGTGGAGGAGGTCTGTGGGGAGGAGGTCAGGAGCGCGTCCCTTCATGGTAAAGGACTGGAGTATATGAACCTGCTGAAGGACGTTCTCTCAGTTCTGTAAAGAAGCTGGATCAGCTGAAGGCCGTGTTGGTGCGGTACAGGGTAGAGTTACTGAGCACTGTAGAGGGACGGTAGCTGTGGTCCAGCAGGAGAGAGACGTTCTGTACTGGAGTTTCTTCTTTCTTTCTTGGACCGATAGGAGAACCGGGGAACAGCTGGGTTGAGTTCTGTATCTTGAGTCTCAGTACAGTATCTGGACCCGGTTTTATAGCCCCCCCGCCCTTATGTACAGAGAGGGTGTAGTGGATGGACAGCTCTCCCGACTGATTATTGCCTACAGGTCTTTAATCTTTAACCTATAGGTTTTACAACCCCGATAATAAACCCGCTCCAAAGTTCAGACCCTGCTCTACACATACACACTTAGACATGTGCACTCTTATACACAAACACTGATATCTGACTGTACTGTAATTCAAGGATCAAGGAGGTAACATGTGGTACATGGGGTGGAACGAAATTGTAGTACTCAAGGACCCAGTTACACCCAGACAGCAGTACTTACATAAATATACATAAATATATAAATACAGAGAGAGCAGCAGGAAATGGAGAAGGTAGCAGCGACTGGGTGTCCTCAGAGTGTCGGTGCAGTGGTTCCACTAAGTGGCGTTTAGAAGTCTTAGAGCTTCCGGAATGAAGCTGTTCCTCAGTCTGTTCGTTTTACACTTAACGCTCCGCAGCCTCCTGCCTGAGGGGAGCGGGACAGTGAGTGTGCTGGGTGAGTGGGGTCCTTCATGATGCAGGTGGCCCTCTTCCTGCATCTGGAGGTGTAGATGTCCGTGGTGGTGGGGAGGCTGACTCCGACAGACCGACAGGTGGGCACGTCTGCCCCTTCTGAACTCCACAGTCCTCTCCTTCATCTTCTTTACGTTGATCAGAGGTTGTTCTTTCTGCACCCGCCAGGTGTTCTACCTCCCGTCTGTAGCCGGACTCGTCTGTGATGCAGTTAATGCCCCTCCACATTCTGCTTGGATCCTGGGAGGAGACAGTAACAGTATGTAGGGGGTGTAGGTCTCGGAGCTCTCAGTGACTCACTGTGTTTATCTGTTACAGTGAAAGAGGTCCAGATCACGGAACCCCAAACCAGAGAGGAGTTTCTACACTGTAAGTCTGAGACCTGTACACACCCGTGGGCTGCATCTCATACTCTTATCTAAGCATCCTCGTTCCCTAAAGGTGACGCTCCGTGACAGTCTGCTACGACACCATTGTAGACTTTGGTGACGGTGACGTGGTGTTAGTGACAGCTGTGACAGTGGTAGCAGTCTGTAGTTCTAACAGGATGATTATGGGGGGCACCAGAGATAAGACCCGTCCTTGCTTACGTCACATGAGCAGCAGAACGTGAAGCTTGACTCGTTAGCATGTCTCACCATGTCAAACCCGCACACAGAGTTTCACTCCTGTGGGTTGACTCTGGGTGCAGATATTTTTTGATGATGAGTGTGATTCACTGTTTTCGTCAAAAAAAAACAAAAAAACGAGAGAGAGATCCATTTAAATTCTTTTGTACAAAATATAGATTATAGATCTTGAAATAATGTTTGTTTTATAAGATCATACAAATTATGAAGTGTTTCTGATTTGTGGCCATACCTGTAAAAACTGAGAGCACTGGAGTCTTATCTTCTGAAAGCCAGGTCAGAGGTTAATGCTGGTTAATGTTCAGTTCCTGAGCTGTAGTGTTAGTGAGTGTGTTCAGCCTCTTACAGTGTAAAACACACAGCAGCACCCAGCAGCTGCTCAGCTCTCCCCCTCTCTCTGTAGACCCACTCCAGCTTTCCCAGAGGAGGGTTTATGGGTGTGATGTAGAGAGGGTCACTCTCTCAGACAGAGCTGATAGAAACTCAGCCTCCACATGGTTCCAGTCACTCCCCATCATTTCCTTTACCAGCTTCTGTCCCGCTCAGGGCTGCTGGTTGGGGAGCTGCAGCCAGGTGTCTGGATGCATGTTGGGTTGGGACAGTTGCTGTGTAGAGACCCAGTACTGACCTGAGTGTTTATCTCCCTCAGATTCCTCTGACCTCACACTGGATCCCAACACTATGAATAATCACCTCTGTCTGTCTGAGGGGAGCAGAGTGGTGACCCGCAGTGACGCCGTCCAGCCGTATCCTGACCATCCGGACCGGTTTGAATGTCATTCCCAGGTTCTGTGTAGAGAGAGTGTGAGTGGGTGCTGTTACTGGGAGGTGGAGTGGAGCGGGGGGGTGTTTATAGCGGTCTCATATAAAAGCATCTCCAGGAAGGGAGATGATGACTGTATGTTTGGCTTGAACAGTCGGTCCTGGGGTATATACTGCTCTCCCTCCAGATGTTTATTTGCACACAATAAGAAGAAGACTAGAATCCCCCCGGTGTCGAGCTCCTGTAGAGTGGGGGTGTATGTGGATTACAGGGCGGGGACTCTGTCCTTCTACAGCGTCTCGGATAGAATGACCCTCCTCCATACGGTCCACACCACGTTCACTCACACCATCTACCCTGGGTTCACCGTAGATTCAGAATCATCAGTTAAACTGTGCGGCTCAGACCAGTAGATGGACCAGTAGATGGACCAGTAGATGGACCAGTAGATGGACCAGTAGATGGACCAGTAGATGGTTACTCTGGAGGTGACCCAAAAAATATGAACCTTCAAAACACTCAAATCTGGATCACTGATATCGAAATACTTTGCTTGTTAAAATTAAGACAAATTAAGAAATTAAAACAAGGGGTGGGGCAAACTGCCGTAGGCTGAATGGGTGGGGATAAACTACTGTAGCCTGAATGGGTGGGGTTACACTGCTGTAGCCTGAATGGTTAAGGCTAAACTGCTGTAGGCTGAATGGGTGGGGTTACACTGCTGTAGCCTGAATGGTTAAGGCTAAACTGCTGTAGGCTGAATGGGTGGGGTTATACTGCTGTAGCCTGAATGGTTAAGGCTAAACTGCTGTAGGCTGAATGGGTGGGGTTAGACTGCTGTAGGCTGAATGGGTGGGGATAAACTACTGTAGCCTGAATGGTTAAGGCTAAACTGCTGTAGGCTGAGTGGGTGGGGCTAAACTGCTGTAGGCTGAATGGGTGGGGTTAGACTGCTGTAGGCTGAATGGGTGGGGATAAACTACTGTAGCCTGAATGGTTAAGGCTAAACTGCTGTAGGCTGAGTGGGTGGGGATAAACTGCTGTAGGCTGAATGGGTGGGGTTAGACTGCTGTAGGCTGAATGGGTGGGGATAAACTACTGTAGGCTGAATGGGTGGGGTTAAACTGCTGTAGCCTGAATGGTTAAGGCTAAACTGCTGTAGGCTGAATGTGTGGGGTTAGACTGCTGTAGGCTGAATGGGTGGGGCTAAACTTCTGTAGCCTGAATGGTTAAGGCTAAACTGCTGGAGGCTGAATGGGTGGGGCTAAACTACTGTAGGCTGAATGGGTGGGGTTAAACTGCTGGAGGCTGAATAGGTGGGGCTAAACTACTGTAGGCTGAATGGGTGGGGTTAAACTGCTGTAGGCTGAAAAGGTTGGGCTAAACTGCTGGAGGCTAGATAGGTGGGGCTAAACTACTTTAGGGTGAATGGGTGGTGATAAACTACTGTAGGCTGAATGGGTGGGGCTAACCTGCTGGAGGCTGAATAGGTGGGGCTAACCTGCTGGATTCGAACAATAACGATTGGTCCTTTAGTTTAACCTTCACTTCAAGCAGTGTAGAGCTGTTACCGAGGGGACCTAGTCACCTGATGATGCAGCCAGCATTTGTAACTGAAGATGGGCAACGTGGCATGTCTTTTTTTTTTTTTTTTTTTTTAATTTATTTTTTTTTCCTCCCCCTGCTCGGCTGACTACAAACGTGCTTGACTAGGTACATTAAGTTTAAGAAAACAGCCTTGTGCTTTAATGGGTTGTTATTTAGTTCAGTGTAAGCTCAGGCTGGTGTTTAACGTAGTCATCATTATCATGGTAGAAATAAGAGTTACAGGACAAGGCGGATCCAGACTTCTGTGGAAAGTGAGCTACTGGGTTTCTAATAGCTGGCTGTTAAATGTATGTTAAGCTAAACGCTATAGGCCTTTGTTCATTAAATCTGAAAGTGTTCACACTGCCCTGTTGGTCGTTCCGGAATTTACTTTGAAAGGACTCTGGTGAGACGTCCCTGGTCTGTTATCCCGGGGTGACGAGGATGTGCTACATTAAAGAACACTGTTTATAAAAGGAGACAACTTGGAGACACTAAAACCCGTGGTTCCGTTTCAATAAGGGTTCTGGGGTGACGTCATCTCTTTCAGAACCTTGGTAATCCAGGTTTACTCTACCCATACTCTGCTCCTATACCTTTCAGTCTAATATAGCATATACTGTAGGTTTTCCTCGTTTCTTTACACGCATATCTGTTGTTCTTGCCTCCAGTCTTTTCTTTTTATTCAGGACTTAGTATTTATACCGTCACTGTTGGTGCTGGCAGTCCGGGAGCGAGTGCAGAGTGTACAGTATAACACAATATGATAATAAACGCTTGAATCTGAATCCTGAGCTATTGTTTTTTTTTTTTTTTTTGGAGACTTAACTCCACCATGCTAAATCCAAAAAAATACTAATACTAAAATGAAAAGTTATTTTACATTTTTGGGCCGCTGTCAGTCACCGACCCTTAGAATCATCCTAACTTCTCACCCATGAGGGAGGGCTCCCTTCCTTCACCAGTTCCCCACATGTACATGTATAGATCATTTTCTAGCAGATGACGGGCTACTCCACTCTTTACCTTCACGCTCATACAATCCCCTTGTTATATCTGCCCGTGCCCCGGGCACTGTGGAGGAGGTCTTTCATAGTCACTCAGTAATGAAGGTTTGGTGGCCTTTGTTTCAGATCAAGCTGACTGGTTCTCAAGCATGATTAGGACTCCCAACATCTCTTCGTCTACCCTTTGGGAAAGTTTAAAAGCGTACATAAGAGGTGAAGCCATTCCATATACTGCTTGTATGAATAAATATGGGGCTGTCTGAGCTAACACACTGTATCAGCCTGGTAGATAAAATATGTACTGTCACACCTTCTCCAGAAATTATAAACACCACTTAATCTTACAAGCCGAATTTGACACAATATTGACAGATCAAATAACTGAACAGTGTGATCTAGAAGCACATACTATGAATAAGGAGATAAGGCGGGGAGGTTGTTCGTTCATAAACTGATAATAACACAGAGTTTGCATACGGCAAAGGGTGACCAACTCTATGGAGATCAATGGTGAGCTCTAAAGACTTTACCAGTCTCTATATACTTCAGAGCTGATCGCTCTCTTTCTCTCTTTTGATGTGCCTCTGATAAATCACGATTGGTTCAAATATTGGAGCACCCAATCACTATGGCGGACCTGGGGGGGGGTGCGATCTGTCAGGGCACCCACCCTCAGACTCTTACCCAGGCAACGATCTGTCAGGGCACCCACTCTCAGACTCTTACCCAGGCAACGATCGGTCAGGGCACCCACCACCAGACTCTTACCCAGGCAAAGGTCTGTCAGGGCACCCACTCTCAGACTCTTACCCAGGCAGCGATTGGTCAGAGCACCCACCACCCGACTCTTACCCAGGCAACGATCTGTCAGGGCACCCACCCTCAGACTCTTACCCAGGCAACGATCGGTCAGGGCACCCACCCTCAGACTCTTACCCAGGCTACGGTCTGTCAGGGCACCCACCCTCAGACTCTTACCCAGGCAGCGATTGGTCAGAGCACCCACCACCAGACTCTTACCCAGGCAACGATCTGTCAGGGCACCCACCCTCAGACTCCTCCTGCTCAGTCGCTGGCCTGCACCTCTAATATGGTTCTACTTGCCTATTCCTCCTGCTGCGTTCAGGTGTTTTGAGGTTCCACGTGTGGCTCATGCCTGTCACCGTTCCGCCCCCTTCCACCTCTGCTGTTTCTGCTCTATCTCTCTGTAACTGAGCCAGCTTGTGCTTTCTGCCGTTTGTGCCGATGTGGCTTTGTCTTCAGTCTCTTTTCTGACTCCGCTATTCTGAGATACGCTGTGTGTCATGGATTATCCTGGCTGAATTTGTCCCCAGAGAGACTTGCTGGCAGAAATCCATCCTGTCTTTGTTTCTAGGTTCTGTGGGGCACCACTCAGCTGCATGAATGCACGAATAAGAGGCTTCTCTCGATTCCTGCACGTCTATTAATCTTCTTCCAGCATAGCTTCATACCCATCTGACTCATATTAAATGTTCAGTACAGTCTCAGTTCTCACTGTGATGAGAAATTCTTCAACTTCAGCAGCTGTAAACTTCACATTCTGTCTTAATCCGGAAGGATTTTCAACGGACCTGGTAAGTTTATAGTGATTTTCTGAGCCTCTGTTAATTAATACATTCAAACACAGCATGTAGACAGACATACCAATCCACCTGTTACACACTCAATATCTCAATCCTTCTCATTGGCTCATACAGAGACTCTCCTCCAGGGGGAGACAACAGTCCAGAGCAGGGAGATCTCAGGCTCTGAGTGATAGCAGTAAATGGAGAAACTACCAGAGAACTCAGAATAAAAATAAGAGTAAATAATCTGTACCTTACACTGACTTATAGAATCACGACAGCTTGGAACCTTCATGCTTTAAGGACTTTTAACTCCTCTTCTTAGAACCAGACTCAGAATCGGACCTGTCTGGCCAGGTATGTTCACACATACAAGCATTTTACAAATGCTACACACATGCACTGCACCATACCTACCTGAAAACCTTACATTGTGCAGAGTTATTTTTATTTAACTAAAAAGAACACTGAGGGTAAGATTCACATCTTAAAGGGAGTTAAAAAAGTAAATAAATGGAATGTAATCTGTTAGAAAACAGCACGTAATAGAGAAGACAACATGAGCAATCTGACTATAAACTCCAACAAGATAAAAGAACTGGAAATGATAAACCCATTTATATTAAAGTGCTGAGTGCAGCAGCTGGGATGTAGAGGCTGGTTCAGGCTTATGAAAGTGGAGTAGAAGAAGAACCAGTCTGCCACATTAAGTACAGATGGAGTGCTGTGTTATACTGTTACTAAGATAAGATGCATAAGAAGTGGAATACAGCAGAACAGGAAGTGAGGAAATGCCCTGAGTATGAATATGTTTATGTAGTTTAATATGAATATGAAGGATATGGATTTGTTCAGCTGTTCATGAGTGTGATGGCATGTTGGCAGAAGCTTCTCTGTAGCCTGGTTGTCTTGATCCTCGTTTGGCTAAAGCGCCGGCCTGAGGGAAGACGCTGGAGCAGGTGATGGCCAGGGTGTGATGGGTCAGTGATGATCTTCCTGGTTCTGGAAGTGTGCAGATCCAGCAGAGTGGGTAGTTTGACTCCAGTGGTCTTCTTTGCAGACCCTATGATGCGCTGCAGTCTGTGGGGGTCCTGTATGGTTCTGTGCTGCTCAACACTGTGATGGGCGAGGTGATGACGGATTCCATGGTGGCGGTGTAGAACTGTACCATCAGCTCCTGGGACAGGTTGAACTTCCTCAGCTGCAGCCGGAAGTACATCCTCTGTTGGGCTTTCTTTATGATGCGACTGACATTGCAATCCCATTTCAGGTCGTTCATGGCTGACAACCCAGGAACCCATCGCGGTTCTGTCCAGGATGGTGAGTCCTGAAACAGTTGGCGGGCTTCCCTTGAGGTCCACTGTCCTCTCTACTCTTTTCAAGGACTACCTGATCAACCGTCCATCTGTAAGAAACATCCAATATCTGCAAACTTCCATGGAGGTACAGTCGTTCATGTGCAGTGAAGCAAGTGGATGAAAACCAGTCTCTCAAAGGATTTCATGACTAAAGAGGTCAGTGTGAAGGGTCTGCGGTTGTTCAGTCCTGTGGTGGTTATCTTTTGGGGATGGAATTTACTGTGGAGCGTTTTAAGCATGCTGTTCACATGACAGCTTAACGAAAACCCTAGGGTCTTTTCACACGCATGTTTTTGGTGCATGAAGGTTCAGTTTGCATGCAGTCTGAACACAGCCTCAGTCTACTCACATCCCAACCCAATCTGCTGATGTCACAGCCTCAGTCTACTCCCACCACAGCCCAGTTTACTCATGTCACCTCAGTCTACTCACATTACAGGTCTAGTCTACTGATGTCACATCTCAGTCTACTGACATCACACACCAGTCTACTGATTTACCACCTCAATCTACTCCCACCAAACCCCAATCTACTGATGTCACACCTCAGTCTATCTCTATTTAGTTCAAAAAAGCAAATGTAAAGGTACTTATACAGCTTATGTTTGAGGGTATACTGAATCATGTTTGAACAAAGTAACAATTTTGAACAGGTATCATCAAAATGTGTGCAAGGTTCAATTTCTAATATGTCTATAGTATAATAATACAGTTCACTGTGTGTTTAACAGTTACATTAACTACAATAACACTCATGACAATAATATTGTGCCGATAAAGTACTGAACATAGTAGCTTAGCATTTATTATTTAGCGTTTAGCTCCACACCTGAGTTCTGCAGGTCATTGTTACTGAGGTCCGACTCGTTCAGGAAGGATGTTACTACTTTCAAAAATGGCCTTTATTTCAAAGATTACACAAAGCTAGTCTACAGGGGGACAACACACAAATTGTACAGTATAATAAATTGAGTTTGTGGTTCTTGCTAACCTGGAACTTCAGTTTAGGATGTTTGTAGTTTCAAAACTAATCCCAGATTTTCCCAGGTATTTTCTCCAAGATTATGAAAAGCTAGTCTGCAGAGGGAGAGCAGAGCATATTGTACAGTGTAGTCAATTGAGTTTAAAGGTCTTGCTGACATGAGCATCTGCAGTCTACAGAGTGAACTCTGCAGTGTAAAAAAGGGCAGCTCCACTCCTAAATTGTTCAAGTCATTGTTTACGGAGGTCCAGTTCCTTTACAGAGGATGTTTCCAGTTTCATAACTGATCCCAGATTTTCCCAGGTATTTTTTTCCAAGATAGCACACAGCCAGTCTTCAGAGGGAGGACACAGCAGATTGTACACCAGAGTTAATTGAGATTGTAATTTTTGTTGACCTGAGAATCTCTAGTTTACAGTATGAACTCCTCGGTCCAGCAGAGAGAGGCTTCTCTCCTGAATCGTTCATGTCATTGTTACTGTGGTCCAGTTCCTTTTCTCTTAGGGAGGGTGTTTCTAGTTTTAAAACTGATCCCAGATTTTCACAGATCTTTTTTCTGAGATTACACAAAGCCAGTCTGCAGAGGAAGAACACAACAGATTGTACAGTATAGTCAGCTGAGTTTGTAGTTCTTGCTAATCTGAGAATCTACAGTGTGAACTTCTCAGTCCAGCAGAGAGCATCTCCACTCCTCAATGCAGTTCATTGTTACCAGATTTTCACAGATCTTTTTTCCCAAAACTACACAAAGCCAGACTGCAGCAGAGCAGACAACAGAATGTGCTGCATGGTCAGTTGAGCTTGTAGTTCTTGCTAACCTGAGAGTATCTCTATTTTACAGTGTGAACTCAGATAGAGGCAGAGAGCAGCTCCAAACCTGAATCCTGCAGGCCATTTTACTGTGCATTGGAAGGAAAGGTGACTGATGATGTTGTTGATGCTGATCTGCTGTGATTCTAAAGCATAATCATCTCTAGGGCCTTGGTGAGGCCACAGGTCAGAGGATAATGTCCAGACTGGTGACTTAAATAACCCCTGCAGAAGAGCATCTCTGAACACACAACATGTTGAACCTTGAAGCAGGTGGGCTGCAGCAGCAGAAGACCACACTGGGGTCCACCTCTGTCAGCTAAGAATGGTAACTAAGGCCACAATTTGCGTGGGCTCACCAAGTCTGGACAATGATGAGATCTCCACAGTCACCAAGTCCTCTCCACCAAGTACTGTAGAGCACCTTTAGGATGTGGTAGAACATGAGAGTCCTGAGAATCATGGATGTGCAGCCAACACACAAGTAAATAACAAATAAGTAATTGCTTACATAATACGTGCAATAAGAAGTCTTACGTTACTACACCATGTTTTCATTGTTGTAAAAACAGATACTCTCTGGAGGATTTTAACTAGAAATTATGATGAAATGGCAAAATTTTGAAGTGCTTTAGTTTAATTTTTCAAAAACAGTTTCTCTGTAGGTGCTCAAAAAGGGTTAAAAATCATGCAGAAAAGATACAGCTCCATACCGAGACGTCTGGCGTGTTGGGTTAGCAAACACGGCGGCCCGACGCCATACTGAGAGACAGACTTCTGTATGTGTAGCTCAATAAATATTGATCATATCAGTCTAAATTTATCACCAGTTATTGATCCTGGTCACCTTTATCCTCCTTCCCCACACACCTGCACTCCCACACCTCCTTCTTGGTGCGGCTGTTCATTTGATGATGACTGTATTATTTGTTTAACTCACATTCATGTTCTCCCAAAATGATTCGAGCTCAACCAGGACTGACGCCGTTCCTGCCTATGACCCCATGTCCTGATAAGGCATGAAAACAAGTGTGTGAGGCTCAGGCTGGTGTGAGTTAATTTAGAGCCTGTGGCCTTCTAACAGCTGAGCGGATGCTGAAGGTGACTCGGGTCTGACAGGCTGAAAGTGCATATGAGAGGGTCAGGCAGTGTCCTCTGGGCCTGCAGGTGATGTAATCCATCCTGATCAGCTGCTGCTGTCCCACCTGAGGCACCTGAACGCTGACCTTGACCCAGGTGCACCTGCAGTGCAGTTGGATAGAGGCTAATCAGGGTTGCTTCACATCCTTTTATATTAACAACCCCTTACACAACTAGGGCGCCATGTGGCACTGACCATTAGCGTTAGCACATCTATGTTGTTGGTATGTTGAGCTGAACCTGGCGCACACTGACCTTGCTTTAAGGCTGAATAGATTGGATGTAGCATTTGTAGCTAGCTTTAAAGGAACAGTGGAGGATCTTCTTCTACAACCCAAATGTAGACAGCAATCAGCTGTGACGTGTAGATAGGGTCTTCGGCATGGCACTGGATCTATAAAGCTGATGTGTCTAGAGTGTGATGGAGGTTTACACGGCACTGATTGACATCATGTTTTTATTTACTATTTCTATAGCTAATAATGGAGCTAAATGGTAGAAATGTTCAGCTTGAGAGCAATGTAGATTTAGTCTAAAGCTATCTATGCATGAGGTAGAATATGATAGCATAATTAGCCTACTCACAGTTTGAGCTGTGAGGCTAATGTAGTAATGGAATAAAAATTTGCTTGCCAATTAGCATTATGCTATGTCACTCTATGTTTGTAGGTAACAGTGTGTGATGCGGTGTCTGAAACCACACCATCATCATCAAAACAAGAGATTAGGGATTACTGAAGACCTCTACATGGAGAGATGCAGTTAGCATCATGCTAATTGGTGGAGTAGAAGCTTACATTAACTGTTAACTACATTAGCCGTGATAAACTAAAGATGCTAACCTGCCTGTAAGTGATTCAGTTCCTCTAGTTTGGATTCGGGATCCTGAGGGAGATGTGTTACTATAGATGGCCACTAGATGCCAGTACGTTCATTAGTTAGATCCAAAGACTCACAGAGTGTCATCACAGTGGATGTAGTTTCACTTCTAATGGTTCATGTTTCAGTGTTCAAACCATAAAGAAGGAATAAGGCCAATAATGTTTCTGGTAGTTTATCATTCTATATTATATTTTATATTCTATTCTGTGGTGTGTTGGTGTATATTACCCCAGCCCCAATAATTATATCCTTGACCAACAGAAGATTCTGGTTCTGAATATCAGTTTTATTTAGCATTAGCCTCCCTAGCTTTACAGATTTTGAGCTGGATGTTTTTTACTGCTGTATAAAACTTTTATTTTGTCAGATGGTGGATCATTCACCATCAGGGAGTCAGCACTTTGCCTCCCGTTTGGAAGGTGGGGTTGTATCAGCCTTTGCTGCTCGGTATGTATAAATCTCTATGAAAAATAAAACCCTGCCGGCGCTCTGCTCTGAATTTGCTCCGCTCATGGATTATGTTATTCTCAGACGTGTCGTCCTGATATTACCCAACGTTTCAGCATGAAATTGAAGCACTTCAGCACAAAGGCTGCAGACTAAAGCTTGATTGACACAATGACACACTCCACTTCACTTACCCAGCACATTCCACTCTCTCTTAATTACCCGGCCTGAGAAATACCCCACACTCCAACCGCACGACACGGCCGAGCTGTGCTCACGAGCGTCCCCACCACCAGGACACAACCTTAAACATTACACATGATTCAAACGTGTAATGCTTATTTTATTTATTGGACATGAAAACATTGTCTCCGGGTTCAATAGGTCAGGATTAACCTGAAAGATTTTAGTTTAGTTTTAACAGTTCTCCTGACCAGAAGGTCAATCAGTAAATATATGCTTTTATTGCCATAACTTCCTTTACACAGTCTCCAGTCTGGGTGACTGTATGTATTAATATTAATAATGATATCTCCGAAATGACGCTTAACCTGAGACTGAACTAAAACACTTTATACTTAATACAAGTCTATATAATACTCTTTAGCCTTCTGCTAATGTACTGTAGTCCATGTTTATAGATACCAGTAAACCATACTGCATCAGAAACCTTAAGTCTGTTATAGAACACTTATAGAATAATGATAACATATAAACGAGTAGTGCAGAAATAGAGTCGTATGTTTGTTCTGTTTGTAATTAGCATTAGGTTTATATTATGTGATGTAATAACATAAATGGAGCCCAGTTTAAAAGTGATTTTGTTTAAAGTAATTACTTTAATAACATTTTTTTGACATTTAACTTTTCATTACATTGGTAACATTAGCTAACCTTAACTA
Organism: Prochilodus magdalenae; assembly: GCA_024036415.1. Taxonomy (NCBI): domain Eukaryota; kingdom Metazoa; phylum Chordata; class Actinopteri; order Characiformes; family Prochilodontidae; genus Prochilodus; species Prochilodus magdalenae. The sequence goes on from JAMWET010005000.1 coordinate 171,222, forward strand.
GATTAAAAATATGTATATCTTAGTGACTGAAAACATAAATAAAATCTCACATCTCCATGTTTATAATGTTTCTAGTTTAATCATGATCTGAAAGTTAATTAAGAGTCTTTATACGTACGATGAAAGACCTTAAAGAAATGGACCCTAGTTGCTTCTATGAAAGTTTGGTTCTATTAAACTACATTAAAAATAAAATATATTTTTCTATCTCCTGTAAAATAATTTTTTTGGAGATGCAGTTTGTTTCTTGTCTTTGTTTCTTGTCTCTAAACCTCTTCTTTTTATAATAATAATAATATAATAATAATAATAATAATAATAATGATAATTGTTTTTGTTAGAATTAGTAGTAAACAATGATTAGACTAAATTTCTACTATATCTGATTATAATAATATTAAGATTTTTTCAGACGTTTCTAAACATTCTCACTAGTTTTGAAGGTATGGATGCAGTGATAGAGTACATTAGCAGATGAAGGTACTTCTTGTAATAATAACGCAGGTAATACTAGAAATAATAAAAACAAGTTCATGCCCTGCCAGTGGAATGAGACACATCTGTATGATCAAACAATTACTAAAACAGGTATTCAGGAAATAATGGATCCGACTCTTCCAACGGTATCATAATGATACATATTCAACACTCAGACGATCTCAAAGCTGTAGGATATTATATTCTATGAGGGTCGTACGGTCGAGCTAACTAGCTTTGCTTTCTAAACAGCCCTGCTTGTGTGTTACTGGGTAACGCTGCTAACGTTAATGCTGGCCTTGGTATCCGTGACGTCCTCGTATGTAGATATCTCCTTTCCCCATGTGCATTTTACACAACTAACAAAATACATGATCAATGAAACACACACTATCCTAATGTCCTTCGCCACACGGGGCAGCACTAATGAAGCTGATCAGCCCCCACCCCGGCAGCTTCACAGGTGCAGCGCAGTGTCCCTGAGCACCCACCCCAGCAGCTGCACACTCGTGATGTAATGTCATGTAGGCAGCCGGCTCATAAGGCCTTGTAGCTCCGCTGTAGTGCTGCTCATGCATGCAGTTGACCATCATTAATCCAGGTAGCCCCACAGCTGCATTGCAGCATCATGCAGCAGCTGGAACGTAGCTTCAGACAGGTGCGATACTCCGTCACTCAAGCGGTCAGGAAGTCTCTAAGCTACGGATGGAATCGCTGAATCACTATCACAGTGGATAGGATGGGCCTGATCAGGCATGCTTTGAGCAGCTTGCTAATTGGTAGCTAAGAGCTTCCTTCGTTAGCCTTTTATCTCCGATGCTAGCACTAAAGAAACTTCGGGCACTGAACACGTTTTGGTTGATTGACCACAGTTTTGGGAAAGAGACACAGGAGAGGAGTGGGGTGCATGAAGGACTTCTTGAATAAGCCTGTACTGGTGGTGATGTCCCTCTCATCCTCAAGCGTAAATGAATATTCGAGGAAAATAACGAGGGTTATGATTTTTTTTGCTGTGAGTAAATTGCAGCCTAATTCAAACCATGCAGGATGCAGGCCCTGTTAGTGACTGTGTAATTGTACGTTAAAGAGATCAGGACGGAATTAAAGGGGACTTTAACTGCAATAGGATTTCTGCAGGCCCCTATTAAGCTCATTAATTTATAGATCTAATTAAATCCGGAAATGCAGCAATGCGGAAAAGTAACCGGCTACAGGCTAATCTGGGCTGGGTGGTGCTGCGTAACGAGGAGTGGGGGATTAACTTGGAGAAAGAGAGCCACCGTGGATGAAATGATCCTCTATTTGGCTCAGGGTGGAATAGGGCCTGGAAAAAAATCAATAATAATATCTCCCGATTTACAGTCATCAAGGTTTACTTCTCTTTCCAAAGGGTTCTCATCAAAGTCCCCGAAGAGCAGCAGCCTGTGTGAAGAATCGATACAACAACGCTGCTGTGGTTTTGCTTAATGCGCCGGGCCCTCGGCGGCGTGCGCGGGTGTGGGTGCGCCTGCGCAGGCCTCGGTGCCGTATATGAAAGTGGCTTTGTTTCATTAGGAATGGGAGCAGGGCGCAGTAGGGATGCAGGATTTTCCATCACTTTCAGGCTCCCTCATTCCAGAAGACGTGAACTGATTATTCTTCCACGGAGCGCTCTGTGCTGCTGCACGGAGGTAATGAAGAATCCCTCTTCATTTAGCCCCTGTTACTGGGACGGGGTGGGGTAGGGATGGAGCGCATGTGGACGGAGGAAGAGGAGGAGCCATGAGAAGGCTTATACCAGTCCACAAGTTAAAGCGATCGTTTGAGAAAACAATCCCACTCCTGCAGTTTACACGCCTACACAGCCAGACGAGACGTGTTTGGTGTCTGAGGTTGGCTACGTTAGCTTTAGCGCTGGAGCTACAAGGGCTAGTGAATGATTCAGATGTTTGTCAGAAGGCTACTCATAACTTAACGCTTTACTTTAGAATTAAACTGAACACAACAAACTATAAAAGAGCACTCATGGAATTATACAGTCCACCTTAAAACCCTCCCAGAAACCTTTACTGTTTATCTTTATTTATATTTATTAAATAATTATGTTTAATATTACATATGAACTGTCTCTTTAATTCAGCCGCTAACGTGGTCCTGAATTTAGAAGCTCTCTCTGCTACAGCCACTGGTCTGCAAGCTGGCCGCCCAGCTGACTGCCCCACTGAGCTCCACTCAGGCTCTCCGAGGAGTGTTAAGTGAAGGCAGCGTTGTGGAGAGTCCGTGCTAACCTCGGCCCAGATTACGCTCGAACTCTGGCACAGTCAAACTTCTGTTACCAGAGAAGCTGAGAAGTTCAGAATCGTGAATACACACTCAGTAACGCTGTAGGCTGCTGTTCCAGAGGTGACATGACACCTACTTAAACCTGCCATGACAGCTGACATCACTCTGCATAATGTTTATAAATGTTTAATACAGTCTTCCAGTAAACAGGCTAGTTCAGCTAGCGCTGGTAAACATGGCTGTAAATGTAACCCGTGTAGAGAACCACTTCTCCTGGAGTAACCAGCTATAACCGTTTATGTAGGGTTATGTCAGAAGTCATTATAGGTTCATACAGGTACCATATAGCCTTATAAACAAACCCTACATGTTATAAAGTATTAGAGTATTATAGTGTTATTACAGTGTTATTACAGTGTGTCCAGAATTATCAACAGAGCTGTGGAGGGGTACAATGTCAAAGAGAAAGCTAGAATATCTGGAATGACGTTCTAATGAAATTAACATCTGGAATGAAGTTCTACTAAATTAACACCTGGAATGAAGTTCTACTAAATTAACACCTGGAATGAAGTTCTACTAAATTAACACCTGGAATGAAGTTCTGATCAAACTAACATCTGGAATAAAGTTCTAATAAAATTAACATCTGTAATGAGGTTCTTATAAAATTAACATCTGGAATAAAGTTCTTATGAAACTAACACCTTGAATGAAGTTCTAATAAAACTAACATCTGGAATGAAGTTCTAATAAAATTAACATCTGAAATTGAGTTCTAATAACATTAACATCTGGAATAAAGTTCTTATGAAACTAACACCTTGAATGAAGTTCTAATAAAACTAACATCTGGAATGAAGTTCTAATAAAATTAACATCTGTAATGAGGTTCTTATAAAATTAACATCTGGAATAAAGTTCTTATGAAACTAACACCTTGAATGAAGTTCTAATAAAACTAACATCTGGAATGAAGTTCTAATAAAATTAACATCTGAAATTGAGTTCTAATAACATTAACATCTGGAATAGAGTTCTAATAAAATTAACATCTGGAATGGGCTTCTAATGAAATTAACATCTGGAATGAAGAATAAAGTTAACATCTGAAATGAAGTTTTAATAAAATTAACATCTGGAATGAATTTCTAATAATATAAACATCTGGAATGGAGTTCTAATAATATAAACATGTGGAATGGAGTTCTAATGAAATTACTATTGGGAGTTCTGGATCAGTCAGTAGAATGACCTCACTGACCTTTTGGTAAAACGTATCCAGCCCAGGTCCAGTTTAAGACGATCAGTGATGCGAGTTCTGCTGTTACACTGCTCCTCCCACCTGTTTCCCGTTGGTTCGCTCTTCCTCACCTGCTCAGGTGTGAAGATAAAGACAGTCGGCTGTGGCATGTACAGTGTCAGACAGGTAACATCTGCTTCTACATTAGTCACCCCACATCCACAGCAGGACTGGCATTTAGCTCAGGAATCACCAGGCGTGATTCACACTCTCCACCGCAGCCACGCTCTACCTGCTGATCTGAAGGAGTGGCGGGAGTGAAGTCGGGACTTACTGAGTCACTCCCCGTACACTGAGGCATGGTAATGAACAGTCTGAGTCAGAAAGCTGATCTCTGCTTAATGTCAGAAGCTCTAAATATCAAACCGCGCTCATTACTGCAGACATGGTGCGGCTGTACCGGTGGGCATTCGTGGGCATTTAGTGTTTGTGAGGACGTTCGGCTCTTCTACAGGGAGAACGGGTGTTTGGTTTTTCTAAAAAAAAAAATCAGGAATTTTCCCCAGAGGAGCTGATCAATTCATCGGTCCCCAATCCCCAATCTCTGCCTCTTTACATTATGGAGGTGGCGCTGCACGAGGATGATGGGGCTATAAATCCCTGTGGGGTGTGAGTGACGGGATCATAGATTGGGAAGAGGTGCTACAGTGCAGGGAATGTCTCGTTCCATGTGTGGAAAATGGCTCCAGAGCAGATGGTAATGATTGGCTAAAAGGAGGGACGGCATGTGGGTGTGGCCAAAGCCCATAGTGTGAAGGAAGTAGCTGAATCTGCAGGTGTATGGAAGCGTACGGTCATACGGGTCTACCAGCAGTGGATACAATCCCAGCCTACAGGGAATTCTCCTCGGAACTGTACCAGGGAAGGCAACCACCAAATCTGGACCACCTGACCAAGTCTTTGATGTAAGAGAGTCTGAACACTGGGATTCATTTTGTCAGGTAAGCTAATATATATATATATATATATGTATGTATATATGTATATATAGGGTTGCTATAATGAGCTGCTTTATGATGTCACTCCAGCCCCACACATCGCACACCGCACACACCTGTACACGTTAGTGTGTGTACCTGCTGGTCAGTCGATGCTGTGCATGCACACTGCGTGCAGGAGGGAGGAGCACCGTGGGGAAGATGAGGGATCACCGCAGGTTTCCCGAGCAGCGGAGAGAAAAGCTACAGGGAGTTTCTAATTACTCTCACAGCAGCATGCGTCTGCATCTGAGCTGGAGCCTCCGCTCTGTGCTGGACTCGGGACTCAGCACTGCGGCCTGACACAGCAGTGGAACAGTAGGTTCCGGACCCCCCTCGTACCCGACCTCCCCAGCCCCACCAAAGTCAGGTCGGGTTTATGAACTGTAGTACTGATGGTCTGTTTTATGGGCCAGCTGTCACGATATTTACAAATATCACACCCTCTTTAATATTTAGGCCACACCCACTTCCATGGGCGTGCTGCAACTGCGTCCTTGTTCAGCCCTGTAAGCTACAGATCAAACACACCTTCCCGATCCTAGTACAAATCTGAGAGGAGCCATGCTAGTGGAGCCACAGAACCGTTCAGCTGCTGTAGTGAAACTGATCATAACGGGAGGGGTTGAGCTCCAGCGTCGCCACACCAACGATGGGTTGCCAGATTTCCTTAGTTTGGCAGTTTTTGTGCAGTCGGTTTTTGCAGGGGCCGTGAGTACTGGAGTGAGCGATTCATTAGAGATTCATTAGAGATGTAAATATTAGAGGATCAGATCTCTCTGTGAATGTGTTTTCACCTGTTCACCTGTTCACACGTGGGGTCAGCTGATCCTGGTGTGTACACTTTGGGCTGTCTGTTTCACACTGCAGGGTGTTAAAAGGATGCACCAGAAGACCTGCCGCTCACGCAGGTGGTGGTCGTTCAGTCATACGGCGTCGGTGGTAAAGATCTGCAGGTAAACAGGTAAACAGATGAGTCAGTCATGTGACTGATGGTACATTCACTGACCTATAGTAGGTGCCTGATAGTTTCTTCCTGATGGTGGGATATCTGTCAGTATGTGTAACTTGATGTTTAACTTGATAAGCGAATATTTAAATTTAAATTTTTTAGTGTTTAAATGTTTCTGTTTGGTGTTTTTAATTTTTATTATTTAAAATGACTTTTTAGTATTATAGTACTTCACCCACAAATATGGCACCCAAGCTTATTACTGTGGTTGTGCCACTCCTGTTACTATGTTTATGCCACTCTTGTTA